>QLTV01000801.1:31838-41958 GCA_003457575.1 Thermophis baileyi
GATCGGAAGGGAGGAAGGAAGGAAGGAAGGAAGGGAGGGAGGGAGGAAGGAAGGGAGGGAGGAAGGAAGGAAGGAAGGAAGAAAAGGGGAGAACGAGGGAGGGAGGGAGGAAGGAGGAAGAGAAGGAAGGGAGGGAAGGAAGAAGGAATAAGGGAGAGAAGGAGGGAGGGAGGAGGGGAACGAGGGAATAAAGGAGGAAGAGAAGAAAGGGAGGCAAGGAAGAAGGAAGAAGGGAGAGAAAAAGGGAGGGAGGAAAGGAAGGAAGGAAAGGGGAGAGCAAGGGAGAAAAGAAGGAAGAAGAGAAGAAAGGGAGGGAAGGAAGAAGGAATGAGGGAGAGAAGAAGGAAAGAGGGAGGGAGGCAGAAAGGGAGGGAGGGAGGAAGGAAGGGGGAGGGAGAGGGAGAAAGGAAGGAAGGAAGAAGAGGGAGGGAGGAAGGAAGGAAAAGGAAAGAGGGAGGGAGGGAGGAAAAAGGAAGGAAGATCGATCGGTTTAGCTGGCTGGGGAATTCTGGGAGTTGAAGTTCACCCATCTGAAAGCTGCCAAGGTTTAAAGCTGCCCCTTTATTTAACTCCAGTCCGAACCCTTCTAAAACCGGGTGTTGACCGGTGCAGACATTCACCTGAACAACTTCCTTGATTCAGAAAAAGGGCCCTTCGGAGGACTCTGCCTAAAATGGTCCTCAACGTTTTTGCAGCTGCATCCCAGGGCTGGCTCAGAACCAGCAGGGGGCATCTCTAGGGAAAGGAGAAGAGGGTCAAGTGGTTTCTCCTCCTTCCTTCCTTCCTCCTCCTCCCCCTCCTCCTCCTCCTCCTTCCCCTCCTTCCCCCTTCCCTCTTCCTCCTTCCTCCTTCCTCCTCCTCCTCCTCTTCCTTCCCCTCCTTCCCCTCCTTCCCCTTCCCTCTTCTTCTTCCTCCTTCCTCCTCCTCCCTCCTCCTCCTCCTCCTTCCCCTCCTCCTCCTCTATCCTTTCCTTTTCCCTCCCCCTCTCTGTTTTCATCTCCCCTCCTCCCCCAGCTATTCTGAGATCTGAACCTCTTCCCCCTCCTCCTTCTTCTTCTTCCTCCCTCCTCTTCCTCCTCCTTCCCCCTTCCCTCTTCTTCTTCCTCCTTCCTCCTTCCTCCTCCTCCTCCCTCCTCCTCCTCCTCCTCCTTCCTCCTCCTCTTCTTCTTCCTCTTCCTCCTCTTCTTCCTCCCTCCTCCTTCCTCCCCATCACTGTTTTATCTTCCAGAGGTGATTGGAGTGGCTGAGCTGGTCAATAAAATCAACGGGCCATGGTTTAGCAAATTCGACGAGGATCTGGCCACCGCATTCTCCATCTACTGTGGTATCAGCATCGCTCATGTACGTGAGTTTTATTCTCCCTTTTTTCTTTCTTTCTGGTGGTTCTTGGCCCTTCTCCGGGTGGAGCTGAGCAGCTTCTGGGGGCAGAGGGTCAGATCCCCTGGGAAATTCCGGGATCTGTATCTCAATGCATCCAGATGGGAGGAGGAGGAGGCGGAGAAAGAAAACCCTGGGAAATTAACTGATTAATATCTCCCGCAGAGAAGTTGCATGCACCAGGATGGACTAAAAAAAGTCTTCCTTTTTCTTCCTACAGTCCTTGCTCTACAAGAAGGTCCATGAGGCCCAGTACCGAAGCCACCTGGCCAACGAGATGATGATGTATCACATGAAGGTAGTAATCCAAAGGCTAAAATGAAGGACCCGGTCCGAAGAATAATTTGGGGTCCCGACTCGAGCTGGGGTTGCACAAGAATAAATAAAAACGAGATCCAGGCAGCTGGAAGCAAGGAGGTTTGGCTTTAGGGGCAGCTACAGAGAAATGGGGTACAGCAGCAGGTTTTTATAGGGGAGCTTGTCCTACGTGCTGATTCTAGGGTGACACTTGAGGGGTGTGTGTGTGTGTGTGTGTGTGTGTGTGTGTGTGTGTGTGTGTGTGTGTGTGTGTGTGTGTGTATTCTTGTGAACATGCAGTTCCGCTGGGAGACCTAATTTAATTAACTCTTTTGCAGACCTTCTCCTTTGATATGTGGATTAGGTCTGCGTAACTTATTTGGAGGTTTGAGGAAGTTTGAGTAAAAGATTTGCACCCGTTTGCTATTTTTACTTGATTTTATAGAAAGAGAGAGAGAGAGAGAGAGAGAGAGAGAGAGAGAGAAGAGAGAGAGAGAGAGAGAGATATCTGTGTGTGTGTAGATCTATCTCTCTCTATGATCTATATCTGTCTACAGTATCTACCGTATTTTTTGGACTATAAGACACACCAGAGTATAAGACGCACCTAGATTTCAAAGAGAAAAACAAGAAAAAAAATAGTCTTTGGCCTCTGCGTGTCCGGTTTTTGCACTCGGCAGGCCTCCCAAACCCTCTGCGCGTCCCATTTTCGCCCAAAACGGGCCCGTTTTTGGTGAAAACAGGACGCGCAGGGGTGTGTGTGTGTTTCGGGAGGCCAAACCCAGGGCCGTATTCAGTCTATAAGATGCACAGACATTTCCACCCACTTTTTTTGGGGGGGGGGGAGTGTGTCTTATAGTCCGAAAAATACGGTATCTTTATATACATCCATCCTTCTATCTAGCTATCATCTATCATATCTATCTTATCTATCATCTACCTCATCTATATTATCTATCTCCTTATCTACCTAGCATCTATTTATCTATATATTATCTATCTATCTCCCTCTATCATCCATCCTCTATCATTATTATCTATTTATCTATCATCTATCTATATTACTATCATTTATCTATTTCTCTCTATATCATCTCTGTCTCATCTGTCTGTCTGTCTATCTCATCCATCATTTATCTATCATTATCTATCTGTTATCTGTCCATCCGTCCATCCATCCACTTTGTGTCTCCTCCTGTCGCTCTCTGGAGCCTGGCATTGCTGCTTTATCAGAAGAAGACTCCCGTCCATTTTCCGCTTGGAAACGATGAGTCCTTCTCCCCTTCCAGGTGTCTGATGATGAGCACGCCAAGCTTCTCCACGAAGGAATCACCCCGGTTTCACACATCGACCCGAACTTCGCCAAATTCACGTACACGCCACGATCCCTTCCTGAGGACGACACATCGATGGTAAAGCGTTGGTTCTGATTTGCTTGCTTGAAGCACCTGGAAAGATTGGTTGATTGATTGATGGATTCATTGATTCATTCATTCATTGATCAGTTCATTCATTGGTCAGTTCATTCAGTCATTCATTCATTGATCAATTGATTGATTGATTGATTGATTGATTGCGTGAAGTTTCCGAAAGATGCCCTAATTAATTCATGAGCCACGAGCCAAGCTTCAAAAGAAATATAGCCATTTGTTAGGAGCGACATTTCGGCAATACTCCGATGCAGTCAGAGCTGAGCTCACGTAGGTTACGTGCCCTCATGACCCTGCCTCCCCCCTCCTCCCTGGGCATGTCATAAATCACATTCTCCAATGAACCACGTTGGCGGGCTGTGAAACCCACCCCCCTCCTGCTGACTCCGGTAACCTAGGACACAATCAGTAAAAAAAAAAAACATTTGTGGAATGTAGTTTTAGTTAGTACAATCAGCCACTCCGTCAGCTCTCCCCCCTCCTGCTTATGGCAACTAGAAAGCTTTGCAAGTTGACTGATTGATTGATTGATTGATTGATTGATTGATTGATTGATTGATTCATTCATTCATTCATTCATTCATTCATTGATTCATTGATTCATTGATTCATTCATTCATTGATTCATTCATTGATTGATTGATTCATTGATTGATTGATTCATTCATTCATTCATTCATTCATTCATTCATTCATTCATTCATTGATTCATTCATTCATGAAACAACTTGTCAAATGAGTTTTGCCCCGTTTTACAACCTCACACTTGCCAAGAGACTCAGGGGAGGTTATGTAGGTTGAAAAACATCAAATAATAAATCCATAAACTCCTATGGCACCAAGGACCGTCAACCAGGCACATCCCTAAGCAGCTGCCAATGAAAGCTTAGTGGAAACAAGCACCTCTGTTGTTATGGCTCCGCTCGAGGCCAGGAAGGTCAGGGCTATTGAGAACCTGGGCAGGCCCCAGAGCAGAAACAGCTACCCTTGTCAGTGGCCACTAGCATCTGGAGTCACACCTGCAAGGCCACCAGTGGCCATGTGACCGTCCGTGTAACCGTGGTCACATGGGCGTACCAGAGTCCTTCGGGAGTTGGGCGGCATATAAATTTTATAAATTAAATTAAATTAAATTAAATTTGTAGCTTTGGAGTGTCCTCTGAGAGGGAGGAGGAGGAAGAGAAGGAGTGGAGGAAGAAAGGAGGAAGAGAGAGAGGGAAAGGGAGAGGGATGGGGGGAGGAGAAGGAGTGAAAGAAGGAGGAAGAGTGAAGGAAGGAAGGAAGGAGAGGAGGAGGAGGGAGGAGTGAAGGAAGGAAGAAGGCGAGAGAGGGATGGGGAGAAGGAATGAAATAAGGAAGGAGGAGAAGGAGGAGGAGAAGAAGGAGTGAAGGAAGGAAGAAAAAGGCGAGAGAGGGAAAGGGAGAGGGATGGGGGAGGAGGAGTGAAGGAAGGAAGAAGGCAAGAGAAGGAAAGGGAGAGAGATGGGGAGGGGGAGGAGTAAAGGGAGGAAGGAAGAGAAGAAGGGGGGAGGAGGAGTGAAGGAAGGAAGAAAAAGCATGGAGCATCTTTCCCTATCAACCTTTTCCCCTCAACTCATCTTTCTGTCTCTTCCTTCCTTTCCCCCACAGGCCATCCTGAGTATGCTTCAGGACATGAATTTCATCAGCAGCTACAAAATCGACCGTCAGACCCTCGTCAGGTACGGTTGGGAGAAGGGAACAAGCCGGTTTTCCCTTTTCCTTCCTCCGGATCCCAAAGTTATAAAGGGACTTGATTGGCTGCTCCGTTTGGACACCAGGTTTAGTGCGTTATTGAATGGACAGCCTCGGCTGAGAGGATCCACAGAAAAGGGTGTGATCCTCCCTGCTCGTTGCACGTCTGACCGATCCCAAGGGGGTGTCACTGTTGGACCAGAGCTTGTGAAAGCCCCACGGAGTCCTGGTTCAGCCAGGGTGCTCAAGAGGTGACGGGAGGATCCACAGGGAGTGTTCAAAAAGGTTGATCGCTGCAATAGTGTAATCTAAACTCTGGTCAGGTCCTTGGTGCTCTCTGAGCCTGAGGTTTTTCTTGCAGCTGTTTCGTGACCAAACTAGGTAACGTCATCAATGCTAGAAGGGAGTGGGGGTTTGTGGAGAGGAGGAGGAGGAGGAGGAGGAGGAGGAGGACTATGGGGTCCTTGGAGCTCTCTGAGCTTGGTGGTTTTCTTGCAGACATCTCATGACCAAACTAGGTAACATCATCATCAGCACTAGAAGGAAGTGGGGAGGAGGAGGAGTGTGGGGTCCTTGGTACTGTCTGAGTTTGGCAATTTCTTGTAGATATTTCATGACCAAAGTAGGTAATATCATTAGTGCTAGAAGGGAGTGGAGGTGAGGAGGAGGAGGAGGAGGAGGAGGAGGAGGAGGAGGAGGAGGAGGAGGAGGAGGAGGAGGAGGAGGAGGAGGAGGACGACGACGACGGTGGGGTCGGCGTGCTCTCTGAGCCTGATGGTTTTCTTGCAGATGTTTAATAGTATGTAAAAATAAGAGTGAACCCCCTCCCTTCTAGCACTGATGGTGTTATCTAGCTGGGTCATGAAATGTCTACAAGAAAATTGCCAAGCTCAGGGAGCACCAAGGACCCCACAATCCTCCTCCTCCTCCTCCTTATGATACAACTAGTCATGAAACCAGTTCAACTACTTCAGTTGATGATGATGATGATCATGATAGCACTGATGATGTTCCCTAGTTGGGTCATGAAACATCTGCAAGAAAACAACCCAGCTCACAGAGCACCAAGGAGCCCACAATGAAATAGCCTTAGTATTTATTGTTTATGTTTCTTGTCTGGAGTACCTGGAGGGGTAACACAGGAGGACAAAGTAGGGCTAGAGAGGCCCGTGGGTGGCACACTGATACCTGGAGGTCTCTTTTTCAAGAATGCTTACCCCGCTAATGGTCAACCCCCCGGAAACGTCATCCTTCAGTCAAGGAGAAGTAGCTTTCCACTGCCTTTTCTGGACTGGAGTCCAGAGATCTGTGAGGTTGGTTGGTGGAGCAGGAAGATTCAGAAATAACAGAATGCCAGAGTTGGAAGGGACCATGGAGGTCTTCTAGTCCAGCCCCCTGCTCAAGCAGGAGACTCTATACCATTTCGGACAAATGGCTGTCCAATCTCTTCTTTGAAAACCTCCAGTGATGGAGCACCCGCAACTTTTGAAGGCAAGTTGTTAATTGTGGTTAATTCTTCTATCAGGAAATTCTTCCTTAGTTCCAGGTTGCTTCTCTTCAGGTGCTTTGGAGAATAGGTGGACCCCTTCCTCTCTGTGGCAGTCCCTGAAACATTGGAACACGGCTATCATGTCTCCCCTGGTCCTTCTCTTCACTGGACCAGACATCCCCAATTCCTGCAACCGTTCTTCATATGTTTTAGCCTCCAGTCTCTTAATCATCTTTGTTGCTCTTCTCTGCACTCTTTCCAGAGTCTCAACAACTTTTTATATTTTGGTGGGTCTCTTGCCTTGGCCATGGGGTTAGACTAGAAGACCTCCAAGTTCCCTTCCAACTCTGTGATTCCGTTATTCTTGTGCAGTGTGTGTTTGGGTTTGGGTTTTTTTGTTTTGTTTTGTGGAAAAGACAAGGAAGGGACGTCTTAAGAACGGCAAATGGCTGCTTGGTCTTAAATTTGGGGGTCTTAAATAAGCAGGGGTCTTCCCTTGGTGACTGTCTCTTTTTTTTGTCATTTTCCTCAGGTTCTGCCTCATGGTGAAGAAGGGGTACAGAGACCCTCCCTACCACAACTGGACGCACGCTTTCTCCGTGTCCCACTTCTGCTACCTGCTGTACAAGAATCTGGAGCTCATCAAATATCTGGAGTAAGTGGAGGTGGATGATGGGCTTCATTTACACCCGGGATCATCAGGGACGGAGACTCTACCGGGCTGCAGGACACATGAAAAGGATCTTAAGCATCTCGGGACAACACAAGCTGAGGTTGAACCAACAACTGTTGGTTCCTGTTCAGCTTGTGGAAGTCGGGGTGCCAGTTTTCAAAACTCAGCAAAGATCCGTTGAAGCTCTGCAAAGCAATTCCCTTCATTGTTCTTCGCCTTTAGGGAGAAATCTTGCAAAATGAAATCCTCAACTTATAACCCATTCGTTGAGTGACCGTTCGAAGTTACAACAGCACTGGAAAAAAAGGAACTTGGGACCCTGTTTCACACTTATGACCGTTACAGCATCCCCATAATCACACGGTCAAAATTCGGATGCTTGGCAACTGGTTGGGAAATCATCAAAACCAGAGGCCTTCAAACTTGGCAACTTTAAGACTTGTGGACTTCAACTCCCAGAATTCTCCAGCCAGCATAGCTGGCTGGAGAATTCTGGGAGTTGAAGTCCACAAATCTTAAAGTTGCCAAGTTTGAAGACCTCTGATCAAAACCATAAAAAAGCGAAAGTTAGAATATTTCGGACATGGGATGCGACACCCAGAAAAATACGGCATCCTTCGCTTAATCCTCCAGGGAAAGATTGAAGGCAAAGGAGGTCCAGGCAGAAGAAGAACATCATGGCTTCAAAATCTAAGGGACCGGTTTGGACAAAAACTCAGCCCCATTTTTTAGTGCGGCGGTTGATAAAAATGGGATCGCCAACATGATCGCCAATGTCCGATGACGGATAGGGCACAAGAGGAAGAAGGCAACTGGTTCATATTTATGACGGTTGCAACGTCCTCCGGAATACTGCCATCATGTCCCCCCTGGTCCTTCTTTTCATCAAACTAGACATCCCCAATTCCTGCAACCGTTCATCGTATGTTTTATCCTCCAGTCCCCTAATCCTCTTGGTTGCTCTTTAAGGTATGTGCAAAGTAATCCTTGAGTAACAAGGATAAGCACAGTGAAACGTGATATTGGAGTAGATATGAGTAGCTATTCAGTAACACACAGATACATTAAAGTGCAAACAGGTTTTACTTGAAGAAATAGCACAGTCAATAAACAGTCCAAGTCATACACGGTTAAATCAGTCAATAGTTAACAAAATCTTCTTACTGGCTTGTCTTTGTCAATTACAGTAACAAAGCTATCATCTTCTTACTTTTGTCAATTACCGTAACAAAGCTATCAATGCATACATACACACAGTATAGCCGAATATCACACACAGTGTAGCAGAATATGGTAGAGTGAGAGTCAGAGAGAGTAAGCTATGATCTCTAGCTCCCTCTTGTGGCAAACTGCAACAAACACAGCCCATCACAGTTTAGCAGTTAATTAAAGCTACAATACATCAATACAGTACAAACATTCATTGTGAGTTTATGTATTGACAACCCAACTGTGTGGACAGAGTCCTAACACTCTTCTCTGCACTCTTTCTAGAGTCTCAACATCCTTTTTTAATATTGTGGTGACCAAAACTGGATGCAGTAGATGTAGTCCTTACATTATGACCACAATTGAGCCCACATTTCAGTTGCTCAGCGAGACAGTTGTTAAGTGAATTTCACCCCATCTTATGACCTTTCTTGCCAAAGTTGTTAAGGGAATCACTGCAGTTAGTAACGTGGTTGTTAAGCGAATCTGTTTTCCCCATTGACTCTGCTTGTCAGAAGGTCGCAAAAGGGGATCACGTGACCCCGGGACACTGTGACCGTCATAAATGTGAGTCAGTTGGCCAAGCGTTTGAATTTTGATCACATGACCATGGGGATGCTGCAATGGTTGTAAGTGTGACAAGCGGGCGTAAATCACTTTTTCCAGTGGCATGGCAACCGAACGGTCACTGAATGAACTGTTGTAAGTCGAGGACTACCTGTATTCCAGGTGTGGCCTTACCAAGGCATTATAAAAAAGATACTAACACTTCACGTGATTTTGGTTCTATCCCTCTGTTAATGCAGCCCAGAACTGATGGGCTCCATTGTTTTATCTTCCCCATAGAGACATCGAAATTTTTGCCTTGTTCATCTCCTGCATGTGCCACGACTTGGACCACCGAGGCACCAACAACTCTTTTCAAGTAGCATCGGTAAGGTTCAGTGGTGGGATCCTGCCGGTTTAACAACTGGTTCGGTGATCGCGCGCTTCGCTCCCAGCTGATCGTCGGAGCATCCGGTTCGCCCGAACCAGTCCGAACCGGTAGAATCCCACCCCTGGTAAGATTGGAAAGCCTCGCCGCCCCCCTGCAAGGGAGAATGAGGGGTGGGTCTTGCTAGATGCAGCATTGGGCTAAGAACCACCCACCCCTCCCCCCTTGGGGGTCTCCTTCACCCATACCCGACCTCTCCAATGAAACGTATCTCCATTCTCTCTCTTCCAGAAATCCGTTCTGGCTGCTTTGTACAGTTCCGAAGGATCCGTGATGGAGGTAAAGGAAGATGGGAACCAGCCCCGTAGCCAAGAAGGATCAACCATTTTTGTGTAGAACAGGAGGGCAACTAGAACATAGAGCCATAGACATGATAGCAGTCTTCCAATCTCTGAGGGGCTGCCCCAAAGAAGAGTTGGGGGGAGTCCACCTATTCTCCAAAGCTCCTGAGGGTAGGACAAAAAGCAACGGAGGGAAACTCACCAAGGAGAGAAGCAACCTGGAATTAAGGAGAAACTTCCTGACAGGGAGGACAATTAACCAGTGGAACAGCTTGCCACCAGAAGTTGTGGGTGCTCCATCACTGGAGGATTTTAAGAAGAGATTGGACAGCCATCTGTCTGAAATGGTGTAGGGTCTCCCGCTTGAGCAGGGGGTTGGAGTAGAAGACCTCCAAGATCCCTTTCAACTCTTCTCTTCTCTTCTCTTCTCTTCTCTTTCTCTTCTCTTTTCTATTCCTATTCCTATTCCTATTCCTATCCTATCCTATTCTATTCTTCTATTGTTTTACTCTACTCTATTGTCCATGCTCCTTTCTCTATTCTATTCCTGTTCCTGTTCCTGTTCGTGTTCCTGTTCCTATTCCTATTCCTATTCCTATTCCTATACCATTCTATTGTATTGTTTGGAATGTTTTTCGATTTTGTTGTATTCTATGT
>QLTV01000801.1:88238-101608 GCA_003457575.1 Thermophis baileyi
AGAGACAGAGACAGAGACAGAGACAGAGACAGAGACAGAGACAGAGACAGACTCTGGAGTTGAAGTCCAGAGATAAAGACCAAGTCATGTTCCAGTCAGAGCTGAAGAAGCTTCCTGGATGAGAAGGGAAACGTCTTCAAAGAAAAAACAAGAAAGTCCAGTTGCTTCTTGAAAAAGCACCTTTGGGGCAACCATGACCTGGATGACTGAGAAGCTCCATAGACAGTGTTTCTCAGCCTTAGCAACTCTTAAGATGTGAAGACTTCATCTCCCAGAATTCCCCCAAATATACATTTGGGCACTTGCTTGCCCTCTAACCATCCTTCTCAGCCCTGGGCGAAGATAATTGGACACATTCACCCCCATACTCATTATTCGGTATTTTTACAAAAGGGAGACACTTACAGAATCTTATTCTTTAAGCTAAAATTACTCAACCTGGGTAATTTTAAGGTATGTGGACTTCAACTCCCAAAATTCCCTAGCCAGTCCACACATCTCAAAGTTGAATTCTGGAAGTTGAAGTCTACACAGCTTAAAGTTGAATTCTGGGAGTTGAAGTCTACACAGCTTAAAGTTGAATTCTGGGAGTTGAAGTCTACACATCTCAAAGTTGAATTCTGGAAGTTGAAGTCTACACAGCTTAAAGTTGAATTCTGGGAGTTGAAGTCTACACAGCTTAAAGTTGAATTCTGGGAGTTGGAGTCCACTATTTTAAAATTGCCAAGGTTGAGAAACATCACTTGGAGATTTCCGACAGGCGGCCAACCAGCCACTTTTGAGAGATCTGTGAAAGATCAGGTTAGAAATCAGATCCCGCTCTCCATCCCGAAGACCACGTTCCTAGGATACCCAAGAAGATCCTGGTCCCATCCAAAAATTCTAGTCCACAAATATCCAAATTCACCCCCAGCACAACCAAGAACCAACTGGGGACATTGGCGTCTGGTCACCAGCATCTCTGGAGGGTTCCCAGTTTGGAGAAGGTGGACCAAGATTTCATTGGCTCTGCAAAGAAGGAGGAAGGGGATCTCTCTGACTTCCTTTCTGACTTTTGGGCAGTTTTTGAGACCGGGGAGCGTTCGGTGGGGTCCTGCATCCAGGCCTGTTGGGTGGTCCAAAATCCTCAAGAATGGTTAATTGCCCCCACCCCTCCTCCTCCTTCTTCGTGGCAGGCATGCATAATCAGCGGCTGCTGTCAAGACGATTGCCAACTGACCCCCGGTGCCAACTGTGTTCAGGGATCCTGTTGCCAGGACTGCAAGGTAAGGTATTGGCTCTGCCCTGTTTGGGGGGGGGCTATTTGGGTCTGTCCTGGCCCGGGAGGGTCTCCCTGGGACCAAGAACAGCCCCAGGGGACCTTTGACCCTTTGGTGTTTTCTGTCCCCTTCGACTTATAAGCATCTGAGTTTGCAACAAACCAGGTTAAAACGGAAAACGGCCGGCCACAATGTCACACCGTGATGCCCTATGACACAAGTAGCCAGTTGTGGCCTTTGTGTGACAGGCTCACCTTTACAGGCGTTCCTCAACTTACAGCTATTCATGTAGTGACCGAAGTTACAACTGCACTGGAAAAGTGCTGTTACGACCGTTTTTCACACTTACGACTGTTCAAGCATCCCCACTCCCACGGTCACGTGATCAAAATTCAGACCCTTGCCAACTGACTCCCATTTATGACGGTCGCAGTGTCCCGGGGTCACGCGATCCCCTTTGACGACCTTCTGACAAGCCAAGTCAATGGGGAAACCAGATTCAAATGAACTGCAGCGATGCACTTAACAAGGGTGGCCAGAAAGGTTGTAAAATGGGGCAAAACTCACTTAACAGCTGTCTTGCTTAGCAACGGAAATGTTGGTCTCGTAAGTTGAGGGTTACCTGTATACTAGCCATTTCTATAACAACAAACCTTCCTAAAACCCAAAATCAACGTTTCATTTTTTTTCCCCACCTCAAGCACGAAGTGCAGAAGTGGTTTCCAAGTGGAAACAAAGGGAGTTGGGTTTGTTTGTTTTTTTTAATTAAACCGGCCGATTTAGCCGTCTCTACTAAGTCCATCAGCTTTTGCAGAAATGCGTCCATTGTGGGAATGAAGGTATCTTTCCATTTTTTGTGCACAGGGCAAATGCCCTTCAAATAAGGAGGAATTTCCTGACAGTGAGAGCAATCAACCCGTGGAACAGAAGTTGCCTTCAGCAGTTGTGGGGGGCTTCATCACTGGAGGCTTTCAAGAAGAGACCGGACTGCCATCTGTCAGAAACGGTGTAGGCAGGGTCTCCTGCTTGGGCAGGGGGTTGGACTAGATGACCTCCAAGGTCCCTCCCAACTCTGTTATTCTGTTATTAAATTCCCACCACCTGGGCACAAGCCATGTTTGAGCTCCGGGTCTGTCTCTGCCGTAGTTGTTGAAGGAAGGGACGGTGTGCCGGGAAGCCGTCTCCGACTGTGACCTGGACGAATACTGTTCGGGGACCTCAGAAAGCTGCCCCCCGGATGTCTTCAAGCAAAACGGGATGTCCTGTGGCATCGACAGCACCTGCTTTTCGGGGGCCTGCCTGGACATCCACCGGCACTGCCAGACGTTTTTCGGCAAAGGTAAAGAGGGTCTTCTTGACGGGAAAGCAAAATGGAGATGCAGTCAGTGGAGATGGGGGTTCCAGACCCCCAAGGTAGCTAAGCAGGGTTCGCCCCGGCTGGCATTCGGATGGGGCAGTGCCAGTCCACCCCAGGCCTGGAGGGATTCAAGGCTTGTTTTCATCCTCCAAGGTTGCTCGACTGGCTTTCATGCCTGAGGCGGGACTAGAATTCCCCATCTCCTGGTGATTGGCCCAAAGTCACCCAGCTGGCTTTCATGCCTAAGGCAGGACTAGAATTCCCCATCTCCTGGTGATTGGCCCAAAGTCACCCAGCTGGCTTTGATGCCTAAGGCAGGACTAGAATTCCCCATCTCCTGGTGATTGGCCCAAAGTCACTCAGCTGGCTTTGATGCCTTAGGCAGGACTAGAACTCACCATCTTCTGGTTTCTATGCCAGAAATACAAATATATTTCTATGTATATAAATCTATAAAACTGTGTTAAATCTACACATTTATAGATATATTTAGATTATGGATATATTATAGATATAGATGCTTATGGATAAATCTATATCATCTATATAAACATTACAAATGAACAAAAATATATTCTTGACTAATAACCTTCAGTGAACTTCTGCCTAAATGCTGGCGCCATTTCCATCTTGCTCTTGACTTTTGACCCCTCTCGCTTTCTCTCTCACCCCTTCCCAACCTCCAAAACTTTAGCTGCCAAACCTGCACCACTCAGTTGCTACAAGGAAGTGAATTTGCAAGGAGACCGGACCGGTAACTGCGGCCAGGATAAATCCGGATACAAAAAATGTCCAGAAAAGTAAGATCATTCATTGACTCCTGCAGGAAAGAGAAAATAGTCCCAACTAGTATTTCCTTGCTTGCATGAAAGGCACATGAGAAGGGCGAAAGAGGGTTTGATGGTTAGAAGAATTAATCAGGGGAGCAGATTGCCTCCAGAAGTTGTGGTTGCTCCATCACTGGAGGTTTTCAAGAAGAGACTGGACAGCCATTTGTCTGAAGTGGTATAAGGTCCCTTGCTTGTGCAGGGGGTTGGACTAGAAGACCTCCAAGGTCCCAACTGTGTGGTTCTGTTATTCTGGTGGCGCTTTGGGACTTGATCAGCTGATCTCTTTCCCAGTTCAGCCCAAAATGCACTTTAAACTGTTGCTTCTATAGCCATAGGAACCACATTGATAAAACAGATGGATTCAGGAAGGTGATTTCAACCATGGCAACTTTAAGATGGGTGGAACTTCAGATCCCAGGATTCCCCAGTCAGTCTGGATCATGGGGCAGATCCCAGAGATAAGAACCATCTGCAAATTTGTACCCCACTCTGACATTGAATTCTGAGACTAAAGTCTAATTTTGCTCTCTTAGTACCCCTTGTCCACTATTCTCTTCCAAAGCCTTAGTAGCCTGACTTTACAACATTTCAGGAAGGCCTTTCTCTTTTAAGATTTTTTTCCCCCTAGGAGTTTCTTTTTAAGTTTTCCCATACTGGAAAATTAGAAAAATGAAAAGTAGACTGTCTCCTCTTCCATTTTTAAAAGAACACTAAAGAGAGTGTCCTTTGTTGACAACTCCTAAATCTGCATTACCACCACCACCACCCGCAATCATGGCAACTTTATAATGGGTGGAATTCTGGGAATTGACTTTCACCTATGCTGGCTGGGGAATTCTGGGAGTTGACGTTCACCTATGCTGGCTGGGGAATTATAGAAGTTGAAGTCTGCCCATGCTGGCTGAAGAATTCTGGGAGTTGAAGTCCACCCATGGTGGCTGGGGAATTGTGGGAGTTGAAGTCCAGTTATGCTGCCTGGGGAATTATAGAAGTTAAAGTCTGCCCATGCTGGCTGGAGAATTCTGGGAATCGAAGTCCACCCATCTTAAAGTTGCCAAAGTTGAAAAGTACTGATTTAAGTTCTCCAACTGCCAAGTCAGTTCCACCTCCTGTACTCTTCTTCCTCCGTATTTCTGGCTAGAGATGGGAGAACTTTCTTTTTAGGCTCCTTGAAGGTGCATAAGGACCTCTAGTTCCTTTCTTTCCAACCTGAAGATCAGCTACTGATCCAGACAGGGCTTTTGCTCCTCCTAAAAGCCACCAGAAGCCAATCCGGGATCTTCTGCCTTCCTGTCTGTGTTTTCAGAGACGTGTCTTGCGGGAGGCTCCAGTGCACTAACGTCCATAAAGTTCCCAGAATTCCCCCGGGCTTCTCCATCCTTCAGACACCCATCGACGACGTTTTGTGCTGGAGTGTCATCTCTCACCAGCAGGACAATGGGAAGGATGACGGAACAGCGAAAGATGGCTCTTCCTGTGGCCCCAGCAAGGTCAGATGAGGAAGGATCCGGGTGGGAAGAGGGAAGCGAGAGAGCCCGGAATGGAGTTGGCTTTGCCAGGAGAGTGGCTGGCACTCAAGTGTCCCTGCGTGTCCTATGCCAGGGGTCTCCAACCCTGGCCATTTTAAGACTGGTGGACTTCAACTCCCAGAATTCCTCAGCCGGCCATTGTTTCTTTTTTCTAGATATGCATAAATCGATCATGTGTTGACAAGACAGTTTTGAATTACGACTGTAATTTTTCCAAGTGTAACAACCAGGGGGTAAGTAACAAGGAGCTGAACTTCCAAGAACAGATCGGGGTACCAGAAAGTTTGGGGTGGGGGGGCAAGTATTAGCTCACCTCCCCTTTCATGACCCAACTAGGTAATATCATCAGGGCAAGAAGGGAGGGGAGGTACTAGTACTATTACAGCCTGACTACAGCACTGATGACGTTACCTGTTTGGGTAACGAAACGTCTCCAAAAAGCAACCAAGCATAGAGAGCACCAAAGATCCTGTAGTCGTCGTCCTCCTCCTCCACAAACCCTATCCACTTCTAGCACAGATAATGGTACCTAGTTGGGTCATGAAATGTCTGCAAGAAAACCACCAACCTCAGAGGACACCAAAGACCTTAGACCCCACAGTCCTCCTCCTCCTC
Organism: Thermophis baileyi; assembly: GCA_003457575.1. Lineage (NCBI taxonomy): Eukaryota > Metazoa > Chordata > Lepidosauria > Squamata > Dipsadidae > Thermophis > Thermophis baileyi. The sequence continues at coordinate 93,829 of QLTV01000801.1, forward strand.
CTCCCAAACCCCCCTCCCTTCCAGCACTGATGATGTTCCCTAGTTGGGTCATGAAACGTCTGCAAGAAAACCACCCAGGTCAGAGAGCACCAAGGACCCCACAGTCCTCCTCCTCCTCCTCCTCCTCCTCCTCCTCCTCCTCCACAAAACCTATCCACTTCTAGCACAGATAGTTGGGTCATGAGACGGCTGCAAGAAAACAACCAAGCTCAGAGAGCACCAAGGACTCCACAATTCTTCTCCTCCTCCTCCTCTTTCTCCTCCTCTTCCTTCTCTCCATAAACCCCACTCCCTTCTAACACTGATGATGTCACCTAGTTGGGTCATGAAACGTCTGCAAGAAAACCACCCAGCTCAGAGAGCACCAAGGACCCCACAGTTTTCCTCCTCTTCCTCTTCCTCCTCCTCCTCCTCCTCCTCCTCCTCCTCCTCCTCCCCCCCCATCCTCCCATCCCCATCCTCCTCCTCCTCCTCCCCAAACCCCCCTTCCTTCCAGCACTATTGCTGTTCCCTAGTTGGGTCATGAAACGTCTGCAAGAAAACCACCCACCTCAGAGAGCACCCAGGACCCCACAATCCAATTATTTGTCTCCAAGAAAAGGGAACACAGTTCTTGGCTGCTCATAAACTCGATGCATTTCAGGTCTGCAACAGCAAAAAGAATTGTCACTGTAGCTACGGATGGGCCCCTCCTCACTGCAGCGGCCGGGGGTTCGGAGGAAGCATTGACAGTGGCCCGGCTCCTCAGCGCGTGAGTAAGTACCCCAGAATCCCCAGGTCTTGTTTGGGAGTCTTTGGTTTTGGTCTTTTTCTTCTCCTTGGCTTCCCCATCATCATCTCAAGGTTGGACTTCTGAAAGCTCTCGGTTTCGAACACGTTACAGGTAGTCCTCGACTTATGACCACAGTTGAGCCCAAAATGTATGTTGCTAAGTGAGACATATGTCCCCCCTCACGTTCCCACAGCTACAGCCGGCCTTGCTGTGGCAGCCCTGAAGATTTCCAAGATGGTTTCAGGGCTGACATTAAGTGAATTCTGCCCCGTTGGACGACATTCCTTGCCAAAGTTGTTAAGTGAATCACTGCAATGGTTAAGTTAGTAACCTGGTTGTTAAGTGAATCTGGCTTTCCCCACTGACTTTGCTCGTCAGAAGGTCACAAAAGGGGATCGCGTGACCACAGGGGTGCTGCAACGGTCGTAAGTCTGAAAAAAGGTCATAGGTCCCTTTTTTCAGTGCCGCTGTAACTTTGAACGGTCACTAAACAAGTGAGGAATATCTGTAATGGCTGTTGCTGGGAATTTGGGGAGTTCTTCAAATCCAAAATATCAGAGGAGGCTAGCGTGGGGAATCACCCAGGAGGCCAACTCTGGAGCCTTCTTCTGCTGGTGCTTCTACCTGTCACTTGGCCCTGAGGGTCACCTTAGAGGTCAGAAGGTCAACCTGTTTTGTTGCTATCTTCCAGAATCGAAAAAAACCTTAATGCTCGGTTCGATTATCGGGGTGGCTTTGCTTCTCTTGGCCCTCACCGCGATGCTGAAGAAGTTCCTACCAACGTGGTAAGTAGGACCATCCTGGCCCAAGGCAGCTCTTCCTTGTCTCAAGAGGTCAGAGTTGAGAAAAAGGGGAAGTATTGTAGTGGTTTGCTAAGAAGAAGGATGAAAACAACCCCGGGTTTTTCCAATTCTCTCTCTCTTCCGTCTCAAAAGCGCCACAACTTGGAGGCCTGAGCATCTCTTCTTGCTTCATCCATTTCAGAAGGACTGGAGGAACATGGTCCCACCTCACAAACTGCTGATCGAAGGGTAGGCGAAGAACCAACACAAACGACTTTCCATTTTAGGTGGTAGACAACCAGGGTTAGAATTGACAGCGAAGAGATGACAGAAGCTGGCTACAGACTAGGACTGGACAGAATAGTTCTGGAGAAGATGCTTGGAGAAGATGCTCAGATCTCCAAAGGTGTCTGTGCCACCAAAGATCAGAAGAAGACAAGCTATTCTGTGCAGTCTTCTCTGGGATACTCTATGGACGTGAAGGTTGGACTCTGAAGAGGAAGAAGAAGAGGAAGAAGATGGAGGGTTTTGGTCTTTGAAGTTGGAGGAATCTCCTGAGAAGACCATGGACAGCCAAGAAAATAAGTGAATTATGGATGAAATCAATCCAGAAGTGTTACTCAAGGTATGAATCATCGTCATCATCATTTAACAATCCCATAATCCCTTGCGGGGTGGAGTCTGGGCAACTGAATGGAGCCAGCAGAGTGTTTACTGGCCGGATGCCCTTCCTGTTGCCAATGCAGCGTTTTGTTCAGCAGATATACTGTATTCTCATTGTGCCCAGAGAGAGAAATATCTGCCTTACCTAGGATCGAACTCACAGCCTCCTGATTGTGAGCCGAGAGCTCCACCTCTAGGCCATTGCACCACTCTCAAGGCATGAATGACCAAGCTCAATCTATCCTACTTTGGACACACGATGTCAAGATCCAACTGTCTTGAGAAGTCCATAAGTCTAGGAAAGTTGGAAGGAAGAGAAGAAGAGGAGGACCAGCAAAAGGTGGATAGACCCAGTTCCACTGCTGAGGGATGCACCTTTGGAAGACTTGAAGGACCAGGTTGAAGACAGAAGAAGATCTTCATGGAGAAAATGTGTGGTCAGAAAGAACTGACCTGATGGCAGATAATCAATCAATGTGAAGACCCAGCTTCCTTGAGAAGTTGATAATGCTAGGAAAGTTGGAAGGAAGGAGAACAGAATGACCACCAACAAAGGGGAAGGACTCAGTTACAGCTATGATGGGGACACCATTGAAAGAGCTGAAGGACCAGATTGGAGATAAATCCTGGAGAAAATTTGTCTATATGGTCACCAAGATTCATCACCAACCTGATGCCATGTATCAATCAATCCACAATACAAATGTTAAGAATGGGACAATTAGTAGCATAGAGGTTTGATTCAGTTATAGGGATGAAGGAGGAACCTCTGGAAGACCTGAAGGACCAAGTTGGGGGCAGATCCTCCTGGAGAACATCTGTATGGTTCCTAAGAGTCCACATTGACTTGACGACACGTAATCAATCCATCAATCAATGCAAAGACCAAGCCCTAATACTGGGAAAGGTGGAAAGAAAGAGAAGATTACGGCCACATTAAGTCACAGTGGCGATGGGCACACCGTTGGAAGGCCTGAAGGACCAGGTTGGGGCCAGATCCTCCTGGACAAAATCTGTGTGGTCAATAAGAACTGACCTGATGGTAGATAGTCAATCCATGTGATGACCCAGAAGTCCATAATGTTAGGAAAGTTGGAAGGAAGGAGAAGAAGAAGACCAGCAGTAAGGTGGATGCACTCACAGTAGTGATGGGGTTGCTCTTGGAAAACCTGAAGGACCAAGTTAGGGACTAAACACCATGGAGAAAATGTGATTGCTAGGAGTCAACAATGACTTGATGGGACATCATCCATCCATCCATTCATCCATCCATCCATCTCTCCCTGAATCTCTCCATCCATCCATCCATCCATCCATCCATCCATCCATCCATCCATCCATCCATCCATCCATCCATCTCTCCCTGCATCTCTCCATCCATCCATCCATCCATCCATCCATCCATCCATCCATCCATCCATCCATCCATCCATCCATCCATCCCTGCATCTCTCCATCCATCCATCCATCCATCCATCCATCCATCCATCCATCCATCCATCCATCCATCCATCCATCCATCCATCTCTCCCTGCATCTCTCCACCCCATGTACTTTCCTGCCAAAGGGTAGAAGGTATAAACTCACCTCCAAGGTGTGTTTAGGGTTTTACAATGCAGGTAGTCCTCGACTTATGACCACAATTGTGACTAGGATTTCTGTTGCTAAGCAAGGCGGTTCTTAAGTGAGTCACAACCTGGTTTTGCAACCAGAGAGATTCAAAGTTCCAATGGTGGCCCCCATACACACACCTGGTTCCCCTCCCACATGTGGTCCCGTGACTGCAAGATGGATACTTGGGTCTCATTTACAGCCATTTTCAGCCTCCTGACCTCGTTTTACACATTGACTTCTGATTTGGGGCAAAATCGCATTCGCTTTATGACCGCTTCACTTAATGATCTCTGCAAAAGAAAGGTCAGAAAAATGAAGTAACCAACCTGTTCTTTACAATCAAAATTTACAATCGGCAGATTCCATTCTGGTTATAAGTCGAGGACTACCTGCGATTAGCATTTTCAGAGAAGACCAAGATCGACGTGCTACGGATGCCTGTAAGGCCAAGTGAACTATTTCAATTATTTAATAAAATAAAAGCCCATTTTTGCCTTCCTTGCGGTGCTAAATCAAAACAGCTGATTTCCCCCCCCCCCACGTTTCACCTAGTCATGTTATCCCAGAGACATAATGAAACAAAGGATTTTAAAAAGAAGAAGAAAAAAATTAAACGAGGTTTAGTGGTGGCAATAAGAGAAATAGATTCTGCAGAGTTTTTTCCAGAATGTATGGGGTTTCACTTAATTTTAGGGGGGGTGGTGCGGGAAGAGACACTGGAGGGAGAGATTCAGGATATGAAAATTGGGCATTTTCCCTAAACTGTATTTTGGAGGTCCAATCCTGGGGCTGGAGGGGAGGGGGCTGCCAGCAGGGAATGGGTTGCCCGCTCCTGCACAAGAAGAGCTGGAGACTGGGAATTGGGAAGGTGGGGTGGTCTCTGAGCTTTGTTGTTTTATTGCAGATGTTTCATGACCCAACTAGGGAATATCATCAATGCTAGAAGGGGGTAGAGTTGGAGGAGGAGGAGGAGAAGGAAAATGACTGTGGGGTCCTTGGTGCTCTCTGAGCTTGGATGTTTTCTTGCAGATGTTTCATGACCGAACTATATAACATCATCAGTGCTAGGAGGGAGGGGGTTGCGAGGAGGAGGAGGAGGGGGAGGAGGAGGAGGAGGAGGAAGAAGAAGAGGAGGAGGATTGTAGAGTCCTTGGTGTCTCTGAGCTTGGTGGTTTTCTTGCAGACATCTCATGACCCAACTAGGGAATATCATCAGTGCTAAAAGGGAGGACTATATACAGGAATTACTGTATATAAATAGAGTGCTCTTTGTTTATATACAATCATTTGTCCTGTCAGTGTTGGTGAGAGTCTTCTTGCTGGTTCCTTGACTAGAATTTTCTTTACAGTTTGATTATTTGTCTGAGCTGGCTGTTCCTTGACTGGGGTGTTGTTTGCTGCTTGATTGTTGGTCCAATGTTGATCTTGATGTTAACTGTCTGGTCCTTGGGGCTTTCTGAGCTTGGTGGTTTCCTTGCAGACGTTTCATAACCCAACTAGGTAACATCACCGGTGCTGTAGCAGTACTAGTACTCCAAGTACTCTTTTAGCACTGATGACGTTGCTTAGTTGGGTCATGAAACGTCTCCAAGAAGACAACCAAGCTCAGAGAGCACCGAAGACCCCCTCATAAATAACGGAGCATAGAGGAATGGAGCTGGTCTTGAAGTTTGAGGAGCCTTCTCCATTGAGAATTCCTCTCAAGTGGCCAAGAGATCCCACCCCCCACCCCCGCAAATGGTCAAGAGATCCCACCGCCATCTCCACAAAATGATGATAAAGGTCCTTCAGGAGATGGAGGAGAAACCACCCATGAATACATTTCTCTAGCGCAGGAGTCAGCAACCCGCGGCTCTGGAGCCGCATGTGGCTCTTTCATCCCTCTGCTGCGGCTCCCTGTCGCCCAAAACATGCGTCACAACCGCCAATGTGCGACACCCGCCGGCACGCGATGTATTGAGCTTTTCGACCCATCTTCTTTTTTTCGGAGTTCAAAATGTTTTTGTTGCATGCAGAAATAAACATTTGTTTTCTCTGTAGCAGGTCATTGATTTCATAAATGCAACACACTATAGTTTTTTTATCCATAGCATAAAGGTAAAAAAGTGATATATGCAGTGTTATCTTCATTTTAGATGTCAAAAGGGTTTTGTGGCTTTCTTTTCTGTGGGAAACGGGTCCAAACGGCTCTTTGAGTGTTTAAGGTTGCCGACCCCTGCTCTAGCGTCTAACTCTAGCCTAATATCCTCGCTGACCTAATACCTTTGGCTTCCATGATCTGCTAGATGGAAGTCCCACCAACCTTTCTCTCTTTTGCAGGATTAGATATGGAGGATTGCTCAGGCAGAAAGTCTCTCCAGAACCCATGGATTCTGCTTTTGAAAGCACTGTGAGTATCTCCATCCCTTCTTCAAGGATCGTCTCCCCGAGCTTCTCCTTTTCTGTAAAAAGCCTAGGCTTCTGAAAACTACCAAAGGTTTGAAGGTATCATCCCACCTTGGTGCATCGGTCTATGACGCCCGTCACCTCTCCACGTGGAGAACAGCAGGAGAACCTCCCAACTGTCCTGACTGGAGATACTCAGATACTGAAAAGCTGGAAGTTTCTCCATGGCTCATTTAACAGACCTTTGCCATGACTTGAGTCATTAAGCGGAGGAAGGCCCAGAGCAGGGGACCCAGTGGTGGGATTCAGCCGGTTCGCACCGGTTCAGGCAAACCGGTTGTTAAATGTCACCGCACCCCACCCCACCCAAGCTATCACAGTGGATCCTGGGTGCTGCAATGGAGAAATGGGCAACGGAGCAGCCGGCGTGAGGGAGGGAGAACGCCACTTTGCTTCTTTCTTCTCTCTGCTTCTCCTCCTTCCCTCGTGCCGGCCGCTCCGTTTCCAGTTTCTCTATTGCAACGCAGTGCCCAGGATCCACTGAGATAGCGGGGGGAAGAATTTCACAACCGGTTCGCCCAGGGTCAGGTTGGCCCTCGCGGGAGGCTCGTCCCGCATGTGTGGCAGAGCGGGAGGACGGGGGATGGGCCACGCCTCCCACGACAGCCAACCTGACCCTGGGAGAACCGGTTAAATTATTTGAATCCCACCACTGAATGGACCGTAATGGGGTCCTAGAACTTGAAGTCCAGGGCAGAGTCTGGGTCTTCGGTCAGTTCCTGAAGATAGGAACAAAACCATTTGCAAATCTGTAACTGACCTCTGAAACTCTTTGTTGAATGGTGAGATTAAAGTCTAATTATGCACTCTTAGTACCCCCTGTTCACTTTTCTCTATCTGGTTGCTTTGAGTGACAGATTTTCCGTTTGTAGGGATCGGTGGCAGAATCGATTGAGGAGTCCACGGAAGGATCGGCAGGAAAAGATCCAACCCCGAACCGAATCTGAATCAGAATCATGTGATTTATTGGATGACTTTTTCCCCCCTAGCAATTTCCACCTTGAAAAACAACATCCCTTTTCCCTTGGGGATTCTCAGCCCTGAATTGCTCTGGGATTCCAGAAGGAAAGCATGTAAAAAATATTAGCCACAGATACCATTCTAATGAGTCGGTTGCTTTTGTCATGCCCATCCTGAGAGAGAGGGAGGGAGGGAGAGGGAGGGAGAGGGGGAGAGAGGGAGAGAGAGACGGAGGGAAGGAGGGAGAGAGAGAGAGAGAGAGAGAGAGAGAGAGAGAGAGAGAGAGAGAGAGATGATGGATGGATGGATGGATGGATGGATGGATGGGAGAGAGATAGAGAAATTAGATGGATGGATGGATGAATGGAGATAGATAGATAGATAGATAGATGATAGATAGATAGATAGATAGATAGATAGATAGACAGATAGGTAGATAGGTAGATAGATAGATAGATAGATAGATAGATAGATAGATAGATAGATAGATAGATAGATAGATAGATAGATGAGAGATAGGGGAGAGAGAGAAATGAAGAAATGA
>QLTV01000801.1:116440-134660 GCA_003457575.1 Thermophis baileyi
TACTTTTATTTCTACATATATATATATATCCATATCACTATCCATCCATCCATCCATCCATTCATCCATCCATCCATCCATCCATATCTATCCATATCTATCCACCCACCCATCTCTCTCTCCATCCATCCATCCATCCACCCACCCACCCAGCCTGTCTGGGTCATCCGGATGCTCCAATGGTCACTACCGCAAGGACCAACCATAACTCTTTTTTCCAGGGCCGTTGAAACTTCAAATGGTCGGTAAGCAAACGGTTGTTAAGTCGAGGACTACCGGTACCTAAATTTATGCTTTGAATGAGAGACCAGGTCCACCAGAGGACATGCCTTGAAGGAGTGGTTGGTGCCACGGTTTAACCAAAGATGGCTTCACATCCTTGCTTCAAGGAGACGTGGTCTGAAGCCAAATTCCCTGGAAGAATTCACCTTCAGTTTCTCTATCTCGGGGCAAAACGTTGAGTTCCAACGTGATATGCAACCTCATGAAAAGGAGAAGTCATAAATCAGAGAGATGACATAAAATTAGAGAATGGCACCTCGGAAGGGTAACTCGGTGCCAAGTCTTTGTTTCATCGGTTTATAGTTTGAACAGGATTTGATAAATTGTTTTAATTTGGGATTAGGAGCCGCCCAGAGTTGGTTAAGAAGATGGGTGGCTATGTAAGGGCATAAATCAAAATTAAATTCAGTTAAAACAAAAAAGAAAATCTGAAGGAATGGAGGCCACCCATCTGTAGTGGTCAGAATGAATGCCGGTAGTTCTCGACTTACAACCGTTGGTTTAGTGAGCCAAGTTACAACTCCGGCCCACGAGAACACCCCGGGATAAAGAGATAAATGAGATAAACCAGCTTACTTTCCACTTGAAAATGGCCAGAGCATCAGACTTGGGAAGCTCGGCTAACCTGAGCATTCCTTAAACCTGGCCAAAAAAAAAAAAAAGATGTCAGGAAACTCAGCTCAGGGCTTCCTGGTGGCCAAACAAAGCAACCAGAGAAGGATGGAAAGCGAAGAATTCTCTTTCGAGACGGGGAGCAGCGGAAAAAGGATATGACACCACGCAGACGGCAAGCACCGGCTTCGATTCCGGAAAGGGGTGAAGGTAATCCCATATTAAAGCCACGATGGCGAAGAGGCAGGAGATGGTGCAGATGATAAGGCGCCCGTCGATCAAGCAGAAGTTCTCTACGTATTTATACTTTTCCAAAAGGACCTGGTTGGGAAAGGAGAGCGCACGTCAGCCTAGGACTTGCACCCTCAAAGGGAAGGAAGGGGTTCGCCAATAAGAAGAGAATCTTTGGGGCTCAGGGTTGGAATGGGGGGGGGGGCTTGGTGCTCTCTGAGCTGAGTGGTTTTCTTGCAGACGTTTCGTGACCCAACTGGGGAACCATCATCAGTGCTAGGAGGGAGGGGGGTTTGCAGGGAGGAGGAGGGGGGGAGCAGGAAGAGGAGGAGGAAGAGGACTATGAGGTCCTAGGTGCTCTCTGGAGCTGGGTGGTTTTCTTGCAGACGTTTTGATATGTTCCAACCTCTTTCTTGCACCTCCAACAAATATTTGTATATTTACCATGTATTTGATTTAATTTACATGGTGTTAGGTACCACCTCCATATCACTTTATATCTGTTTTCCTTAACTCTTAACTGACAAATTCTTATATACTCTTCTATTCCAAATATTTTCCTAATCATTATCATTTATTTCTCCTAAATCTGATTCCCAAATTAATTTTAAACCTTTTGCCTTACTGATGTTTTGTGACCCAACTGGGGAACATCATCAGTGCTATAAGGGAATGGGATTTGTGGAGTGGAGGAGGGAGGGAAAGAGGAGAAGGAGGAGAGGAGAAGAGGGAAGACTGTGGGGTCCTTACGTGCTCCCTGAGTATGGTTGTTTTCTTGTAGACATTTCATGACCCAACTATGTAACATCATCCATGTTAGAAGGGAGTAGGGTTTGCTTGTCGTGATGGGGGGCTGTCAGGGAGGCAGATCAACAGCTTGAGGAGGAAAGGGACAGATATTCCAAACTGACCAGCACGAAAACAAGCATGGAAGGTCTGGGGGAATTAATAGGAAAGACATCGGAACTGGAGGGAAGAGTCCATCTATTCCAAAAGGGAGGAGGGTTTTTTTTTTACCTTTTTGGCGGAGTCATCCAGCGAATTCTTCACCGCTGATCCGTCCCATTTGTCCACTTTCACGGGTTTGTCGTCGATTTTCCACTGTGAGGCAAAAAAAAAAAAAAGTTTAGAAACAAATTTAGGGGGTTAGAAACAAATTTAGGGGGGGGGGAAAGGAGGAGATGGCAAATGCTTCCTCACTTTCGCCCCGTGTTGGATTCACACAAAATGAAATTAAAACTAGTGAATTATGCTTGGTAGGTTGTGTGAAGACTATTGTTTGACTTGACAAGCACTACTCTGGATCCAGTTGTGAAATTCAGATTTAACAACACGACTGCTGCTGGTGAAAAGACACACAGGGTTGTCTTAGCGATTACATCAGAATTTAGAAATCACGGAGGCCCCCAGAATTAGCTTTTGTGCAAAGCATATCATCAGTACAATGATGAAACATGCAAGCTTGCAACAATACAGATGTCTTTTTTTAAAAAAATTATTATTATTTTGAGAAAAAGGAAAGGCGTTCTTTCAGGAATCCTTAGGGGCAGCCATCTGCCCGAGACAAAAGTAATGGGGCTCACTTTTGTAGGGTTCCAGAAAGCCCGTGACACAGGGATGGGCAACTCTGCAACTTTAGGACCTACGGACTTCAACTCCCAGAATTCCTGAGCCAGCTGGCTGAGGAATTCTGGGAGTTGAAGTCCACCAGTTATAAAGTTGCCAGAGTTGCCCACCCGTGCCATAAGACCTGTCTCTGTTTCCAGGCCTAAGTTTAACATGTTTGTTGATGTATCTGAGGATCATATCATATTTGCAAGGTTTATTGTTCTGGTTATTTTAATTTGGGCTTGTGTGTTTATTTGTTTCAATCGCTTTTGGTATTTTCTAAGCTGCCCAGAGTCTAAGCGGGTGGGTGGCCACAACAAATTTAATAATTTAAATTTAATTTAATTTTCTAAGCCGCCCAGAGTCCTTCGGGAGTTGGGCGGCATATAAATTTTATAAATAATAATAAAAAATAATAGTAATAATAATAAATAATAATAAATGAAATTAATTTATTTTGTCCCTGATACTAAGTTCCAGATTCCCTCCCTCACCCCCGGCCAGGTGCTGTCTGCAATATTAATTGACAATTTATTTGTTTGCATCAGTATGATGCTGAGAGGTATGCACCATTATCACTATTATTGTTGTTTAATAAAAGCACGTGAAAGGAAAAATGCTTGTTCTGAAAAGGGAGATTGCTTAGTAGGGATTTCATGTTAATAACCTGAGAACGGAATATTTATTCTATTTCTTAATACAGTAAAGACCTAACAGTAACGATTATATTGGGCTTATGTTTCAAATGACAAGCTTGACCACAAAGTAAGCAAACACCTTTGGAGAATCCTGCCCAGGTGATTCTTCAGGATGTACTGTACATCCCCAAAATTAGATTTACCGAGTGCATTATTCATAAATTAATCAGTAGAGTCTGTTGTGCAAACAAAGCAATTCATTCATGCTGCAGGCAAAGAGCAGAGATTAACAGTTAATCCTCGACTTACAAACACAATTGAGCCCAACATTTCTGTTGTTAAGTGAGACATTTCCCCCCATTTTACGACCTTTCATGCCACAGCTGTTAAGTGAATGTCTGCCGTGGTTGAGTTAGTAACACGGTTGTTAAGTCAATCCGGCTTCCCCATTGGGGAATGCGGAAGCCAGATTCACTTAACAACCGCATGAATAACTTAACCACTGCAGTGAGTCCCTTAACAGCTGTGGCAAGAAAGGTCGTAAAATGAGGCAGAAATTCACTTAACTGTCTTGCTCAGCGACATAAATTGAGGACTACCTGTATTTGTTCAGGAAGGTGCTATGTATCTTGTCTTGAACCCCTGGAGGAAAAGTGAAGTATATATCTCTCTAATTCTAAATAATAAGCTATATTTAAATTCAAGCATTAAATGTACTTCTTCAATGATAATTTCACCCACTATTCATTCAAAGTTCTTATTTGGCAAACTCTTCATTAAAACTATATGGCAATGAGGTGGACGCCCCCCCCCCCCATGCCAACCCCCCAAGGGGACACCCTCAAAATACACAGCAAAGAACGTACATGGAAGACTTAAGGACACTAAACATCACATGGGAAGACCCTGAAGTAGTCGCCCCAGACTGAAATTGCTGACGATCCCTTGCTGTCCGATATACTAAGTAGCATGGAGGATCTAGTGCCAATGCTAATATTAAACGTACTCCAATATTCCTGAAATGCCAAATTTCTAGCATCTTCTCGTGCAAAAGCCACGAGGGTCTTGAACCCCGTAATAGCACCTGACTAAAGCAAGCAGAAGCTGGACAATGGCTGCCCATGGATGCTTTAACTCTAACTTTGGAGTGCTACTAGACGCAGGGAGTCCTCGACCATTCTTTTTTAGCGACCATTCAAAGCTACAGCAGTATTGAAAAAAAGTGACTTGGGCTGTTTTTCACACTTACATCCGTTGCAGCATCCCACTGGTCATGGGATCGGACGCTTGGCAACTAGCTCGTATTTATGACGATCGCCTTGTCCCAGAGTCACTGATCTCCATTCGCGACCTTCTGCCTGGCAAAGTCAAGGGGGAAGCCAGATTCACTGAACAACCACGCGACTAACTTAAGAACTCCAGTGATTCACTTAACAATGGTGGCAAGAAAAGTCGTAAAACGGGGCAAAACACACTGAAGAACCGTCTTGCTTAGTGATGGAAATTGTAGGCTCAATTGTGGTCGTAAGCCGAGCACTAACCTGTATATGAACACAGCCTGCTGGAGTCAATCAAGTAACTCTCTTATTAATGTCTAACGTAATCTCACCTCACTTCTCATTTTGGCGTTTCTTCCTCCTACCGGTTGACTTCCTGTTGCTAGCTTTAAAGAAAGACACATCATCCTTTCTGAAACCCAACGGCCATATCTAAAAAAATTTCAACTGTCAACGGTCTGGGATGACAACTTAATTCTAACCTTTTTTTAAAAAAAGTCAAATCAGGCAGTAAACTTGCTTATGGACCAGAATGTCCTCTAAGGCAAGAGCTGAAAGGCTCAGATCCAGACAACACCCTGCGTTTTTATTCTCAACACAGAAGCAAGGGGAAAAAAAACCCAGTGAAGTCAATGCTGTTATGAAAAGCTTTCTTAAGATCCAATAACCGATGTCTGGACAGGACTAGAAGCGAAAAATGATTTTATTTTTGTTTTCAATCTAAGGAAAGCTGCACAGGGTGAGGGAATCTGCCTGTGAAATTGAAATGAGACCGGAGGAAAACAGGGAGGAGGACTTGATTCTCTTTAAGAATAAATAAGCACAGCAAAAGAGTAAGGACTCCACACATTACTTCAGACCTTTAAATACAGGTAATCCTCGACTTATGACCACAATAGAGTCCAAAATTTCTGTTGCTAAGCGACACATTTATTTAGTGAATTGTGCCCTATTTTACAACATTTCTTGCAATAATTGTTAAATTAGTAACAGGGTTGTTAAGTGAATAGCAATAGCAATAGCACTTAGACTTATATACCGCTTTACAGTGCTTTACAGCACTCTCTAAGCGGTTCACAGAGTCAGCATATTGCCCCCAACAATCTGGGTCCTCATTTTACCCACCTTGGAAGGATGGAAGGCTGAGTCAACCTTGAGCCGGTGAGATTTGAACCGCTGAACTGCTGAACAGTCAGCTGAAGTAGCCTGCAGTACTGCACTCTAACCACTGCGCCACCTCGGCTCTTGACTTTACTAGTTGGAAGGTCCCAAAAGGGGATCACATGATCCCGGGGCACTGTGACCGTCATAAATATGAGTCAGTTGCCAAATGTCTGAATTTTGATCACGTAACATGGGGATGCTTGCAATCGTCATGTGAAAAACAATCATAAGTCACTTTTTTCCAGTGACGTAACTTCGGACGGTCACTGAAAGAATGGTTGTAAGTCAAGGACTATCAGTATGCCTACACCCCAAAGTTTAACTTGGGAACTGTAGTATGAAAAAAAGGATTAAACAAAACATCGCCCTCTGAAAAGCCAGCCCAGCATTCCAAAGATATGGCCACTACTGTGTTCACAAGGCAACGTTAACAAAGGTGAGTTAAGATTTGCACAATATGATGCAGGGATTGGTTCACATTAATCTAAAAACCCACCCCACCAATTTTTGAGGCGGGGGGGGGAAGGATGCTTAGGACGCTGTTCAAATCCAGCTTGGTCTGGTGGAGTCGTTTTTATTTTATTTAGCATCTACTGCGGTCATGCAGTCACTGATCTACCACACTAATAAAACACATTACACAGGTGGTCCTTGATTTACAGCCATAATTGAGCCCAAAATTTCTCTTGCTAAGGGAGACACTTGTCAAGTGAATTTTTCCTCATTTTACGACCTTTTCTGCCACGGTTGTTAAGCGGATCACTGCACTTGCTAACTTAGTCACACTCTTGTTAAGTGAATCCAGTTTCCCCATTGACTTTGCTCGTCAGAAGGTCGCCAAAAGGGGATCACATGACCCCCCCAGGGCACTGCAACCGTCATAAAGACGAGTCAGTTGCCAAATGTCTGAATTTTGATCACGTGATCATAGGGATGCTGTAACGGTCGTTAAGTGTGACAAACGGTCATAAGTCGCTTTTGTCCATGTCACTGTCATTTCGGTCACTAAATGAACTCTTTCAAGTCGAGGACTACCTGTACATACCAGCACAAATATCAATTTCAATAAAACATCAGCAAATACACATGCATACATACACATAAATTAAAAAAACCATGCACAATACAACACAGGAGATAAAATACTAAGTTAAGGTAAAACTACGCTCTCCCTGCAGCCGTTAAGTTAGTCACACGGTTGTTAAGTGAATCTGGCTTCCCTGTTTGTCAGAGGGTCGCAAAAAGGGGATCACGTGACCCCGGGACACTGCAACCGTCATAAAGGCGAGTCAGTTGCCAAGCGTCCCAATTTTGATCACATGACGTGGCCCCGGGACACTGCAAATGTCATAAATACAGGCCAGTTGCCATGCATCTGACTTTTGATCACGGCACCGCGGGGGGGGTGTGTGTGTGTCGTGCAACGGCCGTTAAGTGTGACAAACAGTCATAAGTCACTTTTGTCTGTGTCGCTGTCATTTTGGTCACTAAATGAACCGTCGCAAGTCGAGGACTACCTATAGGTACCAGCACAAATATCAGTATAAATAAAACACCAACAAGCACACATACATAAATAAAAAAACACGTGGACAATTCAATATATACGAGATAAAATGCTACATTAAGGGAGAACTACGCTCTCCCTGCAGGATCCCAGGGGTCAACGCGTGTGAATGCGGACTCTTAGAATTCCCAGCTGGCCAATCAACGACGAGCAGCTCCTTCTCCCTCCCTCCCTCCCCCCCCATCGGCGTCTCCCAGACGGGCGGCTGAGGATTCTGGGAGTTGTAGTCCCCGCGCTTCTGACAGGTGCGGGGTTATCCCAGCGGGGCTCGGCCTCTCTCTCCTGAGGCACAGCGGCCCCGTCAGCTCCCGGGGCGACGTGGAGAGCCAGGCCGGCCTACTCGGGGTGGGGAGACGCTGCTGAGGCGAACCGGGGCGGGGAGGCCTTCACCCCGGCCGCCCTCCCTGCCACATCCCGGAGGGGCCTTCTCTAACCCCGCGACGCCCCGGCCGAGGGCCGCTACCTTGTCCAGGATCCCGTTCTTGTTTGCTCCGCCGCCTCCGCCTCCCGCGCCGCCGCCACCGCCTTTCGCCGCCATCTTGGCTCCTCCTTTCCCCCTTCGCGACCTGTTCGCCGCCGATTGGCTGAGCGGGGAGAGGCCCGCGCAAAGCACGCCGGGACGGGGAAGCGCCGCCCTATAGGAAACCGCTCCCGCGCGCGGAGCAACCTGGGAAGTGGAGTTCCCGGCGGGCGGGTTGCCATGGCTACCGGGGGCATCGGGAGGGAAACGTGAGGGAATCGCGGTTCGCTGGACCGGAGAAAGGAGCCCGAGGACAATCGGCCTACCGGCCGGCCGGCCGGCCAGCCGGGGGCTGAAGCCAGAATCGGAGCCGCCGTCGTCCTCCCTCCTGCGGGGAGTGGGGAGAGAAAAAGCGCGGGGGGCTTTCTAGCCACGGGAGGACTCGACGCTCTATGGTTTGCTCTCCCCCCCCCCACTTTATAAGAAAATTGAATTATGTGTCCCCCCCCCCTCTTGTTAATTCATTCATTCAGCTGTCTTTCCCCAAGTTGGGGCTCTTTCCAGTGTGGTATTACAATCCCCATCTCCTCCCCCAGCTGGCCTGGCCCCACAACCGGGGCGGGTGTGGATTATGTAGTCCTCGCCCATCACATACTGGCGGATTGGGGGAGGAATAGAATAAAATGAATGAGCTGGAAGGGACCTCGGAGGTCTTCTAGTCCAGCCCCCTGCTCAAGCAGGAGAACCTATACCATTCCAGATAAATGGCTGTCTGGTCTCTTCTTGAGACCAGAGGGAGCACCCACGACTTCTGGTGGCAAGCAGTTCCATGGGTTAATTGTCCTCGCTGCTAGGAAGTTTCTCCTTAATTCCAGGTTGCTTCTCTCCTCAATTAGTTTTCATCCATCTTTTCTTGTCCTGCCTTCAGGTGTTTTGGAGAATAATTTGACCCCCTCCTCTTCGGGGCAGCCCCTCAAATACTTGAACACTGCTATCATGTCACCCCTAATTCTTCTTTTCTTTAGACTAGCCAGATCCAAATCCTGCAGCCGTTCTTCCTATGGTTTAGTCTCCAGGCCTTTGATCATCTTAGTTGCTCTTCTCTAAAGAGCAACTTTAGTTGCTTTCTAAAATCTCAACATCTTGTTTGTAGTATGGTGACCAAAATTGGTTGCAGTTGCAGGTTGCAGGAGACCTTGGAGGTTCCCCCCTTTTTAGAGGGAAGGGCAGTGGCTGCCTCCACAAGACACCCTCTTAACCTGGTTAGGCCAATGTCAGCAGAGACATTGGCCCAAACGGGCAAATCTGGGTCAGGGTTAATTTTTAGCTTTTGGTTAGGTTTTTTTTTGGGGGGGGGTGGGGGGGTTTCAGTGAATTGCATAAACTCAAAAAGGGGTTAATTTCAACAAGCACGTTAGGCATGTTATTGCAAACCCAGCCTGAAAAGTTGTTAGGTCGGTGTTTATCAAGCAGCCTGGCCTACCTTGCAAGGTTGCTGGGAGGAATACAGGTATTCCTCAACTTAGGATCCCAATTGAGCCCCAAATGTCTGTTGCTAAGCGAGTCATTTGATAAGTGAGTTTTGGCCATTTTATGACCTTTCTTTCCAAAGTTGTTAAGTGAACCACTGCAGATGTTAAGTTAGTAGCACGGCTGTTAAGTGAATCTGGCTTCCCCACTGACTTTGCCAGTCAGAAGGTCGCAAAAGGGGATCACATGACCCCAAGAAACTGCAACTATCATAATTTCGTTTATATGTTTTGCTAATATACAAAGAATACAGATAAAATTGGTATAAAGATTGATCTCTTATTATAACAATATACAATCATCAGACGGTGCAGTCAAGTTTTGGGAATCTTTTAAAGCAGCTTACGGCTTGTCTTTTTTAAAAGAAGAGGTGTGAGTTTACAAAACGACATAGGGCACTGTGTGCCAAAGGTGGTGCCCAGAGCCAAACTCCCTTAACAACTCTCTTGCTTAGCAACGGAAATTTTTGGGTTCCATTGTGGTTTATAAGTCAAAGACTACCTATAGCCCTTTAAAAAAATAATAATGAGAAAGGATGCTGCTTAAAGCTACTTAAGGGTTGTTCTTAGCAGCCCAGAAAGTGGAACACGGGATTATGATACCCTAAAATGGTTTCATTTGGATTCCTACCCCCGAGGGGTTGGGTATTGGACTAGATGACCTGAAGGAACGCTATCAGCCCTTATTCTCTCTTATTCCAGCGTCTTTGATGGATTCGAAGCAGAAGTAATAGACAAGAGTGGTTTAAAATCTCGGGATTTCTAAGCCCAGGGTTTGAATGGTGATAGCCTTCCAGTCCCCCCCACCCAAGAACTCGCATGGCCCTCTGCTTACTTTGTAGCAGGCATTTGCTGCGCTCCGTGAAGGGGGTGGCAAGCTCCGTGAGGGGGGTGGCAAGCTCCGTGAGGGGGGTAGCAAGCTCCGTGAGGGGGGTGACGAGGTCTCTGGGGGCTGGCATTGGAGCGGGACGTTGCAGCAACGGTTCACATTGATTTGAACCCTCACGTCGCCATGTGTCACCCGCATTGCTGGTCAGGCCTGGTGGTGGGTCTCCTCTTGGCAGGGCCTGCTGAGATGGGGTCCCTCTGGGCCATGTCACAGAGGCCTGGCTGCTTTGTTAAGCAGTGACATGGTGGGGGGTCTCCCCTGGAAAAAACAGGGATTGCAAAAGACCAGCTTTTTTTTTTTTTTTTTTTAATGTGGAAAAAAGGGTCTTTTTTTTTTTTTTTGCAAAGGTGGACAAATAACAGAGTTGGGAGGGACCTTGGAGGTCTTCTAGTCCCACCCCCTGCTCAAGAAGGAAATGCTATATACCGTTTCACAATGCAGCCCAAAATTCATGTGGTTAAGTGAGACATTTGTTAAATGAGTTTTGCCCCGTTTTGCGCCCTATTTTTGCCTCGGTTGTTAAGTGAATCACTGCAGTCGTTAAGTGAGGAACACAGTTGTTAAGCGAATCTGCCTTCCCCATTGACTTTGCTTGTCAAAAGGTCGCAAAAGGGGATCACGTGACCCCGGGACACTGCGACCGTCATAAATACGAACCACTTATCAAGCATGCAAGTGTAAATCATGTGACCGCGGGGATGTTGCAATGGTCATAAGTGTGAAAAACGGTCATAAGTCACTTGTTTCAGTTCTGTTATAACTTTGAACGGTCACTAAATGAACTGTTGTAAGTCGAGGACTTACCTGTACCATTTCAGACAAAGAATTGTCCAATCTCTTAATCTCCTCCAAATTGTCTCAGTACCCAAATTCTCTCCCTAGAATTTCTTCGATTGGCCTGGAATAAATTATTTTAACAAAAATGATTCAATTTAAGATTCTGCCCCTCTGCCAGGCACACAAACTCGCTAAGGGCTTCTGGGTAAGTGTTCTCTCAACCCAGCCTACCTCATAGGGATGTTGTGATGGGGAAAAGTTGGAGGGTGGAGCAATATATACAACCCCTTGAGCTCCAGAACAAAAGGCGAGCTGTTAATCAAATCAGAATCTAAAGCAGGCATGTCCAACCTTGGCCACTTTAAGACTTGTGGACTTCAACTCCCAGAATCCCCCAGCCAGCATGGTCCTGAACTTACAACCATATGTTTAGTGACTGTGCGAAGTTACAAGGGCACTGAACATAGTGACTTATCACCATTTTTCACACTTACGTCCATCGCAGCATCCCCAGGGTCACGTGATTTACATTCGGATGCTTGACAACTGACTCGTATTTATGACGGTCGCAGAGTCCCGGGGTCACGTGATCCCCTTTTGCGACCTTCTGGCAAGCAGAGTCCATGGGGAAGCCAGATTCACTTTAACAACCGGCTTACTAACTGAACAACTCCAGTGATTCACTTAACAACCGTGGCAAGAAATGGCCGTAAAATGAGGCGAAACTCACTTAGCAACAAAACGTTTGGGCTCGATTGTGGTTGCAAATCGAGGACTACCTGTGAACCTAAGCATTTACTCACTTATGCAAATATTCAGGATTTCTATGACCTACTAAACCATAAACCAGGGGTGTCAAATTCTATTTCATTGACGGCTGCATCAGGGTTGTGTTTGACCTCAGGGGGGTCGGGGTGAGTGTGGCTAGGATGGGCGTGGCCAGCTCGACGTCACGCGTGTCGGGGGCGCCTGTGGTGGCCCGAGCGCTCTGCCAGCAAAAACGGGCTCCCGAGCTCCGTTTTCGGCTGCAATGGCCTCCTGCAACCCTCTGCCAGCGAAAATGGAGCTCGGAAAACGCAGCCCCCCCAAGCTCCTTTTTGCTGGAAGAGGCACTGTGGGCTGGTCCTTTGCTGTTTCCGGGGGGGGGCGTGGGCCAGATCTAAGCACCCCGCGGGCCGGATCTGGCCCCCGGGCCTGAGTTTGACACCCCTGCCATAAACTAACCATGCACTCCAAACTTCCCAGCAAACTTAAGTTCAAAGACGATTGCCTCGTTTGTGGTTCAATCCGCTTGCAGGGAACCATCATTTCAAGCAGATGACAACTTTCGTGGTTTTATTTCTCTAGGCACCAGGAAGTAATTTTATGCCTCAAGATATGCAGATGAGCTTCCTTCCTCCGGGACTTTATTGAGGGAGATTTCAAAAGCTGCGGTTTGTCGTTGCTGGGAAGGTTTTAATTAACCTCTTGCTTTGCCTTAAGGGCTGAAGGAAGACCATGGCGGCCTTGTATAAGCTGGATGATGGGCAGTGTTACCCCACCAACTGCTTTCCCGCTAAAAGCCTTTTGCAGCCTCGATACGAAGAAGGTAACGTGTCCGGATATGCTGTTTTTAAGAACTGGGGAAGGTTTCTTTGCAGCTGAAAAAGGAGAGAATTCTGGAAACGCCTCCCCAGAGTGGCTCTGCTTCTATTTCTAGAGCAGGGGTCCCCAAACTTAGCAACTTTAAGACATGTGGACTTCAACTGCTGGCTGGAGAATTCTGGGAGTTGAAGTCCACAAGTCTTAAAGTTGCCAAGTTTGGGGACCTCTGTTCTAGAGTAATGTCTGTGGAAATTCTCAGTCATCCAGGTCATGGTTGTCTCAAAGGTGCTTTTTTTCAAGAGGCAACTGGACTACCATACAACAAAAAAAGATGTTGAGACTTTGGAAAAAGTTCAGAGAAGAGCAACTATGATGATCAAAGGCCTGGAGACTAAAACATATGAAGAACGGCTGCAGGATTTGAATTTGGCTAGTCTAAAGAAAAGAAGGACTACAGGTGACATGATAGCAGTCTACCAGTATTTGAGGGGCTGCCACAAAGAAGAGGGGGTCAAATTATTCTACAAAGTACCTGAAGGCAGGACAAGAAACAACGGTTGGAAACTAATCAAGGAGAGAAGCAACCTGGAATTAAGGAGAAACTTCCCAACAGTGAGGACAATTAACCAGTGGAACAGCTTGCCACCAGAAATCGTGAGGGCTCCATCACTAGAGGTTTTTGAGAAGAGACTGGACAGTCACTTCTCTGGAATGGTATAGATTCTCCTGCTTGAGCAGGGGGCTGGACTACAAGACCTCCAAGGTCCCTTCCAGCTCTATTTTATTCCAACTTTCTTGTTTTTCTTTGAAGACATTTCGCTTCTCATCCAGGAAGTTTTTCTTCTGAACAGTCAGAGCTGAAGAAGCTTCTTGGATGAGAAGCGAAACGTCTTCAAAGAAAAAAAAGAAAGTCCAGTTGCCTCTTGAAAAAAAGCACCTTTGGGACTTTCTAGAGTAGTGCTCCCAGTTTGTAGCCTGTCACCCTCTCAAAACATTGAGGCAATGAAAAGGTCACCCAGTTGTGCAACAGAGTGCAAACATATTGTGTGAATTTCTCCACTTTGCCGAAATCCTGCTGGAGGGTTTAGGAAAAGATTCCTGTAGAAGAGAAGATTTGTAGCTCAGGGTTGAACTGTGGGGTCCTTAATGAGCTTTTATGCCTAAGCCAGGACTAGAACTCACTGTCTCCTGGTGATTGGCCCAAAGTCACCCAGCCGGCTTTCATGCCTAAGGCGGGACTAGAACTCACTGTCTCCTGGTGATTGGCCCAAAGTCACCCAGCCGGCTTTCATGCCTAAGGCGGGACTAGAACTCACTGTCTCCTGGTGATTGGCCCAAAGTCACCCAGCCGGCTTTCATGCCTAAGGCGGGACTAGAACTCACCGTCTCCTGGTGATTGGTCCAAGTCAACCAGCCCACTTCCACGCCTGAGGTAGAACTTACTATGTACTGGTTTAACCACTAGACTAGACTAAAGGGACTTAAAGTTCACCTTAGTTGAGTTCTCCTAACTGGGTGCACCTGGTTTTTGTTTCTGCACATATCACTCCAGGAGCCGGTCACTGGCAGGTAGCTCGTCATAATGAGGAGAAAACCAAGGTCGAATGGCTGTTTGGCACGAGAGTTGCCCAGCAGAGCTGGCAAGAGTGTTTGCGGAAAGCCCAGTGCCCCAGGGCAGAGAAAGTCCTCAATGGGGCCCAGCTGGTGAGTGTGTTGCGTTGTTTGGTTCTTCTGCCCATTGCAGAGGGTTGGACTAGATGACCCTTAGGGTTCCTTCCAGCTCCACAACACTAGGTGTCTAAGGAGCCTCATGAGAAAGTCCTTGAGAACTGAGCAGAAATCGGACTGAGCAGAACAAGATTATACAGGTAGTCCTCGACTTACAACCATTTCGTTTAGTGACCGTTTGAAGTTATAGCTGCACTGAAAGTCTATTGGAGATTCTCATTCCCCCACCATTCAGTCAGGACTGAAGAAGCTTCTTGGATGAGAAGTGAAACGTTTTCAAGGAAAAAAACCAAATAAGGCTTTTTGAAAAGCACCTTTGGGACAATAGCACTAAACAAAGTGACTTATGACCATTTTTCACACTTACGACCGTTGCAGCATCCCCACGGTCACGTGATCAAAATTCAGACAGTAGGCAACTGACTACTGACGGTCGCAGTGTCCCAGGGTCACGTGATCCCCTTTGGCGACCTTTTGACAAAGCAAACTCAATGGGGAAGCCAGATTCGCTTAATAACTGCAGCTGGAATTCCCAATGCTGGCTGGGGAATTCTGGGAATTGAAGTCCACAAATTTGGAGACCCTGGACTAGACATGCCCAGTTCCCTCAACCATTCATCCTCTGAATCAAGATCACAGGAAGTGTTAATGCCACTTTATCATGCCTTGGTAAGGCCACACTTGGAATACTGCATAGTTTTGGTCACCACAATATAAAAAAAAGAGGTTGAGACTGTAGAAAGAGTGCAGAGAAGAGCAACAAAGATGATTAGGGGACTGGAGGCTAAAACATATCTGCGTGACCGCCTTATGCCACATTCCTCCCATCGACCAGTGAGGTCGCACAGGGTTGGCCTTCTTCAGGTCCCTCCCGTTGGCCAGACAGTGCCGGCTGGCGGGTCCGCGGGGGAGGGCCTTCTTGTAGCCGCTCCGACTCTGTGGAACCAACTTCCCCCTGAGATCCGTACTACCCCCACCTTACTGGCTTTCCGTAAAGCCGTTAAGACCTGGCTTTTCCGGCAGGCCTGGGGCCAATAATTGTTCTGATTGGCCCATGTATGGTTGTGTGAATGTTTTATTTTAAATATGGATGGTTTTTTAAATTGTTTTTATATGTTTTATTTTTATTGTTTTTACATGATGTAAGCCGCCCAGAGTCCTTCGGGAGTTGGGCGGCATATAAATTTTATAAATTAAATTAAATTAAATTAAGACAAAAGAGGAATGAGGGCTACTCTGGAGGAGTTCCAGAAAATTATTCTGGAAGTGCAAATGGAGACCATGATAAGCAGAGATAGGTATGTCCGGGTTCCTGGATGGCTATTGCAAAGGAAGCAGGATGTGCATATTGATGCAGGTCTCTTCTAAGTTCAGATGCCCCAATCTGGACCAGGTGACTGAACTGTTGGGCACCTTAGTTTCATCATGTGTGTACAAAAAATAAGACCATATGTGATGACCCGGGGGACGGCACGGAAGCAGCCAGAGAACAGTTCTAACTCCCCTTTATTGCTCCAACTTTCCCCCAAACGTCCCCATGTTTACTGCAAGTCCTGGAGCAAAGTTCTCACACGCAGCTCCAACAGCCTCTGGCTGCGAGTAGTCCAGCAAGCAAAGTTAGCAAGGCAGCAACCAAGGCAAGAAGTCCAGCGAGGCAGGCAAACTGGGCAAGGCACACAAGACAAAGCACAGCAAAATCCAGACGTCAGCAACTAACTGCACGTGAGGCTCCCAAACAAAAAGCAATGAATATAAACTAATCAAGAATAAAACCAACCTATAACTAAAGAAAAATTTCTTGAAAATTAAAACAATTAACCAGTAGAACAACTTGCCTTCAGAAGTTGTGGGTGCTTTATCACTGGAGGTTTTAAGAAGAGACTAGACAACCATCTGTCTGAAATGGTATTGGTTCTCCTGCTTGAGCAGGGGGTTGGACTAGAAGACCTCCAAGGTCCCTTCCGACTCTGTTATTCTGGTTTAGCCTCCAGATAGCAATAGCAATAGCACTTAGACTTATATACCGCTTTACAGTGCTTTACAGCCCTCTCTAAGCGGTTCACAGAGTCAGCATATTGCCCCCAACAATCTGGGTCCTCATTTTACCCACCTTGGAAGGATGGAAGGCTGAGTCAACCTTGAGCCTGGTGAGATTTGAACCGCTGAACTGCTGAACAGTCAGCTGAAGTAGCCTGCAGTACTGCACTCTAACCACTGCGCCACCTCGGCTCAAGATCCCTTATTCATCTTACTTGCTCTTCTCCACCCTCTTCGTAGGGCCTCAGCATATTCCCTTTATCCTGTCCATCAATCAGCTCACACAGACCCTATTGAAATACTACCACACTCACACACACACACACACAAACAAACACAAACACAGAGACCCATTTTACAGATTGTATTCTTGTATCGCCAATGCATAGGAAATCGGTTTTTGGCAGCAGGGACTTGACTTTGCCTTTTTTTGCTTGACTGACTGGCCCCACTTTCTCTGGCTTGCGATTTCCAGATAAAGCTCCACCATGTGGATAACCCTTCAGATTTGTGCTCCGTCAATATCAGCCACCAGAATTTCGCCTTGGTGAGTAGGAATTCGAACCTGCAACATCCCTTTGCTTCAAGGGGAGGGGCTGGGTGGGTCCCCCAGATGTTGGGGTACAGAGGGCCCCTTACAGATCGCATTTTGGGTGGCTTGGTTCACTTCCTTTTTCTCTTGGGTGGCTGGGACTTGTTTCTTATCTTTACAGGTAGTCCTCGACTTACAACAGTTCACTTAATGACCGTTCAAAGTTACAATGGTGCTGAAAAAAGCGACTTACTTATGACCACTTGGCACACTTTACGACAGTTGCAGCATCCCCGTGGTCACGTGATCAAAATCGAGACGCTTGGCATCTGACTCGTACTTATGACGGCTGCAGTGTCCCCTTTGGCGACCTTTTGCCAAGCTGAGCCAACGGGGGAAGCCAAGATTCACTTAACGACCGTGTTATTAACGTCATAGCCAGATTGTTGGGGGCATTATACTGACTCTGTGAACCGCTTAGAGAGGGCTGTAAAGCACTATAAAGCGGTATATAAGTCTAAGTGCTATTGCTATTGCTATAGCCGCAGTGATTCGCTTAACAAATGTGGCAGGAATGGTCGTAACACGGGGCAAAACTCACTCCTCTCACTTAGCAGCAGAAATCTCAGGCTGAATTGTGGTCGTAAGTCGAGGACTAACTGTAGCTCAAAGGGATTCTGTCGAAGGATGGGGTGTTGGGCCACCTCTTGTGGGTCAGCTGGTCAGGAAGAGACCCCTAGAAGGGAAGATACCGAGTTGTTTGCTCTCCCGTTTCGACAGGCAAGGGAGAGCGATTTTATGCAGTTCGATTCTGTCGCCTACATCAACGCCACCGAAAATCTGCTGACTTTAGGTAAGGAAACCACACGGTGGTGGCATCACTTGTAATTTTCGGGGTGGCTTGGATGGGTCATGTCTGGTTGGTCCATTCTGACTAGAGGTGGTGCTCAGGTTTATTTATGTCTTTACGTTCCTAATTATTTATTTATCGTGCTGCCCTTCTCCCCTACGAGGGGGCAACCATTCGTTCAGTGATCGTTCGAAGTCACAATGCCGTTGAGAATAGAGTAGAGTAAAACAGAACAGAACAGAACAGAACAGAACAGAACAGAATAGAATAGAAATTAATAGAATAGAATAGAATAGAATAGAATAGAATAGAATAGAATAGAATAGAATAGAATAGAATAGAATAGAATAGAATAGAATAGAAAATAGAACAGAATAGAACAGAACAGAATAGAAATTAGAAAGAATAGAACAGAACAGAACAGAATAGAATAGAACTTAGAAAGAATAGAATAG
>QLTV01000801.1:177741-195146 GCA_003457575.1 Thermophis baileyi
CCCATCCTGGATCCAGCCAATTTTCTTTGGCTTCACTCTCCTCTCGTTAAAATGGTCGTTAATCGTGCCAGTCGTTATGCAGGCCATCACCATGGTCATTAAGTAAACCTGCAGTCATTAAGTGGAGCCATGGTCTGAATCATGGTCACGTGAGCACGGGGCGCTGGCAAACGGTCCCACGCGCAGGCTTGTTGCTGAGCCACAAAAAGGCGACCACGTGGCCACCGTTTTGCTCGTCTACATTTTGTGCAAATGGCAACCGTTGTGGTTCAGCGTTCCTATCTCACAGCAACCCAATGATATCTGGGCTTTAGCCCGACACTGTGCAGGGCATCCTCAACTTACGACCATCATCGAAACCAGAATTCCCGTGGCTAAGCGACATGGTTTGTGAGTCACGCTAAATATTATGACCTTTTTTGCCATGATTTTGTTAAGCGAATCACTGCGGTTATAAGAGTGAAACGCACATTGTTAAGCGAATCTGGCTTGCCCGGTTGCCTTTGCTTGTCGGAAGCAATTGGCAGGTCACATCTCCCTGGGACGTTGCAACCGTCATAAGTACATGCCCATCGCCCAAATTTTATCCATATGACCGTGGAGATGCAGCGATGGTCGTAAGTGCGAGGACCAGTAAGTCGCTTTTTTTTCCACTTCTGTCGTAACTTTGAACAGTCACTAAGCGAACGGTTGTAAGTCGAGGAGTACCTGTATGGTATATAGGGCAGTTTGTTGACTTCTGCAAATTTTATAGACAAATTATGGGTCTAG
Organism: Thermophis baileyi; assembly: GCA_003457575.1. NCBI lineage: Eukaryota > Metazoa > Chordata > Lepidosauria > Squamata > Dipsadidae > Thermophis > Thermophis baileyi. Next base: position 178,513 of record QLTV01000801.1, read on the forward strand.
AATTGGAGAAACCAGACGGTGGCTGAAGGTGGAATTCATCCTTGCTCACTGGCTTTCAATCTGCTTTTTAACAGAAAAACAGAGTTGGAAGGGACCTTGAAGGTCTTCTAGTCCAACCCCCTGCTCAGGCAGGAGACCCTCTTACCATTTCAGACAATGCTTGTCCAATCTCGTCTTAAAAACCTCCAGGGATGGAGCACCCACAATTTCTGGTGGCAAGCTGTTCCACTGGTTAATTGTTCTCACTGTTAGGAAGTTTCTCCTTAATTCCCGGTTGCTTCTCTCCTGGATTAGTTTCCATCCGTTGTTTCTTGTCCTGCCTTCAGGGGCTTTGGAGAATAGGTGGAACCCCACTTCTTTGGGGCAGCCCCTGAGATATTGGAACACTGCTCTCACGTCACCCCTAGTCCTTCTTTTCATTAAACTAGACATACCCAGTTCCTGCAACCGTTCTTCATATGTTTTAACAGAATATATAACACAATAACAGAGTTGGAAGGGACCTTGGAGGTCTTCTGGACCAACCCCTTGCTCAGGCAGGAGACCCTAAACCATTTCAACCATTCCATGGTTGTCCATTCTCTTCTTGAAAACCTCCAGTGATGGAGCACCCACAACTTCTGGAGGCAAGAAGTTCCACTGATTAATTGTCCTGTTAGGAAATTCCTCCTTAATTCCCGGTTGCTTCTCTCCTTGAATAGTTTCCATCCGTTGCTTCTTGCCCTGCCTTTGGGTGCTTTGGAAAACAGGTGGACCCCCCTCTTCTTTGGGGCAGCCCCTCAAATATTGGAAGGCTGATATCACATCACCTCTAGTCCTTCTTTTCATTAGACTAGACATCCCCAATTCCTGCAACCGTCCTTTATATTTTCTCACAGGTCTTGAGAGTCCCTGCGCCAAAACCTCGGAAGACCAGAATGGAACGGCTAGAAGAAATCCTGCTGGAGTTGAGGAAGCCCAGAAACATTGTCCACATCCCCCTCGGTAAGGGCTCAAGTGCTTGGATGCAGCCCCAGAGCACCTGAGAAGGACCCCAAGGCCAGTGGTCAATCCAAGGGGGCTTTGGAGAGACCTGGAAGACGGGAATTGCCTCAGGTCTATTTGAGGGGAAAGGGAACAGCTGTCCTAGGTTTGTTCACAAAGAGAATCAGAGGTCTGGAGGCCAAATTGTATGAAGAATGGCTGCAGGAAACGGGTTTGTCTAACCTAACATAGAGAAGGACCAGGGGTGACATGATAGCATCTTCCAATATTTGAGGGGCTGCCCCCCCAAAAAAGAGGGAGTCAAGTTATTCTCCAAAGCACCTGAGGGCAGGACAAGAAGCAACAGGTGGAAACTAATCAAGGAGAGAAGCAACCTGGAACTAAGGAGAAACTTCCTGACAGTGAGAACAATTAACCAGTGGAACAACTTACCACCAGAAATTGTAGGTGCTCCAACACTGGAGGCTTTTAAGAAGAGATTGGACAGCCAATTGCCTGGAATGGTACAGGGTTTCCTGCTTGAGCAGGGGGTTGGACTAGAAGACCTTCAGGGTCCCTTCCAGCTCTGTTCTGAATATAAGCCCTTTTTTTTCTAGCTGGTCATAACTTTGAACAGTTGCTAAGCAAAAAAAATACCCATTGGGGAAAACCGATTCACTTAATGAATTGATTAATCGATTAATGAACCGATTCACTTAATGACCGCAGCATTTGCTTAACAACTGCCACAAAAATATAAAAAAAAAAAATCGGATCCAGTCACTTGATACCCCGAATGACGACCAAAATGACCTATAATTCCAGCCTCAAGAACAGTCATAAGTTGGGGGCTACTAGCAAGCAGGCTACTTCACCGGCTTCTTTCGATAGCCCAATTCCATTTTAAATTGTTTTTCTTTTAAAATCAGATTTTAGTAATAATTTGTGTTTGGAACTCCGCACTTCGATATGGCCCATGGGCTAATCGATAAAGCAAACTTAACTTCTTTTGATAGCCACATCACACGCTTTGGGATGTGTGGGTAGTTTTGCAAAATCTAACTGGGTTAGAAGAAGGTGGCTGACGATGGTTTGCTTCCGTTCCCCCTCAGTGTGTGTCTTACGGAGGAGAAAGGAGAATTGGCGGGAATACCGGGAAGCTTTGGAACTCTTGAAGGAATTTCAGAAAGATTATAAATCTACGGTAGCCGTTTGTAACAAGATCAATGAACGCAGGGCAGTCGGTAAGGGCCAGGTTTCCAAAACTGACGTCAACCCCATCCCGAAGTCCCGAAGTCTTCCTGAGATCAAGGCCAGGAGAAAGCCGGAGGACTCCTCCGTCCAGGTCCTTCAAGAGGAGGAGGACTCCCTTCCACCCAACCAATAAGAGAGATCCCCCCTATATTAGCGTGCTGTAACCTACCTGTTGTAGAAGACCTTCAAGTAGGACGTGGTCTCCTGGAGAACTTTTGCTGAAAGGAGCTGCAGCTGATGGGAGCGGTGATGGCCCTTGGTCCTAACCGCCTGTGGAGGAGACACCACCCTTGTTTCCAGGATCCCTTAGACTTGAAGGCTTCGTTGAGGTCCTCCAGTAGGAAAGCTTCACAAACTTGAAACCTTGAGGTCCATCCTGAAGGGAACGTTCAAAAGGGAAGGCTGGCGTACCTGGACGAGTCAAATAAACATCTGCACGAATGATGGGCCTCTGGTTTGTTAGACGGACTCTTCAACCCGTGTTGAGAAGAAACCATTGATGAAGACCATGTTGAGAATTAATCAGTGGCCATCGGGGCCTTCCAGGTCTCCTGAGGAAGGTGTCACTGGTAGACCGAGACCACCACGCTTCAGTGTCCTCCTGTAAGACCAGCAATCCCCCCCCCCATTTTTTCCTTATTTCACCGTTCCTCTCCCTGTGGAAGAATGTCAGAAGTTTCCACCGAACAAAGATTCTTCTTCTATCTCAACGGCTGTAATTTCATTTTCCTGGCGATTCTTGTAGGCACGTTCTTAAGTTCTTACGCAATAAAATTATTCTCACGAAGGATTTAATCCTTAAAATACTCTGGTTTTGCTCTCTCTCCCTTGGATCTTCAGGGAGTACTTGCCACAGGGAGTTTCAGACCAGAGTTAATTCACAGTCTGTTAATTCACAAAGGTTTACCACAAAGTATGTGAACTTACCTGTGATCTATTCTTGGCTTTGATCTGGTGGGATAACCATGGTTTCTTCCTTGAAATGAAAGATGGATTAAATTTTGGTTAGCCAAGAAATACTGAAGAAGTCTAAACTTTCAACCTGGTGACTATTACAAGGAAATCAATCAGCTTTATAGAAAGAAACCACGGTTATCCCATGGCTGAGGGACTTTGGGCCAGTCCCTCTCACCCCAGCCCACCTCACAGGGTGGTTGTTGTAGGGGAAATGAGGAAGGAGCGTTAGGTATGGCTAAGTCAGAACTAGAACTCCCCGTCTCCTGGTGATTGGTCCAAAGTCACCAGGCTGGCTTTCATGGCTAAGGTGGAACTAGAACTCACCGTCTCCTGGTCATTGTTCCAGTCATCCTTGGCTTTCATGCCAAAGACGGAACTAGAACTCACCGTCTCCTGGTGATTGTTCCAAAGTCACCCAACTGGCTTTCATGCCTAAAGCAGAACTAGAACATCGTCTCCTGGTGATTGGCCCCAAATCACCCAGTCAGCTTTCATGGCTCAGGCAGAACTAGAACTCACTATCTCCTGGTGATTGGCCCAGTCACCCTACCAGCTTTCATGCCTAAGGCAGAACTAGAACTCACCCTCTCCCAATGATTGACCCAAAATCACCCAGCCAGCTTCCATGCGGTGTAGGGACTAGAACTCACCATCTCCCAGTTTCTAATCTGGTGCCTTCACCACTAGACCAGACTGATTAAGCTGCTGGTCTCTTCCCACATGCAACTACAGACACTTGAACACCGGTGTCTTAGCAAATTCCACAACAGGAGTGATCACCAGTCCTGTAGTTCCAGCGGAAAATACGCCATATCCTAATTGGAATATTGGCATGATGAGAATACATCTGCTGAACAAAACTCTGCATTGGCGACAGGAAGGGCATCCGGCCAGTAAACTCTGCTAGCTCCATTGAGTTGCCCAGACTCCAGCCCTCAAGGGATTATGGGGTCGTTAAAAGATGATAATCGGAATATTGGCCAACAGAAAGTGTCTCGATTTAATCCCGACTCGCAATGTTTTCCAACACCCCCCCCCCAAATTAATTTGGAATAAAAGTCCTGGGAGACTCGTGAACCTTAACGAAGAAAAAGACGCAAACTCCTTTTGTCAGTAAACAGATTTCTTTTATCAAAACACCGGACGAAGCCACTGTGATTCAAATGGGACTCGGAAAGCGACACTTTTGAGTCTCGGGACTGCGCGGATTTCCGGGGATCGAGCTGAGGAGAGACACCAAAGCACAAAATGATTTCAAAGCATACCGAGGCGGCTCGGGACGGGATTAAGGAAGCAGCAGAGCAAATGCAATTTTGCAATTTCTTTGAAACCATCCCACGGTCGATCCCAGGTAAAAATCAACAGGTGTAGGCGAAAACCCCGTCCTTGACAGCCAAAAGGTGTTTCCTCATTTTCATAGTGGATCCTTAACGTCACACCTGTGCGCGTTTTTAAACAGCTGGGGGGGGGAACCGAGCCGTCTCCCGTCAAGACTCCTAAAAACGTCCTCGACTTACAACTCGGTCCAAAATTTACGTGGCCGAGTGAAACGTCGGTTAAGGGAGGCAAGTGCCCCGTTTTACGACCTTTCTTGCCACTGCTGCTAAGTGAATCACTGCAGTTGATAAGTCACACGGTTGTTAAGTGAATCTGGCTTCCCCATTGACTTTGCCTGTCAGAAGGTCGTACAAGGGGATCACCGCGACCGTCATAAGTATGAATCAGTTGCCAAGTGTCTGAATTTTGATCACGTGACAGCGGGGAACGCAGCAACGGTTGTGTGAAAAACGGTCGCCAGTCGCTTTTTTCCCCTCCAGTGCCGTTGTAACTTTGGGCGATCACTAAATGAACGGTTGTAAGTCGAGGACTATCCGTATTTAAAAAGGCAGGCAGGGATTCAGAGGACCGAGTGAAAGCTTGATTACTGTGAATACGCAACGGAGCACAATATTTGGCTTCCGTGGATGCCGACTCACCAACAACACTCGGTTTTGGGGTGGGGAGCATCTCTGAAAGGGAGCACACAGGTAGCCCAAAATTTCCGTTGCTAAGCGAGACATTTCTTAAGGGAGTTTTGCCCCATTTTACAGCCTGCTGGCTACAGTTGTTAAGTGAATCACTGCAGTCGGTAACACTTTTGTTAAGTGAATTCTGACAAATTTTGCTTGTCAAGAGTCGCAAAAGGGGATCACGTGACCCTGGGACACTGCAACCATCATAAATACGAGTCAGTTGCCAAGCGTCCGAATTTTGATCATGGGGATGTTGTAACGGTCGTAAGTGTGAAAATCGCTCGTCATTTTTTTTTAGGACTCTTGTGGCTCTCAAAGGTCACTAAATGAATCGTCGTAAGTCGAGGACTACCTGTGTTCAAGTCCTCGGAGGGCATCTTGCTGGAGGTGAGAAAATGAAAATATTCAGCGCATTCTTGGCAGTTTCGGCTCGCAGGGCTCCGAGGTTAGAACCGTTCCCCCCCCAATAATAATAATAATAATCCGTTCATTTTATGAGTCTTTTAAGGCTTATACTTTTTTCTTCCTTCGCTTCCACGGACGGCATCTCCACGAGGCAAATTAATAGAAAGAACACTGATGATTGATGCAATACCAAAATCTCGTTTTTGGGGCGCCTTTCCTTACCGACACGGGCTGTGGAAGTCCAAGAAAACGTTTGGAGGCATCGTTTCCCGCAGGAAAATCTCCCGAAAGCTAAACGGAGGTTTCGCAGTCAGTTTCGGTCTTTGATGGCCACTCCTGTCCTGCCCAAATCCCTCTCCCTGCAACCCCCCCCCCCAACCTGCTTTTCACCCATCCTGGTAAATGGCAGAATGCATAGCTACCCTTTGGAATAAGTCCTGGAACCGGAAAGGGGGGGGGAACCCCAAAAACTAAGGCTTTAAATCCAAATCAAAGGCCAGGTCAAGCGAAGAACGGATGCATCTAAAGGTAGTTTTAATACTGATAAGAATATGCTCTTGAATTGGGGAGGTTGGGAAATAGGCCAAGCCAGTCTCTAAAGTTACACTTCCCAGCTTAGCAAGGTTTAAGAAATATGGACTTCAACTCCCAGAATGCCCCAGGCAGCAAGCTGGGTGAGGAATTCTGGGAGTTGAAGTCCCTACTTCTTAAACCTTGCTGAGTGGTACACGGCATGGGTGGACTTCAACTCCCAGAATGCCCCACCCAGCAAGCTGGCTGATGAATTCTGGGAGTTGGGAGTCTATTCGTGCTGGCTGGGCATTCTTGGCCAGTTTAAGATGTGGACTTCAATTCCCAGCATGCCCCAGCCAGCATGAAGGAAGGACTTCAACTCCCAAATACCTCAGTCAGTTTGGGTGGACTTCAACTCCCAGAATTCATGCTGGCTGGTGCATTCTGGGAGTTGAAGTCAATTCACGCTGGCAGGTGCATTCTGGGAGTTGGGGAGTCTATTCATGCTGGCTGGAGAATTCTGGGAGTTGAAGTCCACCCATGCTGGCTAGGGCATTCTGGGAGTTGGAGTCCACAAAAAGTTGAAAACCTTGGCCAGTTTAAGATGTGGACTTCACCTCCCAGAATTCCACAACCAGCATGGGTGGACTTCAACTCCCAGAATTCATGCTGGCTGGGGAATTCTGGGAGTCGAGGGGAACACCCAGACTCAGGCAGGGCAAAGGTGGTTTTGAAATGCAACCTAGTTCCAGAGATCACGTAATTCTAACTCCTTGAGGAAAAAAAGCTTTTTTCCATCTATTTTCCCAGAATCTTCTCAAGTTGAGGCACCAACAGCTTCAAATGACCACCTGGTCAGCCAAAGTTGCCGCTTTGGAAGTGCTTGAAAAAAACTGCTCCCTTCACCCCCTTTTTGAAAGAGGGGCCGGGAAACAAACCACCCACTCAAAACTCCTCCAAACTTTTTTTTTTTTTTTTAAAGAATCCTTGGATTTGGTCGAGCCAACAAAACGCAACCAGGTTTTTCTCCGATGCCAGAGAACAAGGATTTCTGGAGATACCGCAAGCCGGCTCGGGAGGGACACACAACCCCGAATACTGAAAGTCGTTGGTAGGACTCCGCAACCATCCCATCTTGCAAAAGAGGTTTGTGCATAAATCTGGGTGCGCCAAAAATAAACCGAGATGGGATCCTGGCTTCCCGGCTTCTATTCAAGGTGTTTAACCTGGTTGTGGAGGCCTCATCGTACATATTGGTGAGAAACAGCTAAATGCGTTGTTTGTTTGGCGCTCTGCCTGCCCCAAAGCAGGGTGTGCGTTTTGATACTGCTGCAACACAACCCCACACCAAGGACTGATGGGGCTGGAGAGCCAAGGAGGGGGGGGGGAAATACCCCACCAGGCAGCCGAAGGGTCTCTCTGACCCATGTTGGACTCAAAGCAAGCAAGTGCCCCTTTCATTCCTCTGGAGATTTAAACATATATTATAGATTTAAATACAGGTGGTTCTCGCCTTACGATCCACAATGGAGCGCCAGATTTATGTTGGTAAGCGAGACAGTTGTTCAGTGAATTTTGCTCCGTTTTGCAACCTTTCTTGTCACCGCTGTTAAGTGAATCATTACCGTTAAGATAGTAACACGGTCGTTAAGTGAATCTGGCTTCCCCATTGACTTTGTTTGTCAGAAGGTCGCAAAAGGGGATCACGTAACCCCAGGGACACTGCGACCGTCATAAATACGAGTCAGTCGCAAAGCATCTGAATTTTGATCATGTGACCACGGGGATGCTGCAACAGTCGTAACTGTGAAAAACGGTCACAAGTCACTTTTTTCGGTGATGTTGTAACTTTGAATGGTCACTAAACAAACTGTCATAAGTCGAGGACTACCTGTATTTATAGATTCAAATATATTTTATTGCAGATCCACCATTCTGCCACCGGGCTTTCTAGCCACTTTCTGAAATTACAAACGGCGCTCGCAGCGTCGGTTCACCCCCGTTATCGTAACCAACTCGGATCCCAAGGCAGCGAGAGCCGGACCGGCACCCCAGATCCGACCTCCGGACGAGAACAGACGAAGGGGTCTTCGCTGTGAGAGAGATTTATGATCTCGAAGTCAGCTTGGGGGTGGGGGGGCGGAAAGCTCTGAACTGTGGCCTCCATCCGGCTCCCGCACTGACCAGACAGAACTCTTGCTCCCCGGAACTCCGCCAACATGACGAGCGACGTCTACAGGGGAAATCTCGAAAAAGCCACGTAACTTGCGAAGGGTTACTTTGCCCCGGTGGCGTTCTTGGACCGTAAGAAATACTGATCGGCTCGCCCCTTCGGCCTCTCCGCTGTCCGGATCTCCCTCTCGAACTGCCGCTGGAGTTCCATGGCCAGCTGCCGGTCGGCCTCCTCCTGTTGCAGTCGCTGCTCGGTCCTGCCCCGTTGCCGTCGCCTCTGCCGTCTCAGTGGGTCGGACGCCGGAGGGCCCTTGCGACAGCCCGACGGCCTCAGCCGCTTGACCGAAGGGTCCAGATGCTTGGTTTTGCACGGCCGCTTTTGTCCGCGCCGCAGAGAGGGGGTCTCCTCGCCAAGCCCCCTCTCGAGACGGAGGCCGTTGGAGAGACAGCGCAGTTCACTCTCGTCCCAGTATTTACGTGGCTTCCGCTCGGCCGGATTCCCGAGAGTGCCGTTCTCCGAGGCCGAGTTCACTCGGACGATTTTCCGGGTTATCGTTTTGGCATCGAAGTGAAGGCATGGCCCAGCCAGACGGGGCGCCGATTTCGCTTCGGGGAGCTCGGAAATCCTGGAATTGGGGGGTTTCTCGGTGGGTCTTGGCGGGAGGACCCTGGGGGTCAGCTCCGTAGCCTCCAAGTCTCTCCGACCGTTTGCAGAACTGTCCAGCTTTGCTAGAGAGGGGGGAGGGGGAGGGTTCAGCAAGGTGACATCGCTGGACATCTGCAGAGGACACTTGATGGGGACATTGAGGTTCGGAGTTGGGAAATCTTCGCCTGGCTCAGGAACTGAGGTGGTCAAGGTAGCCTTGGAGAGGGTCTTTTTGACCTGACGTTCCTGGAGGATCTGTTCCCACTTTTTCAGGATCCGAGGGCTGGCTTCGTACGTGGTGGGCTTCTGCAGGCTCCTGGTCAGGTTCCTGGGGGTGGACTTGATGATGAGGGGGCTCAGCACGCGCCCATCCGGCAGCTGCTTGGGAGGCGTGCAGGGCGAGCAGACGATGGGCTTGAAATGGTTCAGCTCCTCGGAGATGCTGTCGTTGCTCTCGGGACTGATCGAGCGCTCCTGCCTGGGCAGGATGGGGAACGAAGGCGGCGCCTGGTGGGAGACCAGGCGCTTCTCGGCCATCAGGTCCGGAGCAGAGAGGCAGCGGTTGTTCTGGGTGGAGGAGAGGACGCCCACCAGGGAAACCGAGGCGCCAGCGGAGGGATTGGCCTGCAAGAGAAGACGTTTCGGTCAGGGATGGCGCCACAAAATGGAAGCTCTCTGGAGATTCTCCGTCATCCAGGTGATGGTTGTCCCAAAGGTGCTTTTTTTCAGGAGGCAACTGGACTTTCTTGTTTTTTCTTTTGAAGACGTTTCACTTCTCCTCCAAGAAGCTTCTTCAGCTCTGACAGGATAGTGAGGAATGGAAGGATTTATATTCCTTGCAGACAGCCGGTCATTTGCATCCTTTTAGAGAGTCATTGAGGCCACTTGGAGGTTTGTCCTCAGGGTCCCCTGAGTGGTGCAAATGGGTGTGGAGCCTTCTTGGCTGCAGTATGTTTTCTGCTGTGTCCCTTCCCTGTTGGCTCCACACCCATTTGTACCACTCAGGTGACCCCGAGGACACAGGTAAACCTCCAGGCGGCCTCAACGACTTGCTAAAAGGATGCAAATGACCAGCTGTCTGCAAGGAATATAAATCCTTCCCTTCCCCACCATCCGGTCAGAGCTGAAGAAGCTTCTTGGAGGAGAAGCAAAATGTCTTCAAAGAAAAAACAAGGAAGTCCAGTTGCCTCCTGAAAAAGCACCTTTGGGAGGCAAAATCACACACACACACACACACACACATACACAGAGAGAGAGAGAGAGAGAGAGAGAGAGAGAGAGAGAGAGAGAGAGAGAGACCCACAAAATTTAATATTAAATTTAATAGTTGTTGATTTACAGTGTCCTTCAGTCCTGTGACTACATTTTAAATATTTCCAGTTTTTGGCAAAAATTTACTCCCCGTTTTCAGTAAAATCCAACTTTACAGTGAATTGTGGGTTCGCTTAATGACTTCCCAACCACTGCAAAAAAGGTCCTAAAATCAGATCGATCGCATGACGGACCCTTTTTACAACCGTTATAATATACAAGAGTGACGGATGGGCTCCAGCATGGTCTTATGTCGAGGGCAACAGACTCGGACGATGAGCAGGTTGGGGAGGAACTTGGGCCAATCCTGGAGTCTGGGGAAGGCTCTGATGGATGCTCTGCGTTGGAAGCAGAGAGAGAGCCAGGGCCGTCCGACATTTCCCAGCTGCCTTCGGAGTCGGAGATAAGTGGGGAAGAACAACAGCTGGGGCCTGGTCCAGATGCATGTATGCGCAGAGCTGTTCAGGAGAGGAGAACAACTGAGGAACAGGGGCCGACTTGGGAGGAAAGGCACACGTGGACCAGAGGTGGGTCCCTCCCGGTTCGCCCAAACCGGTAGCGACCCGCTGGTGACGTCACAGTGACATCACGGATCTGGTTCAGTCGGTGCCGGTCCATGGGCGCCATCTTTTTTTGGGGAATTTTTTAAAAAAAATTTTTTTGGGGGGGGGGGGAATTTTTTTTAATTTTGTTTTCTTCTGCGCATGCACAGAAGCCGGGTTTCCGGCACTGCGCATGCGTCGCCATCTAGTTTTCAGTTTTTAATTTTTTTTTTATTTTTTGGCACTGCGCACGTGCGCGCGTGCAAAGCGCGGCCACGCGGCGCGGGAGGAAGCGAACCGGCAGCGAGGTAAGTTAGAACCCACCCCTGGTCGTCACCAGCGCAGCGGACGCGCACCCACAAGGCGTGGCCACGGGGCGCGGGAGGAAGCGAACCAGCAGCGAGGTAAGTTAGAACCCACCCCTGACGTGGACGCTGAATGGCCCCTCCCTGGCTGGGGAATAAGAAGCAAAAGGAGAGTGGCAATCTGGGCCTGGCAATTATCCAAGGACTGATAAGGTCTGTTCTTGCAATTAACCCTTGGAAGGATTCTTGCCTGGACTTTTCTGTGTGTGAATGCCATGAATTCACAGTAGTTAAATAAAGAGGGTTTTTTTCGGGAAAAAGGAGTCTGTTTCTTGGTTCTGCTAAGGCTGGGTCAGAACACTGACATGTACACCGCTTATATCCTCCTTTTTTTAGAGGAAAATTCGAGACTTTTTTTTTAAGACAGCCATGACTTTTCCCAGGTGTCACAAAGATCCGGTACCTTTGTTCTAACGGGAGCCGCTCTCTGCCTGCTCTTCGATCGATTTCCCAGAGTATCGTTGCAACTTTGACTCCTTTCCACTTGGGAGCTGAAATTTCTACGGAGATTTTGCAGGGGGGGAAGGGGGGGGGGGGAAACCAACTATGTTAGTCACTTTATTTAAGCCGTGCAACCATTATTCCTTATCGCTATTATTAAAACACTAGCCTGTTCTTTGATGTACACGTAGTCCTCGACTTACAACCGTTCATTTAGTGACCGTTCAAAATTAGAAACGGCACTGAAAAAAAGGGACTTGTGACCGTTTTTCACACATACGACCGTTGCAGCATCCCCGTGGTCATGGGATCAAAATTTGGAGGCTTGGCAAGTGGTTCGTATTTATGACGGTCGCAGTGTGCCGGGGGCGTATGATCCTCAAGTGATCCCCTTTTGGGACCTTCTGACAAGCAAAGTCCACAGGGAAGCCGGATTCACTTAACAACCATGTTACTCACTTAACAACAGCAGTGATTCACTTAACAACGGGTGGCAAGAAAGGTCATAAAACGGGGCAAGGATGACTTAACAAATCTCTCGCTTAGCAATGGAAATTTGGGGCTCGATTGTGGTCGTAAGTCGAGGACTACCTGCCGTTTAGTCAGTCATTCTTCTCAAAACCAACCTCCTTTTGAAAACTTATTTCGTTATTTATTAAATTTATAGGCCACCCTCCTTAATGTCGAAGCGAGTTTTTCGATGATCCGTTATCGCTAAATTGGAACCGCCGGGGAAACTCACCCAGCCAGCAAGGCGACGGAGTAGGCGCTGCCCTTGGAGACAAAAGCTGACCGATAGACAGGCCGGCACTGGAAGGGTTCCTCGTTTTCAGAATCCGACAGGCACTCGGGAAACTGGCGGTAAGTGAAGAAAAATCATGATGTAAGTATGGCAAGCACAGCACCCCACACTCCCCTCCCAGAAGAATGAAATGTTTTAGGAAATATTAAAAAAGGCAGAATATTATATTTTCCCTGGATGATAAAAGAAGAAACATGTTTTAAAGACAGAGAGCAGCTCCCTGCCTCCAGCAGATATTTGGTGCCCATTGAGAAGGACTGGGCCAGCCTATCTACAAGACAAAAGACTGCCAGCTCCAGGGTGATGGGATTAAGACATGGCCCTCCAGGACATAATAGGATCATCTAGCAGCAGAGCTCACTGCATTGCACAATCTCCTAACGACATTGCATCACCCTCCAAACTTCAACCAAACTTGACTCAGACAAACATGACCTCTACATGGCCCTATGGGAGTCTGACCACAGCCAATAGAATACATGTTCTTGCACAGGAACAGGAAGTTCAAGTTCAAAGCCCAAGAGAAGGTATAAATACCCCTCATTCTCAACTCCATGTGGTCAGCTGCCCCAGAATCACATGTGCTGGGTGGTTCTGCTTCATCATTAAACCCTCTTTCCAATCAGCCTCCAGCCATTCTCAGGCTAAAAAGTCCGTCCGTCCATCCGGAAGATGAATAGTTGTCTGCCCTATCTATTCATCTCCACCCCCTGCCTTTTATCCCCAGACCTAGGGTGGGGCTTCGCTAGCAGCAGTGGCTCTTCTGTCCCAAGGATCGGCCCGCAGATTTCCACTGCTCTCCTCTGCCTTCTGCACATCCGTGCATCAGGGACTGGACCCAGCTATTCCTCCTCTTCCTCATCAGCCACCTCCAGACCTGGGGCTGTTGACTCTCCATCTGAGGGCTGACGGACGGCCCAGGCTCCGCCGCTATCTCTCTCTCTGCCAGCTCCATTCCCTCTTCCCCCTCGGCGCTCTCAGGTTGCCTTGATGCTGAACCTGCCTCCCACGCCTCCTCCTCCTCTGATTCGGCTGCTGGTGGGGCTTCCCTAGCAGCGGTGGCTCTTCCATCCCGAGGACCGGACCGGCCCATAGATTTCCACTGCTCTCCTCTGCCTTCTGTGCATCCGTGCGTCAGGCACTGGACCCAGCTATTCATCCTCTTCCTCATCAGCCACCTCCAGACCTGGGGGCTGTTGACTCTCCATCTGAGGGCTGACGGACGGCCCAGGCTCCACCTCTGTCTCTCTCTCTCTGCCAGCTCCATTCCCTCATCCCCCTCAGAGTTCTCAGGTTGCCTTGATGCTGGCCCTGACTCCCACGCCTCCTCCTCCTCCTCTGATTTGGCTGCTGGAGGGGCCGGCGGCCGACAGGCCACAACACTTACACATTCGTGGCTCACTCTGGCCATAAGGGATTCCTCTTTCTTCTGGTCGTCCGTCCTCCTCCTGTCCACTTCAGCGTCGTCCGCCATCAGCTTGTGAATCAAATCCTCCGGCATTTTCTCTTCTTGCCATTTTTCATGTCTCAGCTAGGAAGCAAAGTTGATTTTGTGAAAAAAGGAAGAGCAGCAGCAGCAGCAAGTCCCTTTGGATGAGAATTTGTGTCGATTGTGGAAACGGGGAATCCCCTTTTAACGTCTCGGTCTTTCACTCACTGGGCGATCCGATCCTTTCCGACGCTTTTAATCGAAACTTGATTAGTCATTTTATCAGGAGCCAGTGGCCAAACTTGCCCGAGTCCATGGAGCAAGGAATGAATTTAACTTGCTCCCCCTCTGGAGGCAAAGTTTTAGGAATTTCCCCACGACCAACAATTGGACGCCGTGGTTAAGTTGTTAAGTGAGTTTGGCCCCATTCTACGACCTTACTTCCCACACTTGTTTTTTTTTAAAATTGATTTTCTATTAAATACATTTTTAGTGCTTAATAAACATCGTGTTGTCTGGTATTTAATTTGCTTGACAATACAAATTTACCTTCTTAATCTCCACCCCTTTTTTCCAATCATCGGTAAAATAGATTCCATGTTTGATAATATTCTACGTCCTCTGTTTAATTTTCAATGTCCATCTATCCATTTCTACTTCCACACGTGTTAAGTGAATCGCTGCCGTCCTTAAGTGAGTCACACGGTTGTTAAGTGAATTTGGCTTTCCCCTTTGACTTTGCTCGTTAGAAGGTCACCAAAGGTGAGCACGAGACCCTGCGACCGTCATAAATACGAGTCGGTTGCCAAGCATCAATTTCAATCATGTGACCCCGGGGAGGCTGCAACAGTTGTAAGTGTGAAAAACGGTCCCAGGTCCCCTTTTTTCAGGGACTAAGCGAACGGTTGTAAGTCGAGGATTACCAGTACAATACATTGATTAAATAAAATGTACCCTGCCCAACGTACCTTTCGCAAGTGGCTTCTATGTTCCTCATGAACTTCTCCGTGTTTGGCCAAAGTGATGGGCCTTCTGAAGATAAAATCTACAAAAAAAGGAAAAAAAAGGAAAAAAAAGAGGACAAACAATGAGCATTGTTTTCACGCCTGCTGCCCAAAGACAACCCCCTACAATTAGATAGTCCTCGACTTACGACCACAGTGGAGAGTGGAAACCTGCGTGTCTAAGCAATGCGGTCATGAAGTAAGCCATGACACGACCGCATCCCAGGTTTTACAATCCTTTTTCGCTGCGGCCGTTAAGCGAATCTGCCTTCTCCCATTGACTTTGCCTGGCCGGAAGTCCTTTGGGAAGGTCACCAATGGCGATCGTGTGACCCCGGGGATACGGCAGGCGTCGTAAAAGTGAGCCAGCGGCCACCGGGACGCTGTGATTCTCGTAAGTCGCTTATTTTAGTGCTGTCGTCATTTGGAATGGACACTAATTAACTGAACGGTCGTAAGTCGAGGACTACCTGGGTCCCATGTATTATTCCAGGAATTCAGCTCCTGGCCCTTCAGAAGACTCACTTTGAACCATATCTACCCGTCCAGCTAAGCTGCAGGTCAAAAAGGACGCAGGAAAACGTCCCCAAGTTTACAAACTTCTAACAAAGTCAGAACTTCAGTGTTGGGACGAAGGTCTTTCTCCAGGCCAACCGGTTTGGGAACAACCCCCCCCCCAAATTCCTCAAGGCCCCCCTAATGGAAACTCCCCACTTGGTACCTCCTGTGCCTTCAAGGGCTTCAGAATTGAGCAGGATATAGAATAACAGAGTTGGAAGGGACTTCGGAGGTCTTCTAGTCCAGCCCCCTGCTCAGGCAGGAAACCCCTATACCATTTCAGACAAATGGCTGTCCAGTCTCTTCTTAAAAACTTCCAGCAACTTGTGGCAGCCCTTGGTGATATTGGAAGACTGCTCTCAGGTTGCCCCTTGTCCTTCTTTTCATTAAACTAGACATGCCCAATTCCTGCAATCGTTCTTCGTATGTTTGGGCACCCACAATTTCTGGAGGTGAGCTGTGCAGAACAACAGAATAACACAGTTGGAAGGGACCTCGGAGGCCTTCTAGTCCAACCCCCTGCGCAGGTAACCTCTATAGCACCATTTCAGACAAATAGCCATCCAGTGTTTTCTTAAAAACTTCCAGTGTTGGAGCAACCACAACTTCTGGTGGCAAGCTGTTCCACTGGTTAATTGTCCTCACTGTCAGGAAGCTTCTCAATTCCAGGTTGCTTCTCTCCTTGCTTAGTTTCCATCCGTTGCTTCTTGTCCTGGTACTTTGGAGGATGGGTTGACTGACTCCCTCTTCTTTGTAGCAACCCCTGAGATATTGGAATACTGAGATATTGGAATTCGCACTTGCTCCTGTGGACCAAGGCCAGGTCAAATTGGGGGGTGGGGGATTCTTGCAAAGAGACAGAGGACAAAGTCACCCCCAAAACACTTGTGTCTCTTCGCTCGCGCAGAAGGTGGCCATGGACTTATAAAGATACAGATACATATTAATAGAGTTGGAAGGGACCTTGGAGGTCATCTAGTCCAACCCCCCGCCCAAGCAGGAGACCCTACCTACACCATTTCTGACAAATGGCAGTCCAGTCTCTTCTCGAAAGCCTCCAGTGATGAAGCTCCCACAACTTCTGAAGGCAACTTCTGTTCCATTGGTTGATGGTTCTCACTGTCAGGAAATTCCTCCTTATTTCCAGGTTTAATCTCTCCTTATTCAGTTTCTATCAATTATTCCTTGTCTGGCCTTCGGGTGCTTTGGAAAATAACTTGACCCCTTCCTCTCTGTGGCAGCCCCTCAAATATTGGAACA
>QLTV01000801.1:200975-214056 GCA_003457575.1 Thermophis baileyi
CCCGCCGCCCGCCCGCCTGGCCCGAGCGCCGCCGCCGCCATCTTCTCCCGGCGGGAGGAGGGCGGGGCGGAGCCGGCCACGCCTCCTGCTCCATATTCATGAGTGGCCCTGCGTCGGGCGGGTGGCCACGCCCCTTCATGAATATTCACGAGCGCCGGGCTTCTCACGCGCGACGTGCCTTTCCCCCGCCCCCTTGCCGAAGAGGTGGAGCCTAACGTGTCCCCGAAGGCTGGATGGACGCGTGTCTGTTACACGTGTGCATAACGTTACACCGCATACACGCATCTGTATATAATTATAGACACACGTCTATATATAATTATGTCTCTCTACACACACACACACACACCAAAGCATCCAACGTATACTGTCAGAGTTCCAAAACAGAACCCACAATGGTGACTTTGTTCATTTCCTGGCTGTGAGAAATGAAATGTTACATACCTTTATATTTTTATCTCGTGTACTTTCATCGAAATGTGATTTGAATGTGCCATAAAATATACATCTTTTTCTCACAAATACCCCCCCACACACACACACACCCAGCAGTGTATGCCCATACAAGGTAGCTAGGCCTGAGGTGCGTAGGCCATTCCATCCAGATGTTTTGCAGTCCAGATGTGGTAGCCCTCCCCACAACCGAGTGGCTGACCTCAGACAGGCTAATATGTGAAGCTAGGTGCCATCATGAGATCTTGCTTAATGACCAGTGGTTCCCTTAATGACCATTGCAAAAATGGTCGTGCATTTAGTGCGGTTGTGTGATGTCTCACTTAATGACCCCGTCACTTAAAAATGAATTTCCTGACCAATTGTGGTCAAAACGGAGGACCACCTGTATATGGGTGTGGCCATGCAGCCAATAAGGGTGGAACTCAAAAGTTCTGGATTGTATCTGTCAAGATCTGACATTTCTAAATAAGTCCTGGTAAGTAAAGAATTCCAGCTGTATTTAAGAGTGCAGAGAAGAGCAACAAAGAGGATTAGGGGACTGGAGGCTCAAACATACGAAGAACGGTTGCTGGAACTGGGTATGTCTCGTTTAACGAAAAGAAGGACTAGGAGGTGACACGATAGCTGTGTTCCAATATCTTGGGCTAGATGATCTCCAAGGTCCCTTCCAACTCAGTTATTCTGTTTAAAATAGGATTTTTTTAAAAGAAGTCAATGAAGGTGGCTATGGATGGACTCGCTTTTGAAGTATTCACTTGGGTGGGAAAGTTTCAAAGTTTCAGGGAAGGACGTTGACCAAACAGCAGTACAGGCACAAATCCCAAACCAAACAATCCCCCCTCCCCCTGCCAAAAAAAAAAAAAAAAAAAAAAAATTAAGAGGGGAAAAAAAGTAGCATACAAGACCATGTCTTTATTCAACTTGGCTTTTCCGGTATAAATTTCTTGGGGCAAAAAATTGGGGGGAAATGTTTTAAGAAAAGACATAAAAAGAGGGGAAACTCGGGAAAGCCCAAGTTTTGTTAACCTCGGACAAAAGAGGCCTCTTAACTCCTTATCCAACCCATACTTCTCTCCCAAACGAAGCTACTCTCACTTCCTGCCCTGGTGTTTTGATATACAAAACTGGAGTTAACACTACAGACTGGTTCTTGAGAGGAAATTAACAAAACGCACACACCCCAAAAATATTTGTATTATTATTGCCCTGGTGCATTCATTGTACAATAGGCCACTAGGTTTGCAGTGTTTCCCAACCTTGACAGGTTTAAGTGGGGTGGACTTCAGCTCCCAGAATTCCCCAGCCAGCTCTGCTTGAATTGGGGAACTCTGGGAGTTGAAGTCCAGCCCTCTTAAAACCTGCCCAGGTTGGGAAACACCGACCCGGAAGCTGATCAAACCAGGGCAAGAGACATTCCTTGCTATCTGAATAGTTTGGGGAGAATTTTTGATTTTTCAGCAAGGGATTAAACTTGCTCGTTAGAAGCAAAGATTTCAGGCTTAAACCACTGTACAGAAATACACTTTAGTTGAAAAGGTGAAAGCTTTCTCCTTTCGCCTGCTAGCGGACCAAATAGACAATTCATTCTAAGAAGCCATCAGGAATTTTAAGAGAAAGTTTATTTGGGGGATTATCTTCCCGGAAAGCATCTTTTGCCGGACGGCCTATAACTCAACTACGGTTATTTGGCTGCAAAAATCCAAAATAGCCACAAAGTTGGGAGAGGAGATGCATGGATGTGCCTCATTATCGAGGGGTCATCTGCATGTCTGCAGCCCAAACATGAAGCCTTAATGGCTGCAAAAAGCACCCTAACTCCTGCTAGAATTGAACTGTGTTAATCTGTGCCTGCGTGTGTCTGTACAGTACTTGCCTGGTGTAGCCTGGGAACAACTGGCCTGAATCCCTGCTCTTTCTCTCTCCCCGTTGAGATAATCCCCGTGGAAAACCTGGGAAAATAACACTACCCACTTATCAGAAAACTCCTGGAGGAGTGGAAAGGAGGAGACACACCAGAGAGAGGCGAAATGATAACCCAAGAGGCAGTTGTGATTCTTGTCACAAATAGGTGACAATGACCAAAGTAGGACTGGCTGTTGTACCTAAATTTGAGGCCTCTGGAGATCTTTAAGTTCAATTTCTTTGGAGTTGGCCCAGAAGTGTCTTCCTTCTTGTTCCTTCGATATCAACGGCCAATTTCTTAAGCGGACCCTGCCCCCAAAATAGCAAAAGACCACCAATTTTTCACACGTCCCTTCATCCCAGCTTATGGAAGGGCTGCTATACATCCCCCCCCACCCCCCGTAGAGGGTCCAAGCCAAAGACACATTCTTTGGAGGCGGGGAAACCAGAGCCACTGGCTTGCGTAACCATGTTGGGAAGGTATTCGTAGTTATTTCAGCCGACGTGTGGGAGACCGAGTAGCATCTTCCACCCCCGACGGTGCTCCTGGCCAATCCTGAAGGGTTTCTCGTTATGGGGAATTCACAACGACCAATTCGAGTAGGGGGCTTCAAGAGAGCAAGCCTTGGCCGATTCCCAGGCTGGAGATCTTTCGGAGGCTGGATCAAAGTTTTCCTGGATCCAAAGCTGGTTGCAAGATCTGAGGAATCCGGAGGGTTCGGTTGAAGGAACCGGAAGTCAATAGACGGCCTTCTTAGAAGACCAAAGTGTCCCTCAACAATCTCGACTTGGCAATTGTTCCTGGAGAACAGAGGGGCCTTACCGGGCTAGGCAGTGGAGAACCTTGAAGAGGGCGGGCCAGATGTTTCCAGCTGCAAGTCCTAGCGGATCGTGAGATCTCGTGGGGGTCTTCTTGGAAGCAAGTCCTGTGGGATCATGAGGTCTTCTTGAAAGGGAAGCCCTGTGGAACCATGAAGTCTCACCTAGATCTTCTTGGAGGCATCTTCCTCGGGCTTCCTTCTGGAGACCCCGTAGACCTCTCGTCAACGAGGGGGCAACTTGTGGCCCCAAAGATAACCCCCTTTCCAAGAGAGACAATAACCCCCTTCCCGTTTCCAGGAAGGGATTGCAAACCCACCCCTGAGAAGGAGGGAGGGCAGTTCAATTTCTGAGCACTGATCTGAGCCAAAGATGTGGAGCCAGCACACCTGTGGAGGACCTGCCTCAAAAAGCTTTGCTTTAAAAAGATCAAGGAAGGTGTACCGTCTTCGATTGGAAACGTCTAAGCGCCTGGCTGCCCCGTGCAAGTCTTCCAGCACCCGGTGTCCGCCCAATTTCAGGATCAGAAGCTTCCAAAGTCCCTCCGTCTGGATCCCGAGAGCTCACCTACGTAGCAAATCCCGTCCCTCCAAGGTAAGAGGCTCGCTCGGGCAGGGATTCCCGCAAGTCCTCGGGGGACTGGAGCTCATTTCTTTTGGAAGAAGCCCATGATGGAGGCCTGCTTGTTGGCCTTGCCAGGGACCACCCCTCCTTTCTTGGTGCCTCTCTTCTCCTCTTTGGGGTCTCTTTTGGGGGGCCCAGCAGGGGCCTTGTGAGCTGCGCCGGGCTTGGTCCGGACGTCCTCTTCGCTCTCCGTGCAAGATTCACTCTCGTAGGCTTTTTCCGTCACTGGGAACAAGAGGAGACACAGGTTTACATGGACAAGACCTGGAAGGTTTCCCTTTCTTTCTTGCTCCCCAGAAGAGAACGTCGCTTGCAGGAATTGGGTATGTTCAGTTTAAGGGAAACAAAGAGTAAGGTTGTTTGTAGCACCGTAGCAAACAATGCTGTAAAGGTAGTCCTTGACTTACAGCAGTTTGTTTAGTGGCCGTTCACTGAGATTTATTGTGCCTGGGGACCCCTGGGCTACCTACCGATGCAGCCTTCGTCATCCACAAAAGTTCTGGATTTCAAGACCCGTTTCCGCTTGCGTTTCTTCACTCCCACGGAAGCCTGAAAGGAAGAGAGGGAGGAGTCCCTGCCCTATTCAACCCTACTCAACAAGCACAATTGTCGGTCACTGTGGGCGAATGGTTTATGGTGGGTTAATAAAAGCCGGGCGAGGTGCCTCATGGACTCGCCTTCTTGCAAGGGGACCATCCAGGGCACACCTGTTCGTGTGGCACCCGGGAGAAACAGATCCAGTAGATTGAGAGATCCCTCGGCTGGATCCAGCAGGACTCGGCTCAGGCTGTTAACTTCAGCCTTGCGGAACCCTTTTCCGCCTATACAGGTAGTCCTTGACTTACGACCACAATTGAGCCCAACATTTGTGTTCCTAAGCGAGACACTTTTTTTTTTAAAGTGAGTTTTGCCCCGTTTTACGGCCTCTCTTGCCACAGTTGTTAAGTGAACCGCTGCAGTGGTTAAGTTAGAACCAGGGTTGTGAAGTGAATCTGGCTTCCCCGACTGACCTTGCTGGTCAGAAGGTCGCCGAAGGGGATCGCGTGACACACACACACACACACACACCCGTCCAGGATGCTGCAACCGTCATAAGTACATGCCAGTTGCCAAGCGTCCGGATTTTGATCATGTGACCGTGGTGATGCTGCAACGGTCGTATGTGTGGAAAAACGGTCGTGAGTCACTTTTTTCAGTGTCACTGTAACTTCAAACAGTCACCCAATGAATGGTTGTAAGTCAAGGACCTCCTGTTATTATGAGGCTGGAGGCACTATTCAGGAATTTTCACTGCAAATTTGGAACAGAGACAGACACACACCCAATGTTCTTTCCTTCCTTCCTTCCCTCCCTCCCTTACCCTCCTCCTCCTCTTCCTTCCTTCCTCCTTCTTTTCTTTCCTCCCTACTTCTTTTCCTTCCTTCTTCCCTCTTCTCATTCCTTCCTCCCTTCCCCTTTCTTTCTCTGCTTCTTTCTCATCGTTTCTTTCTCATCCTTCTCTCTCATTCCTTCCTTTTGTTTCTCTCCTCTTTCTTTCTGTCTCACACACATTTTTCTTTCTTTCTCCTCTTTCTCTTTCCTTCCTTCCTCCCTCCCTCCCTCTTTTCCTTCCTCCTTTTCCTTTCCTCCCTATTTCTTTTCCTTCCTTCTTCCCTCTTCTCATTCTTTCCTCCCTTCCCCTTTCGTTCTCTCCTTCTTTCTCATCTTTCTTGTTTCTTTCTCACCCCTTCCTTTTGTTTCTCTCCTCTTTCTTTCTGTCTCACACACATTTTTCTTTCTTTCTCCTCTTTCTCTTTCCTTCCTCCCTCCCTCCCTCCTCCTTTTCCTTTCCTCCCTATTTCTTTTCCTTCCTTCTTCTTCTTTTCCTTCCTTCTTCCCTCTTCTCATTCTTTCCTCCCTTCCCCTTTCGTTCTCTCCTTCTTTCTCATCTTTGTTTCTTTCTCACCCTTTCCTTTTGTTTCTCTCCTCTTTCTTTCTGTCTCACACACATTTTTTTCTTTCTTTCTCCTCTTTCCTCTCCTCTCTCACACCCACACACCTGTGCTTAGGCATATTTACCTCCACGGGTGCAGAGGCTGGCTGTGGCTGAGGCTTCTGAGCTGGCTCAGGAGGATTGTCTTCAGAAGTTGCCAGTGAGGAAGCGTCTGCAAGAAGAAAAAGGAACAACACTGCAGTTTTGACTTGCTGTCACCTCTGTGACTTCAGCTGTATCCTTTCCTCCTGTATGTAAACAAATGACTCCATGAGCATCCAAGACTGAGGGAGGACCAGAATATGGCTTTCCCTGTAGTGATACCTTCCCTGCTTCACCACACTGAGCGATCTCCTTAATGTATGCCAAAGAAACATTGGGCTAAAGACTGTCCAGTCTCCCTTTATGTTCACTTTTATTGGGCGATTCTGTTTTGGACATGAAGTAGTCACAAAATATGTTCTGGATCTGAAACTGTCTCATTGTGTTAAGTCAGCAATGTCCAGGATGAAGCTGAGGGGCATTCAGCACAGCACAGAACAACAGAATTGGAAGGGACTTTGGAGGTCTTCTAGTCCAACCCCTGCTCAAGCAGGAAACCCTACACCATTTCAGACAAATGGCTGTCTAATCTTTCTTCTTAAAAACCCCCAGTAATGGAGTACCCACAACTTCTGGAGGCAACTTCTGTTCCACTGATTAATTGTTCTAACTGTCAGGAAATTTCTCCTTAGTTGTAAGTTGCTTCTCTCCTTGATTAGTTTCCACCCATTGCTTCTTGTCCTGCCTTCAGGTGCTTTGGAGAATAGCTTGACTCCCTCTTCTTTGGGGGAGCCCCTGAGATATTGGAACACTGCTATCCTGTCTCCCCTAGTCCTTCTTTTCACTAGACTAGCCATGCCCAGTTCCTGCAACCGTTCTTCATATGTTTTAGCCTCCAGTCCCATCATCATCCTGGTTGCTCTTCTCTGCACTCTTTCCAGAGTCTCCACATCTTTTTTATGTCGTGGCGACCAGTCATATTTTGCACTACTTTGAAAATAAGCCTAATTACTACTAATAATTGTTACTAGTAATACCTTAATAAGAGCTTACTTGCAGGAGTTTTTCTAGTAACTGGTACTCGATAGACCATTTGCCTGTGATACCAAAGGCTTGACATGATCCCTTAAGAAACCACTGACCATTAATGGACCCTCCATCTAAATTATCTACCTCTATACCTGATGGCAGAACATTTCTGGGAAATTATGTATAAATGACTTCCTGTTATTTGGTTCTGAATCTCCCACAAATGACCTTTGACGGATGAACGCTTGAAGTTCTACCGTAGCAAGGAGAGAAAAATTATTTGTCCGTTTTCCGTATCGTTTATATGGCTTGGCTGCATACGTAGCCTTTTGTTCTTCGTTTTCAAAGGCTCCAGGTGGTCAGGAAGGCCCGGTGGCCTCTACATTTTTGCAGGTTGGGAAGCCCAGCCAAAGATTTACGAGGGTTCAAATTGGCTTCAAGGGTTGATTTAAAAGTGTCAGTGGGCCCCATCCTGGCCTCTACTCACCTTCCTCATCACCGCTGCTGTCTGACTGAGGCTGTTTGATTCGACGCCTTTTCTTCTTCAGGCGGCCCGTTCCTTTCTCCTCCTCATCAGACACGTCTGTCCTCTTTGCTCTGGGAGAAAGAGAGCTTGGCTTAGGTAAAAAGGGAAGGAAAAAGGAAAGCTTTGCCAAAGCAGGTATTCCTCAACTTACAACCATTCGCTCAGTGTCCGTCTGAAGTTACAACAGCAATGAAAAAAGTGACTTATGACTGTTTTTCACACTTAAGACCGTTGTAGAATCATTGCGATGACGTGATCAAAACTCAGGCACTTGGCAACTGATTCGTATTTATGACGGTTGCAGGGTCCCTGGGGTCACATGATCCCCTTTTGCGACCTTCTGACAGGCAAAGTCAATGGGGAAGCCGGATTCACTTAACAACCGGGTTACTAACTTATCAACTGCAATAATTCAGTTAACAAAAAATGTTGTAAAACAGGGCAAAATTCACTTAACCAATGTCTCACTCAACCACAGAAATGTTGGGCTGAATTGTGGTCATATGTTGAGGACTGCCTGTATAGGAGATGAGGCTTCAGGTCAAAGGGGACACAGGCAGGTTAACAGCTGCAGTGATTCACTTAACAACCTTGGTAAGAAAAGTCATAAAATGGGTCAAAACTCACTTAACAGCCCCCCTCTGGCTTAAGCTATAGGACAATGTTTTATTGACCTTTTAAAATAAAATAAACAGCTCAGTGGAGACTCCCCTGAACAGGCTTCCCAAACTAAGTACACTTTGTAAGCACAGAAGTTAGGTTTTCCTTTAAAAATAAATGTAACAACTTTCAGCCAGGACTATTCTGCTGCCATTAAAAATTGGAGCAAGGCAAGTCTTAAGCCGAATTGCTTTTTTTTTTTTTTTTTTAAGGCACGCTATTCTTCCAATTACTATTTTTTCCTGCATTCTCAAATGCTGTCTGGGGGATTCTGGGAGTTCAAAATCAAAGCTTTGCTTATGGGCTTTAGACCACCAGAAATTTCAGGAGCTGAAGTCACACATGGTGGCTGGGGAATTCTGGGAGCTGAAGTTCACAAATGGCGGCTGGGAATTCCGGGAATCAAAGTCCACACCTCTTAAAAGTTGTCAAGGTTGGGAAACACCGCTATACATGGTGCAATAAATCACACAAACAACTCTTTGCAGCCTGGATCACCGAGGAAAACACAAATCCACTACCTTTTCTTATCCCTCTGCTGCCCTCTGGCTGGCTCGGCCTCCTTGCTGGGCTTCTCATGAGCAGGAGGATTAAGAGGAGACTTCGGGTCCGCGGAAGAAACCAGGGACTTGGCCGCGGATCGCTCTTCCTTCTGTTGCTCGGGTTCAGTACTGGCTTTGTCTGCACAGAAGCGAGGAAAATAGGAAAGTTAACAGGTGACGATCAAGATGGGATAAGTACCTTCACGGGGATGAACCCTTGTGAGTTCATCCTGTAAGCCACCAATGGCAGCAAGCTGCCTCCAATCAAAACCAGTGCTCAATTTGTCCCTAGAACAGGTAGTCCTCAACTTACAACCATTCATTTAATGACCGTGCGAAGTCATACTGGCAGTGAAAAAAGTGACTTAGGACCGTTTTTCATTCTTGCGACTTTTGAAGCATCCCATTGTGGTCACATGGTCAAAATTCGGACACTTGGCAACGGGCTCATACACAGGTAATTGTTGACTTGCAACAGTTCATTTAGTGACCGTTCAAAATTACAACAGCACTGAAAAGTGACTTCTGACCGTTTTTCACACTTATGACCGTTGCAGCATCCCCAGGGTCACGTGATTTACATTCGGATACTTAACAATTGACTCACATTTATGACGGTTGCAGTGTCCCTGGGGTCCCTTTAGCGACCTTCTGACAAGCAAAGTCAATGGGGAAAGCCGGATTCACTTAACAACCGTCTTGCTATCTTAACAACTGCAGCAATTCACTTAACAACTGTGGCAAGGAAAGTCGTAAAACGGAGCAAAACTCACTTAACAAGGGTCTTGCTTCAGAATAGAACACTGAAGCTCAATTGTGGTCGTAAGTCGAGGACTACGTGTACTTACAATGGAGGAGAAAATACAGCGACGAGCTCACCCTCTTTGCTAACAGCTGCCTTGCCAAAGAAGTTGTTCAGCGTATTCCCTTTCGCTGGGGCTTTGCTGTTGTTGGCCACCGAAGCCTAGAAGTCATTAAAAGAAACAGTTAGAAAAGAAGATATCCCGGAAACACAATAAAAATCAATCAAACCTCTTCAGAGATGACCAAGTCTGTACAGGCAGTCCTCGACTTACGACCATAACTCAGCCCACAATTTCTATTCAGTGAGACATTTGTTAAGTGAGCTTTGTCCCATTTTACGACCTTCCCCCCCCCTCCGTTGTTAAGTGAATCACTGCAGTTGTTAAGTTAGTAACGCGGTTGTTAAGTGAATCTGGCTTTCCCCCGTTGACTTTGCTTGTCAGAAGGTCGCAAAAGAGGATCGCGCGACCCCGGGATGCTGCGGCTGTCATAAATATGAGTGTGAATTTAGAGGCATGGCTAGCGTCCCAGCGTGACGACGTGATTCCTGGGAGCTCCCGGGAGGTCGCGCCGAACTCTGCCATCGGGACGGTCCATTTGGACCAAAACCTGCCCCGTAGAGGCGGTTTTCAAAAAGAGCGTCTTCTGCCGAATCCAGGGAGTCCGCATACTCCCAATTCGGTTCAGAAAAGGCTCTAAAAACCGATGGAATAGAGAAGCCAGCCACTGTGTGCTGGAGCAAAGCTGGGGCAGCCACAGGAAGAAAGCGGGGAAGAAAGAGCTCGTCAGTGTGATCGTGCTGGTGAGAAGTTTTCCATTGTGATGTATGAAAAGAAAATATTGAATGATTTAAGAGCCCACCTTGGACTAGTTGAAAAGTGGGACCCAAATAATAACTAAGCAGCGAGGAGAGCTTTTTGGGGCGGTAATTACAGGAAGTGGGGTTTTTTTTTGGGAAGGAATGAAAGTGATCGCTGTTGGAAGAGCTGGACTGGATATTTTTGGATTATATATTTAACTATATCTATTTTGATTTCAGGACTTTGTTTTTTGTTATGATTTTATATGAACTATTTTAGCCTATTTGCCATATTATAGTTGGATACTTTGTTTGAAAAAGAAAAGCCAGGAAGAGAAAAACAGAGCTAGAGCGCCATCTACTGGCAAAAAGGGGGAATTTGTATGGAGCAAGAGTTTGCAGCTGCAGCTGCAGCTGCAAAAGTTGCTTTGAAGTGGTGAAATAAGGATAAAAAGAACTGCAAGAAAAGACCT
The DNA here is from genome assembly GCA_003457575.1 of Thermophis baileyi. Lineage (NCBI taxonomy): Eukaryota > Metazoa > Chordata > Lepidosauria > Squamata > Dipsadidae > Thermophis > Thermophis baileyi. Next base: position 211,624 of record QLTV01000801.1, read on the forward strand.
TGAAACTATAAGTTGATAAGGAGAAGTGAAAAGTGAGGTAGAGAGCAAGAGACTGAAGTGTTATTTACCAAAATAGCCTAGCCCTCGGAACTCAAAGAGAAACATAAGTTATACATTTTTCTTTAGCTCTGTGAACTTTGTGAACCTCTTCCTTGGTAAAATAAAGTAAAAGATACCTGATGGACTGTGGTGGATTACAATTTAATAATATTCCATCCCAATTGATTGGGTGTTAAGGATTAGGGTCTGAAGAACCCGAAGAGAGCATTAAATTGAAGAAGGGGTTTTAGAAAATGGAATTTTGAAATTTCGTGGGCTTTTTGGTTTCTTTTCTCTCCTTTTTTTCCTTGGAATCGTGGATTTTTGGTGGATTTTTCCTTTTCTTTTTTTGGCTTCCCATTTGGATTATAATTCTTTATCTATTTCTATTTTTCTTTTCTTTCTTTTTTGTCTATGTTGCTGTTTTTGCTTTTGCTTTTTCCTTTTTTTTTTTTTTTTTTTTTTTTTTTTTTTTTTTTTATTGACCCATTGTTTCCTTTCCTTTTTTCTTTTTTNGGTTGATACCTGAAGGAATTGTGGTGAACTGGATGAAACAAAGATACAGATTAGACAACAAAGAGAAAGCAGAACAGTTTTATGAACAAGTTTTCGGTCCGCAAGGCGAAATGAGAATGAGTGAACAAGAACCAAGACAACAAGAGGAAAGAAGGGAAGAGAGGAGTGTGGAAAGAGAAGAAGAGGAAAGAGATTGCGAGATTAGAGCAATCATAGAGGGAACGAAAGCAAAAGAACCTAGAGAACTAAGAGAGATAAGATCGACTAGGACAACAAATAACTACGGAAGAAGAAACCAAATTAATATCAATCAACATAAATAGACTAAATGTGCCAATGAAAAGGAAAAAGATATTTTATAGATTAGAAAAACGTAAAGTGGATATAATTTGCTTGCAGGAGGTGCACATTAAAAAAAAACAAATCAAATTATTGTTTTTTTTTTTTTTTTTTTTTTTGTTTGCTTGCTTTTTGGTTTTATTGTTGTACGGTGGGTTACAAATAGAAAAAGTCAAACAGATACAATATGAAGAAAACAGGATCAGCACCATCATCGACCACGTCATCGGCAGCCTCTTCAGCGCCGTCGAGTCCTGCAGGACAGAAACGCCCGGGTGCTTTAGTACTTCAAGAGAAAGCTAATGCAATGCAACTAGAGTTGAAAGATTTATTCCAATCTTTACTTTTTTTTCTATAATAGGTTAAAGATAAAATAGGACGTGTGGATGATAAGTTAGAGAAAATGGAAGACAAAATAGAGAAATTTCAACAAACAATGGAGAAAAATGAACAGCAAGTACAAAAAGTAGAAGAAAAGGAGATATAGAGAGAAGAAAAGCAATACTCTTTTTATTCAAATAGACATATGTCTTGGTCATGAATTGATATGGTTTGGATGACAGCAGAATTAAAAGCAACTGTGCAAGAAATAAATATGGAAATTAGTAATTGGGCAGATCATAATCCGATAAAAGTTATTGTGGAAAGGCCAAAAAAAAATATGGAGATGGACGTTAAATCAAGATATACTGAAAGAAAAGGAGTGTATTCAATTTATGAAAAAAGAATTAGATTTCTTCTTTAAAGAAAATAAAAAAGTGGATACATCATTACAAAATGTATGGGACACAGCTAAAGCATATATTAGGATTTACGAAAAAAGCAGTGAGAACAGAAGTTCTTCAAAGAGTGAGAGATGAACCCCTTAAATATAAGGAGAAAGAAATTGTAGTACTGAAACAAATACCAAGAAGAGTGAGAGAATCAAGGAGAGAATATCAGTTCCTGACAGGACAATTAATCAAACAAGGAGCAAATTTTAGATGGTTGATACCTGAAGGAATCTTGGTGACCTGGATGGAACAAAGATACAGATTAGACAACAAAGAGAAAGCAGAACCGTTTTATGAACAACATTTCGGACCACAAGCAGAAATGAGAATGAGTGAACAAGAACCAAGACGACAAGAGGAAAGAAGGGAAGAGAGGAGTGTGGAAAGAGAAGAAGAGGAAAGAGATCGTGAGATTAGAGCAATCATAGAGGGAACGAAAGCAAAAGAACCTAGAGAACTAAGAGAGATAAGATCGACTAGGACAACAAATAACTACGGAAGAAGAAACCAAATTAATATCAATCAACATAAATAGACTAAATGTGCCAATGAAAAGGAAAAAGATATTTTATAGATTAGAAAAACGTAAAGTGGATATAATTTGCTTGCAGGAGGTGCACATTAAAAAACAACACATAAAATTATTGGAACACCCCAAAATAGGGAAGCTATATACTGCCTTATCATCACAGAAGAAAAGGGGAATAGCTTTATACAATAACAAAACAATAAAAGCTAAACGAATCTTTGCAGATGAGGAAGGGAG
>QLTV01000801.1:238619-250768 GCA_003457575.1 Thermophis baileyi
GTGGCATCCGGAGGGCGCCGCGGGGCAGAGGTGAGTGCGGCCGTCCTCGGCTTGGGTGGGTAGATCGGAGCGAGGTGCCAGCCTGGGCGATGGCGCCTCTGGGCACGTGCAGAGCGCCCCTCGCCTGCTTCGTCTCGGGTCGGCTCGGCTCGGGTCGGGTGGCTCTGCAGGCGAGAAGCCCCCGGGCCGGGCTTGCAGCCAAAGCGGGCTGGTGTTGAAACTAATTCCCGGTAGAGGCTCCGCGGGTGGCCCGCTCGCGTCCTCCGCGTCAGCTGGAAGTGGAACCCGGGGTGGGTTGGGTTGGGGGTCTGCAGGTTGTGGGAACGCACCCGGTTGGCTTAGAAGAGGGTTTCCCAACCTTAAGCAACTTCAAGAGGGGGGGGGGCTTTCAAGTCCCAGCGCTGGGGAAATCTGGGAGTTGAAATCCACCTACCTTAAAGTTGCCAAGGTTGGGAAGCCCGGCCTTCGAAGGGTGGGCGAACCAGAACGGGGCGCAGGTAGGGTCTCTTTGCAAGACAGGAGGCGGAGGGAGCCAGGTGGGAAAGCCTTACAATCAGAAGTGGACAGACGCCAATGGATTCCCAGCTCAGAGCGAGCAGTCGGTGCGTGGGAAAGACGCGCGGTACACAAACACACACACACACACACACACACACACACACACACATGTACGCTTATTACTAAAGAAGTCCACTCCTCTTAAAACATGCTGGCTGGGGAATTCTGGGAAATGAAGTCCACCCATCTTAAAGCATCTTAAAGGGGCGTGCATAAGCGCACCAGCGTGCCTACTGTCCCTGTCCTAATGTACCCATATATTCGTAAAATTTCTTGTACTCATAACCATGCTTGTACTCATATATTCACAAACATGTTTATACTTTGTTTATACTTTGTTCGTAATCATATATACGCTTGACAAATTAACTAACTAACTAACTAACTAACTAACTAACTAAATAAATAAATAAATCCTGCCTGGGGAATTCTGGGAGTTGAAGTCCACCCATCTTAAAGCATCCTGCCTTAAAGCATGCAGGCTGGGGAATTCTGGGAGTTGACGTCCACCCATCTTAAAGCATCCTTCCTGGGGAATTCTGGGAGTTGGTCCTCCCATCTTAAAGCATGCAGGCTGGGGAATTCTGGGAGTTGAAGTCCACCCATCTTAAAGCATCCTTCCTGGGGAATTCTGGGAGTTGGTCCTCCCATCTTAAAGCATGCAGGCTGGGGAATTCTGGGAGTTGAAGTCCACCCATCTTAAAGCATCCTGCCTGGGGGATTCTGGGAGTTGAACTCCTCCCAGCTCAAAGCAGCCAAAGTTGCAAAACACTGTTCTAGAGAGATGGCAATAAAATTAATTCCTTGAGGCAAATTGCACCTTTAAAGGCAGACGTTGTTTTCCACAAAGTTACGAAACTTGGAGTGTGTCAAGTTCACCTGAGTAGTCACAAGCTGTACAACCTGCGGGTAAATTTCCTGTCTTCCGGGTGTATTAAAAACACGGGCAATATATCTTAGTGGGCTGAAATACGCCTCCCATTTCTCAGTGTTTGTTTTTTAAAAAAAATATTGTCAGTTGAAGAGTTGGCGTTGATGTCTAGATTTGCCTCTCCCAAACAACGATGCATCCCTACAAATGCATTTCTTAAAACGGGATTTACGTTCTACGTCGAGGCTAATATTTTACAGGTTCGGTTGGTGGGTGGGTCCTTATCCAGGTAGTCCTCGGATTACGACCACCAATGAGCCCAACATTTCTGTTGCTAAGCAAGTCTTTTGTTAAATGAGTTTTGACCCATTTTACGACCTTTCTTGCCACCGTTTTAAGCGAATCACTGCAGTTATCCACCTCCAGCTTCTTATAGAAACCTGGGGCAGGAAGGGACCTTGAAGGTCTTGTAGTCCAACCCCCCACCCCACCCAAGCAGGAAACTCTACACCATTTCTGACAGAGGGCAGTCCAGTCTCTTCTTGGAAGCCTCCAGGGATGAAGCTCCCACAACTTCGGAAGGCAACTTCTGTTCCATGGGTTGATTGCTCTCACTGTCAGGAAAGTTCCTCCTTATTTCCAGGTTGAATCTCTCCTTGGTCAGTTTCCATCCATTGTTCCTTGTCTGGCCTTCGGGTGCCTTGGAAAATAGCTTGACCCCCTCTTCTCTGTGGCAGCCGCTCAAATATTGGAAGACTGCTCTCCTGTCTCCCCTGGTCCTTCTTTTTGTTTTGTTTTGTTAGACTAGACCAGGGGTCGGCAGCCTTAAACCCTCAGAGAGCCATTTGGACCCATTTCCCACAGAAAAGAAAACACCGGGAGCCACAAAACTCTTCCCGTGGCTGACTGTTTCCTGGGCGGCCACAAAACTAGCATATATAGTTGAATTACAGATTCTGTTTTCTTCTGAAACTTTTCTTTTCTTGGATTTATCCATGGTTGGCCTACCGGGGGGGTCGAAAAGCTCAATAAATTGCGTGCCGGCGGGTGTCGCACATTGGCAGTTGGGACGCATATTTTGAGCGACAGGGAGCCGCAGCAGAGGGATGAAAGAGCCACATGCGGCTCCAGAGCCCCGGGTTGCTGACTCCTGGACTAGATGTACCCAGTTCCTGAAGGACGGCAAGTTAGAGAAAGCCAGTTTGCACCAAAGGTGCTTAGCGTTGTGCAAACAGAAGGGATTTGCACCCTGGGCGTGTGAGCATGTTACTCAGCCTGTTCCTCTCTTGGTTTGCCAACTCTGGGAAAAAGCCAGTGGAGACCAGGCAGCTCCTAAAATTCCCTCTGGAGCGGGGAGGCAGAGGAGCCTCGTGGGTCAGTGGGAACCCCGGTTTCATTTTGCTGTGCGGCGCAAAACTACTTTGGGTGCATTTGGAGACAGGTTCTGTTGTCATCCAGGACGTGTGCGTAAGCCTTTGTTAGAAATGGCTGTGAGGTCCTGGGTGTGATGATGATGTTGTTGTTGTTAGCCATTCCGTCGTGTCCGACTCTTGATGGTTCAATGGGCCAGGTCACTCCACGTTTTCCAATCTTGCACCAGAAGGCAGGAGAAGAAGCAACGGATGGAAACTCATCAAGGAGAGAAGCAACCTGGAATTAAGGAGAAACTTCCTGACAGAAAAATTAATCTGTGGAACAACTTGCCACCAGAAATTGTGGGTGCTTCATCACTGGAGGTTTTTAAGTAGAGATTGTCTGAAATAGTATAGGGTCTCCTGGTTCATTATTACAGATTAACAGAGTTGGAAGGGACCTTGTAGGTCATCTAGTCCAACCCCCTGTCCAAGCAGGAGACCCTACACCATTTCTGACAAATGGCAGTCCAGTCTCTTCTTGAAAGCCTCCAGGGATGAAGCTCCCACAACTTCCGAAGGCAACTTCTGTTCCATTGGTTGATGGTTCTCACTGTCAGAAAATTCCTCCTTATTTCCAGGTTAAATCTCTCCTTGATTAGTTTCCATCCATTGCTTCTTATCCTGCCTTCAGGTGCCTTGGAAAATAACTTGATCCCCTCCTCTCTGTGGCAGCCCCTCAAATATTGGAAGACTGCTATACTGTCTCCCCTGGTCCTTCTCTTCTCTTCACTTCACTGGTTGATCACAGGGTTGGACTAGAGGAGCTCCAAGGTCCCTCCCAGCTCTATTCTGATTGAGTTGTTCTCTGCTCTGGTTGGTGTCAGCTTTGATGGGATCCAACAACTTGGTTGGATCCCATCAAAGGGGATCCTTTGGAGGCCTGGTTTCCTTTTACCGCTAACTCATCCGAGCATAATTGCTTTCTTTAGGTGAATTCCCCTGCATAACATGACCGAAATAAGTGAGACACACAGTTTTGTGATTTTGGCTTCCAGGGACATATCTGGTGTTATGTGCTTTGTACTTGGTTGTTAGTCACCTTCGCTGTCCAAAGGATACGCAGGTGCCTCCTCCAGTACCCCTGCTCAGACGAGTCAATTTTCTTCCTGTCCTGCTTTTTTAAGGTCCAACTTTTATAACCATGGGTATTATAATAGTTCCACTGTTTAATTAACAACGAGGATAATTAACCAGTGGAACGGCTTGCCTCCAGAAGTTGTGAATGCTCCATCACTGGAGGTTTTTAAGAAGAGATTGGACAGCCACCTGTCTGAAATGGTCTACGGTCTCCTGCCTGAGCAGGGGGTTGGACTAGAAGACCTCCACGGTCCCTTCCAACTCTGTTATTCCATGTTCTATGAATTTCATCTCAATTTGTGTCATGCTTATGATTTCATTGGTCCTTCTGCCCCCACACACTCCTACCCATGGATGTGTGGTTGCTCCCAAGTGACAGCGCATTGTGTATATGTCTCGGTGTGTATATATTGTGTTCTCAATGTTATCAAGAACATTTTGTCTTGTGGTAATCTGCTTTGAGTCTTCCAAAATGGAACAGCATGTGAGCTAAAACAATAGGAAAAAAGACATTTGATTCATTACCCCATAGTTGGACCATCAGATGTTCAGAGACAACCGGTGTCAGTAAAAACATTAGTATGTTTATAGAAAAAATAACGAAGCGGTGGAAATCAGAATGGGTGGTTGGAAGTGAAAAATATGGGCTTGTCAAGATGCGGAGAGGTATATCGCCCTTACTGATTGTCATTGCCACGATCCGAATTTCAGTGATTTTGCAGAAAACAAACCTTGGTATCAGAATCTGTGGAGATTTTCCATCATCCAGGTCATGGTTGTCCCAAAGGTGCTTTTTCAGGAGGCAACTGGACTTTCTTGACCCTGAAGACACAGATAAAACTCCAAGTGCCCTCAACAACCCTCTAAAAGGATGCAAATGACCAGCTGTCTGCAAGGAGTATAAATCCTTCCATTCCCCACCATCCAATCAGAGCTGAAGAAGCTTCTTGGATGAGAAGCAAAATGTCTTCAAAGAAAAAACAAGAAAGTCCAGTTGCCTCCTGAAAAAGCACCTTTGAGACTTGGTATCAGAGATTTTTAAAAATGTTAATAAAATCTCCCCGTTGCTTTATATGGATGATCTGAAGATTTATGGAAAATCAGAAATTGAAGTCGATCACAAACACTGTGAGAATTTGTAACACAGATATACAGCAATGGAAATTGGCCTAGGAAATGTGCTTACAGTGGAAATAAACCAAGGGAAAACGACAAACTAATGATATTGAAATGCCGAACGGCCAATTCATCAGGAGCCATCGGGGTGAAATCTATAAATATCTGGGTTGTTTTTTTTAGAGTTAGATAACATCAAGCATGGACAAATTAAAAATGTGATTAGTAAAGAATGAGAAAAGTGGTAAAGACAACATTGGATGGTGGAAACACCCTCAAAGCCATCAAATATCTGGCCATACTTAACGATTTGATACTCTGCTGGAATTATTTACTGGATACAAGCTGAATTGGAGAGTTTGAACCAAAAAACAAGACAGCTAATTCCTACAAGTAGTTCTCAACTTACGATTCTTTTAGTGACCCAAGTTACAAAGGCACTGAAAAAAGTGACTTATGACTGTTTTTCACACACACAACCGTTACAACATCCCCACGTGATCAAAATTCACATGCTTAGCAAACTGACTCATATTTATGACGGTCGCAGTGTCCCCGGGGTCACGTGATACCCTTTGGCGACCTTCAGTCAAACGAAGTCAATGGGGAAGCCGGATTCACTTAACAATGGTGTGACTAACTTAACAACTGCAGTGATTCACTTAGCAACGGTGGCAAGAAAGGTTGTAAAATGGGTCAAAGTTCACTTGACAACTGTTGCAACAGAAAATTTGGGCTGAAAAATTGTGGACTACCAGTATTCACGATGCATTTCATCCCCGTCGTGAGGTAGAGGCAGAGTTTACTTCAAGTAAAACACATTGTTGAAAAAGAAAAGGATTGGCTAATTACATAGCCAAGAGCACACATTAAAAATTGGAACTGAGTGATTATACAGGAAACAAAACATGACTTTTTCAATACCGCAACAAAAACCACGAATAGAATGCTAGCAGGGAAAAGAATTTTATGGTCAATTTCTAAAAAAAATTGAGGAGAAAGTGGATAAAGACAAAACCTGAAACAGCTTAGAACTGGAACACTGAAAAAAGAAACTGAAGGCTTGATTTTGACTGCACAAAACTATTCAAAGTAATGCAATCAAGACCAGGACGGAATAATGATCCTCCAATGATTCAAAATGCAGATTGTACAAAGAAGCAGAAGAGACAGGAAATCATATTTTCAACACGTGCAAGAGGATTACGCACACTGTTTGTGAACACAGACATAACAGAGTTGCCAAAATGATTCACTGGAACATCTGTAAAAATTAGCATCTGCCAGTATTGAAAAATTGGTGGGAAGAGTTGAAAAAAAGTAGTTGAAAATGAGCGGGTTAAAATATTGTGGGATTTCTGAGTACAAATGTCAAACGCCGGGGAAATCAGGATTTAGATACAGATACAGATACAGATACAGATTAACAGAATTGGAAGGGACCTTGTAGGTCATCTAGTCCAACCCCCCGCCCAGGAGACCCTACACCAGATTCAGGCAGGAGATTCGGACAATTCAAATGAGTATAAAGATTTATTGCAAGCTTAAACTCTCTGCAAGAATCTGAACTACTAACGGTCAAGGGAAATGAGCGGGAATTAAGAAGGCATTCGAAGTGGGCTGGACGTAGGTCTCTTGTGGGCACGGAGGGACTCAAGACTGATAACACATTTGACTCCTCCCTCAGGTTCCTCTCCTACCAAATATAACTGTGGTTGAAAAGAAGAAAGTGGATCATTGGCATGGCAATACCAGGGGTTAGTAGAGTAGAAGAGGAAAAATTGGAGAAGATCCCAAATGATCAAGATCTGAAAGTTAAAAGATTATGCCATAAACCAGCTATGATGGTTTTCTCATTGATGTTACTCGTCAGAAGCCAGCTGCGACGGTCACAAATCGCGGTCACATGACTGCAGGACACTGCAACCATTGCAAATGTGAGCCAGCAATGTTGATCTGCCTTGCGCAGGGGGTTGGATTAGAAGACCTCCAAGGTCCCTTCCAATTCTGTTAATCTGTTAAGTAAGTGGAATGACTTAACTCCAGAAGTTGTGGGTGCTCCATCACTGGAGGCTTTTAAGAAGAGATCAGACAGCCACTTGTCTGCTTGGGCGGGGGGGTTGGACTAGAAGACCTCCAAGGTCCCTTCCAGCTCGCTGTTGTTCTGAGATACTCAAGAACTGCAACTATTGCAGAAGGAGAGTTGTGTTCGTCCAGACTAGCCAGAAATCAGGCGGAGTCTGGCAGAACCGACTAACCCTTTTATGAAGCGTCAGAAGCTTGTCAGGAGAAGGCATTGGGTGATCCCATGATCCGGTCTTCCAGGGCATTCAACCAAAATAGAAGATTGCTTGGAGGGCGGATCTCAGCTTGTCTGGAAGATAAAAGGCTCCCTCACCCTTTCTGCTTTTCATTTTGTGCAGGGCTGCAAAGCAGCTTCTGCTTTGGTCTTCGCGTACCGTAGAGACAATCTTTGCACCCGTCCTTCGCTGAGGAGCAGCGCAGGTAGTCCTCGACATACGACCCCAGTCGGGACCAGCATTTCCGTCGCTAAGCAAGGCGGTTGCTCAGTGAGTCGTGCTGATTTCGTGATCTTATTTTTGTTTCCCGTTAAGCTAATCACTGCAGTTGTTGAGGGAAGACGGAAAATTAGCAGGTTTGTGTGTGTGTGTATGTGTGTTTGTGTGTTTGTGTGTTTGCGTTGAATTGCACAAAAGAGCCCTTCATTCTTGCAGCCATCAGGAAGTGGTCAGGAGAAGTGAAACTTAAGATCTGAAACTGGTCAGACTGGTTTTTGTTTTGGTTTTTTGTAATAAGAGCTTAATCTAGACTTCGCTATTTGGGAAATCAAAAAAATTACGAGGTTAATTGCATCTTGCGGTTCAAGAGACACCCGTCTTGAGCATTTTAGCCTGCAAAGAGTAAGTCCCATTGAATGCAACGGGACTTTGGTTTGAAGGAATGGTTACCCTCGTGTGGGTGTGACCGATCCTGCCCAGTTGTGCAAATTTACGCCAGGCGATCAATCAACTTTTGTTCTGTTGCTGGCAGGGACCTTAAGTGTTCCCACCGAGCAGGTTCATAACAACCTGCCTGACCCAAGAACGGCATGAATTATAATATTTTAAGGCTGATCTCTTGGAAGAGGAAAAAAAGTTTTTTTTCTGTGTCCTGTTTGTCTTTCTTAACAGAGTAACTGAATAACAGAGTTGGAAGGGACCTCGGAGGTCTTCTAGTCCAACCCCCTGCTCAGAAGACGACCCTACACCATTCCAGACAAATTGATGTCCAGTCTCTTCTTGAAAACCTCCAGTGTTAGAGGACTCACAACTTCTGGAGGCAAGTGGTTCCACTGATTAGTTGTTCTCACTGTTAGGAAGTTTCTCCTTGGTTCTAGGTTGGATTCTCTCCTTGATTGGTTTCCATGCATTGTTTCTTGTTCTGCCTTCAGGTGCTTTTGGAGAATAGAATAACAGAATAACAGAGTTGGAAGGGACCTTGGAGGCAGCGGTGAAATGTAAATTTTTTTTTTGCCACCGGTTCTGTGGGCGTGGCTTAGCGGGCATGGCTTGGTGGTGGGGGTCATGTGACTGGGTGGGCGTGGCCAATTTTAAAATTTTTTTAGCATTTTTAACTTAAAAAAGTTAAAAAAAGTAAAAACCCCCCACAAGCCTCGCAGGTGGGCGCAGCCCTGCAGAGGAACCCACCCGGCCTCTCCGGCTCTTCGCTTGGTAGCCTCCCGGGCTCCGCCTTGCTCTTTTTCTCTTGCCTGCCGCGTCCCGGAGAGAAAACGTCCGAGGCAAAACCGGCTTTGGCGAGTCCAATGCGTGTCCGGCCTGTGGAACGGAGCCTCTCGAGCATCTAGACCTGGCCACGGCGCCTCAGGATGAGGTGCCATTGCTGCTGCCGCCGCCGCTGCTGCTTCCTCCGAGCCCCCCGTGCACACGTGGGCGGGTGGGCGGCACTAATTACGTCACTGAGCCCAGACCCTTTCGCCGCGTCCGAGGAAGGAGAAGCAAGCTTCGTTTTTCGGGATGGTCCCACAGGCCGGATGCGCGTCGGACTTGGCCAAAAGGCGAGCGAGCCTCGCCATGTCCCTCCGAAGCAGCTCCTCGGATGAGCGCAGCGGGTCTTCCTCCCCCCCCACCGCCAGCGTCGGCCTTCTTCTGCTGCTGCTATGGGGCTGAGAGCGGCGGCAGTGGTGGCGGCGCTGCCACCGCTCCGGGATGGCAAGCGGATGTCCCGGAGCTGCTGCACATGCGCACCACATTGGACTGCCGGCACTCCAGCATGACATCAGGCTGGCCTGGATAGGGCCAGAGTGCAAGCGCTGCAGACTGGGGAGGGAGGCGAGCAGGTGGCCTCAGGCTGGGCTGCTCGCCAAGGCAACACGCCAAGGAAAAACGGGGATAAATTGAAGTCTGCACACCGCATGTGCAGCCCCGGGACATCTGCTTGCAGGGCGAGCGAGCAGCGACCGAGGGACCAGTTCGGGGGCGTGGCCAGCCAGCGGTCGCTACCAGTTCGGCAAACCAGGCCACATTTCCACTAATGGTTCTCCCGAACTGGTCCGTACCGGTAGCATTTCACCCCTGCTTGGAGGTCTTCTAGCCCAACCCCCTGCTCAAGCAGGAGACTCTATACTACTTGAGACAAGTGACTGTCCAGTCTATCTTAAAAACCTCCAGTGTTTGAGCACTCCCAACTTCTGGTGGCAAGCTGTTTCACTGGTTAATTGTTCTAACTGTCAGGAAGTTTCTCTTCAATTCCAGGTTGCTTCTCTCCTTGATTAGTTTCCATCCATTGTTTCTTGTTCTGCCTTCAGGTGCTTTGGAAAATAAGTTGACCCCCCTCTTCTTTGTGGCAGCCCCTCAAATACTGGAACACTGCTATCATGTCACCCCTAATTCTTCTTTTCATTAAATTAGATGTACCCAATTCCTACAACTGTTCTTCGTATGTTTTTATCCTCCAGTCCCCTAATCCTCTGTGTTGCTCTCAGTGGTGAAATGCTCCCGGTTCGGCCCGGTACGCGCGTACCGGTAGCGCCGCCTGCCGGTGGTTCGGAGAACCGGTAGCGACAGCAGCATGAGGCTCCACCCACCCACCCGTACGCCACCATTTTGGGTTTTTTTACCCTCTGCGCATGCGCAAAGTGTTCTGTGCATGCACAGAGGGTGAAAAAGCCCATGCGCGCGCGTGGAGTGAGCGCTTCCGAACCGGTAGGGAAGGTAAGTAGATTTCACCGCTGGTTGCTCTTCTCTGCACTCTTTCCAAAGACTCAACATCATTTTTGTAATGGGGTGACCAGAACTGGATGCCGTATTCCAGGTGTGGCCTTACTAAGGCTTTGTAAAGCAGTACTAGAACTTCACGTGATCTTGATTCTGTCCCTCTATTAATGCAGCCTAGGATTAAATTGTCTTTTTTGGTGGCTGCCGCGCATGGCTGGCTCATATTCAAGCGATTGTCTCTCCTTCTCACACCTTATGCCTCCTTCTCACATCGAGCGAAGTCAGAAAAATTTCTCTGGATCTCAAGAGAAGCAGAGAGATATAGGTAGTCCTTGACATATGATGGTCATGGAGCCTGCCCGTTATAGTCATAAAATGGGTAAGTCACACGATCTACCCGATTTTACAACTTTTTTAAAATAACGGTCATTAAGTGAATGTGGCAGTTGTTAAGCAAATCAATGGTTCGCTAGAGGTGCAGTTTAACCAAAACCAAAAAGGGGCCAAGTTTGAGAAACAAACGCTAAGAGGGGAAAAAAACTGCACCCTTAAAACCTGTAATGCCCGGCAGGATGGGGCAGGTTCTCCAAACACACACCTGGAGGCCAGGTATGGCTGTTATCACCTCTCAGGTTACTAAGATGATTGGGAAAGAGAGAAGTAAGGTCAACAGGAACCGGATCTGCGGGGGTGGGGGGGGGCGGGGGAAGACTTTGGTGGACAATCTTGAGGTTAAGAAAAAAAGAAAAAGGAGTTCATAGAATCGAATATAAGATGCTTTTGAGTGCTTTGTAAGTTGAGAATTACCTGGAAGAGGGGTGGAGTGGGTGACCGTACCACACAAAGACCACACTTGGAATACTGCATCCAGTTTTGGTAGCCACGATGTAAAAAAGATGTTGAGACTTTAGAAAGAGTGCAGAGAAGAGTAACAAAGATGGTTAGGGGACTGGAGGCTAAAACATACAAAGGACAGTTGCAGGAATTGAGTATGTCTAGTTTAATGAAAAGAAGGACTAGGAGTGACATGATAGCAGTCTTCCAATATCTCAGGGGCTGCCACAAAGAAGAGGGAGTCAAACTATTCTACAAAGCACCCGAAGGCAGGACAAGAAGCAATGGGTGGAAACTAATCAAGGAGAGAAGCAACATAGAACTAAGGAGAAATTTCCTGACAATTAGAACAATTAATCAGTGGAACAACTTGCCTCCAGAAGTTGTGAATGCTCCAACACTGGAAGTTTTAAAGAAGAGATTGGATAACCATTTGTCTGAAATGGTGTAAGGTTTCCTGCCTAAGCAGGGGATTGGACTAGAAGACCTCCAAGGTCCCTTCCAACTCTGTTTTTCTGTTGTTCTGTTTTATTGCAATGTCAATTCATTGATTTGTTTTATCGCTTGTGTTAGATAGTGGGTAGAGATGACAGGAGACAGACTTCCAAAGCAGCTCTTTATTTCAGCTCTTGTATCAGCAACCAGCAAAGAGCAGTCTGACAGCTTGCCCTTTTATAGGGAGCTGTCAGACAGACCAGCCAATAGCGTTTGAGCTTTTTCCCGCTCAAACGCTGGACCTGGTTGGAACCATGCAACACAGTTGAAACAGTTAGAACATAACACCCCTCCCCTCCTGGATGGAGCTGTCCAGCATACGTAATCACGCAGGTAGGCGGGGCGTTTTGAAGCCCTACTAGACCTGCGCAATTCAGATGGCGGTGAGGCAGCGGACTGTGCGGCCAGGNGGAGCCCTACTGCAATTCAGTTGGTGGTGAGGCAGCGGCCTGTGCGGACAGGTCTGCTGCCGCTCCGGGGCTCGAGCATGGAAGCTCCTGGAAGGTACTGGGTGTGGCCTCCACGGCCGAAGGGACCGGTTGACCGGTT
>QLTV01000802.1:3075-15016 GCA_003457575.1 Thermophis baileyi
TGTCCTTGAAAACTGCAGGGACTAGTCTAGGCAGGGGGAGAAGGAGGGGGAGGGGAAGGAGGAGGAGGACGACGACTGTGGGGTCCTTGGTGCTCTCTAAGCTGGCTTGTTTTCTTGCAGACATTTCATTACGCAACTAGGTAACATCATAGGCTAGAAGGGATTGGGGGTTGTGGAGAGGAGGAGGAGGAGGAGGAGGAGGACTGTGGGGTCCTTGGTGCTCTCTGAGCTGGCTTGCTTTCTTGCAGACGTTTCATTACCCAACTAGGTAACATTATCAGTGCTAGTGAGTGGGGTTTGTTCTCAGTTTATATTCTGGTGGCTGTTTGCTGCTGGCTTCTTCGTCAGGTTCTTGATTGGGGTATTGTTTACTTGATTGTTGGTTTGAAGTTAACCTTGGAGTTAATCTACTGTATGTTGATTTGGGTGCTGATTGCTGGTGGAGAGTTGCTGGGGTCTAATTTGGGCTGGTTGATTGTCTCTTTTGCATAGTCTTTAGATGTTGTTTATGTCTATGTGTCTGTTGATGGCTGATTTGTCAGAGTGCCAGGCTTCTAGAAATTCCCTGGCATTTTTGGACTTGGCTTGGTCTGCCAAGGTCACATTTTCCCAATTGAAACCATGGTTGGATCTGTTTACAGGTTGTGAAATTAAAGAATTTTCGTCATGTCTTCTGACTGCCAACTGGTGTTCGTGGATGTCTGCCAGTCTTCTGCCTGTTTGTCCTACACAGTGGTTGTTGCAGTCCTTACACTATGTTGTAGATGATTCCTGTTTTTTTCTTCTGGGGTTGCTGGGTCTTTAGAATGTTTGGAAGGGCTTGAGTTGGCTTGTGACTGGGGAAAACAATGCAAGTAGGGGCATAAAAGGTGGTTAAAATTACAAAGAAGGTGAATTTATTGGTTTATTTGGCTTATCCAAACAAATCAAGCAATTGTGATTTACTACGGGGTGGAAAAACACAGGAAAACAAACACGATAAGGTCTTGGCATGAAATGCTCGTTTTTTGCTTATTGTTCTCCTGTTTGTGTTTTCTTCTCTTCTTTTGTTGATGTCTCATGGCTCTCGAAGAGCTAGTGAGCTGAGATGGATAAATTAAACTTCTTTGATTAGAGAAATGACATTAGCGGCTTTTATTAGTGACTGGAAACCTCGGATGGACTAAAAAAGGAGGAAAAAATGAGTGTGTGATTTATGGCTTCGATGATGAGACAGGATGGATTGTAGAAAGAAGAGAGCGGTGATGGAACTCTAGAGAGAGATTACGATATAATTGCACTTATAATTGCTGGGAAGAAGATTGGAAGTTATGGTACTTCTTTGTGTGTGTTTTTCTTTCTTTTCTATTCTTCTTCAACTTTTTTTCTTTTCTTGCACTTTTGGCTTTCTCTCTGCTTTCTTTCTTTCTCTTTCTTTTTTCTTCCTTATTTCATATTAGTTTGTATTCATTTTTATCTTTTTTCTCTATCTCTCTATCTCCGCCTCTCTGTCTGTTTTTCTGTCTCTCTATATTTCTATCTCTCTCTATCTCTCTCTTTCTATCATATTTATCTATCGTATCGCTTTCCCTCTTATCTACCTACCTACCTACCTACCTACCTACCTACCTCTATCCATCCATCCATCCATCCCTATCTTTCCTCCTCCTCCCTCCTCCCTCTCTCTCTCTCTCTCTCTCTTTCTCGCTTTTTTTCTCTCTTCTTTTTTTTGCACACCTCCTCTTCTTCTTCTTCTTCTTCTTCTTCTTCTTCTTCTTCTTCTTCTTCTTCTTCTTCTTCTTCTTCTTCTTCTTCTTCTTCTTCTTCTTCTTCTTCTTCTTCTTCTTCTTCCATCTAGCTATCAATCCATCTACTGTATCTGTTTTTCTCAATCATCTAGACTTAATTCTGTGCAAGTTCTCCTGTACACAATGCCAACTGTTTGGTTGTGCCATTCAGTGTAGGCTGTTCCTGCCTGCATCTTATGTCCTGACACTATGTGTTGAACTGTCTCTGAGGCTTCTCTGCATAGCAGCTGGGTATAGTAGTAGTGAGAAAATTCCCTTCCCCTCCCCGCTTAGTTGTGTATGGGAACTCTCGATTTTACAGACACAGGGAGAGAAACTCCAGGGAAAGATTAATAATTGTGTCCATGCATCCAAGCCCAGATTCCACTCGTTATAATCCTCAAATCTTCCTGGAAGCTCTATAAATAAATTAGTGCTGGAAACAGAGATTTTTGGCCTGCTGGCTCCACAGAGCATTAGTTGAAATATCTTCAAGTTACTTCAGAAACACTGTGGAACCATTTGGGCAGCCTTCTTTGCCAACTCATCTACGAACCCCATGCCTGCCTTGGTAGCACAGGCTAAACTTAAATTTTGGATATTTTGTGGGTGGGTGGCTTAGCATGTGCGAATCCAAGCCTTGGAGATAGCTTATGAATCAATTGATTGCACCATGCAGAATATTGGCTAGTCCAATAAAATGCATCACTGTCTCTATCTCTTCTGTCTCATGTCTAATCTCCATCCCTAATCTCCATCTCCATCTAATCTCCATCTCCTTCTCTAATCTCCATCTCCATCTCTAATCTCCATCTCTGTCTCTATCTCTTCTGTCTCATGTCTAATCTCCATCTCCATCTCTAATCTCCATCTCTGTCTCTATCTTTTCTATCTCATGTCTAATCTCCATCTCCATCCCTAATCTCCATCTCCATCTAATCTCCATCTCTGTCTCTATCTCTTCTATCTCCTGTCTAATCTCCATCTCTAATCTCCATCTCTGTCTCCGTCTCCATCTCTGTCTCTATCTCTAATCATCTCTATCATCTCAATGTATCGCCATCTCCACCTGAACCTCCATCTCTGTAGGCTTGACTCCATCTACATTGTAGAGTTTTCTAAAACTCTGAACTCTAGCGATAAGAAAATGCACCACATCTATTATCTGAATGTCAACCGTATAAGAAAGAGAGACCTTAATATCTCAGACCAGCCATTAGATGCACAGCCTATTGGGATGCCTATATTAAAACAAACATATTTCATGTGCAGTCAGAATCTAAATATTATGCATAACGTGGCCCCTTTATCTGAACGCAAGAGTACAATTAAGAACTGCATATGTGGATCGGATTGGAGTAAATTGTGACATAAAATATGATTTGCACTTTCGTTTTAGTTCTGCCTTTCACTCTGTTTTGTAACACATGGTCTTTTTATCGTTCTGCATTTTGTATTCCGATATGGTCGTAAACTAGTTTTAATGAGCATCTACCGTACTTTGCCATGCTAGGGGGTTCTGTAATTTGATAGATGTACCCTTCCGCGTAATAATCTTTATGCTCCCTAATATCCATCCAATGCTCCTACTCCTTTAAAACTCTTGGTTTTTTTATATCTACTCTCTGCTTATTAATACGTACTAGACAATCCATGACTCTTAGGGGACATGGTGGTGCAGAGTGTCAGCGTTCCAAGTAATGCACCCATAGAAAGCAGAACTCCAAGGCAGGTAGATTCCTCAAAGAACAATTTATTGGATATACCATATTGGCACAACTGGTGAAAACTGACTCTGAAAGTTCCCGCGGTTTTCACCTGATTAAAAAGTAAAAGTTTCCCTTTTCCCCCAAGTCATCAGTCACATTGTCCAATAGAGGTGCTGGCCAGTTGCTTGGTTACTCCACTCCTCCTCTCCCCAGCCACCTGTTGGAATGTCCTTGGTTCCCACAAGAAAACTTTTCGTTTTGACTACAAAACCCCAGCTATCTATTTCCCCCTTCCCTGTCCCCTCTTCTTCCTTGTGGCAACCCTGAAGCCTCAAAGATGGCCTCAGCCAGGTTCGCTTCAGGGTTGACACAGAGGCTTAATGACACTGGAACTGCTGACTAGAAAAGGACACTTCGAGTCCAGCTCTGTGAGATGGAGTGAGCTCCCGTCACTCAATCCCTAGCTCCTGCCCACCCAGCAGTTTGAAAGTATGCAATATCGCGAGTAGATAAATGGGTACCACTTCGGTGGGAAAAACCTAGCTACATTTGTATGTGTGGAGAGTAGAAGCTGGTGCTGGACCTGGCTAGACACGAGGCAATGCAACACAAAGGCGCGGTGAGACCGGCAGAGGCGCCCAGAAGAGCCAGCAACCTGAGTGTCGCTAGTTAGCTGGTGTAAAGCTAGTTCATGCCCTGTAGTGCACCAAGGATAGGCAAGCAAGTGCCAAACAGAATGAACTAGCAATTTAGGCTGTCAGGGATGCATTGTGTGTCTAGCATGTGTGTCTACCCTGACATTGTATGCTAAATAAATAAACCCATGTCTCATAGACTCATTGTTTCAGAGATATTTCCTGACCTAAACACAGAAAAAGAATGACTAAGGTCAGGCAAAAATGGAAGCCGGAACAACTTTTGACTTCCTGCCGGCTTCCCCAGTGATTTTTCTTATAGAAAACAGCCCTTTCTTTCCTAAATTTCAATCCCAAAGGAGTCATGGGACTCGGATTTTTGAAACATTCTTTAAGTTAGCTCATTTAAGGTTCATTGATTTAAAATTGCCCTATGCCCTAATGATACATAGCTTTTCAGAGTTGAAGGTTATAAACAATCAGACACAAGAGTTTTAATGGTGGCGCAGTGGTTAGAATGCAGTACTGCAGGCTACTTCTGCTGACTGCCAGCTGCCAGCAGTTCAGCAGTTCGAATCTCACCAGGCTCAAGGTTGACTCAGCCTTCCATCCTTCCGAGGTCGGTAAAACGAGGACCCAGATTGTTGGGGGCAAGAGGCTGTAAACCACTTAGAGAGGGCTGTAAAGCACTGAGAAGCTGTATATAAGTCTAAGTGCTATTGCTATTGCTATATAGATGTTTTTAAATAACTTCTAGCAGATCATAATGTGTTTATACTCTGATGGGCTTCTAAGCTTGACATTTTAACTGATTGTACCCTGCCCATCTTATGCTGGTCTTTGAATGTAATAAATACTTGATTTATAATTATTATGGTTTGTTGCACAGTCAGCGAGCTATTTAAACTGGATTTGGCATTTATGTGCATCTATCAAGTCCTTCCCAGGGACTTGGGGTAGCCAGATGTCGTTATTTGATGTTGATGGAGTTAAAGGTCTCATCACAGGATGTCAGCTCTTCCAAGTAGAGCTGCCTTTTGCAATTGACTAATGGGGATTTTGTCAATGCCAATGGGGTTCAAGCGACGCTCCAGATTATTATTAGGGCTGGTTGCACCATCAGCCAGACTCAATTTGGCATTTTTATCCATCCATTGAGTCCTTCCCAAGAATCTAGGATAGGCAGATGTGGATGTTTGTTGGTATTAAAGATATCATCGCAGGATGTAAGCTGTTCTAAATTAAAGCTGCCTTTTGCAATTGACCGATGGGGATTCTGTCAATGTCGACGGTGTTCAAGGCATGCTCCAGATTATCATTATGGTTGGTTGCACTATCAGTTAGATATTTAGACTCAATTTGGCATTTATGTCCACCTATCAAGTCCTTCCCAGGGTCTTGTGATAGGCAGACATTGTCATTTGATGTTGATGGAGTTAAAGGTCTCATCGCAGGATGTCAGCTGTTCCGAGTAGAGCTGCCTTTTGCAATTGACCGATGGGGATTTTGTCAATGCCGATGGGGTTCAAGTGGTGCTCCAGATGTTTTGGGATTGCACCCAAGGCGCCAATCAGTATTTATCCTATCTTTGCTTTCTTTTATCACAATCATTCTATTTCTATATGCAGGTCTTTGCATTTTGCTATTTATTATTGCTCGTCACACCATCGGCCAGATGTTTAGACCAGAATTGGCATTTCTGTCCACCTATCGAGCCTTTCCAAAGCACCCAAGCGAGGCAGATGTTGTTGTTTGACGGTGTTAAAGATATCCTCATAGGATCCAACCTGTTCCAAGTACAACGGCCGTTTGCAACTGGCCGATGGTGGTTTTGCAAACCCTTCTGTAGACCGTAGAACATTCTAGATTTGGGAAAGTTGACGGACGAGAAAATCCGAGATGCGCCAAGCGTCTCGATGAAGATTGCAAAAGAAGACGAAAAGGTGCGACTGTTTTTACGGGGAAGCAACCGTAAATCACAGCTCTACCGGAGACAGGCTTTTATGCAAAATGCCACATGCGCAATTGGCGTGAAGGGCTCGGAAGCCCTTCCACTGTTGGGAGAGACATGCAAATAGCAGCCAAGGGTCCATCAACTGTCACCAGGAGACCAGGCATCCTTGCTAATATCTGCAAGGTGTCATTATATTCCTCTGAATTTGTCAGCCACAGTTTGATGCTGGACGTTCTGAGCAAATGTAATTCGTGCTCCTTGCCAAATCTAGCTGAAAGCCATGTCAGTTTTACAAAAAAAGTGGGGTTCCATCAAGAAAGAAGGGGTGGAAGAAAGCTTGGTGTTTCATTCTTCTTTCCTTAAAAAAAAAATAGCATGAAGAAGGGGGAGGGATATATTGGTTCACAGAAATCAAGAGTTCGATTGTCAAGGGTACCCCATTTTCAAAGTTATCAGCCTGCTTTGGATACAGGTTAGTCTTCAACTTACAACCATTTGTTCAGTTTTGAAGGCAGGACAAGACGCAAACTAATCAAGGATAGAAGCCATCAAGAAGGAAGGAGAAATTTCCTGACAGTTGGAACAATTAATCGGCAGAACGGCTTGCCTCCAGAAGTTGTGGGGGCTCCATCGTTGGAGGTTTACAAGAAGAGACTGGACAACCATTTGTCTCAAATGGTCTAGGGTTTCCTGCCTGAGCAGGGGGTTGGACTAGAAGACCTCCAAGGCCCCTTCCAACTCTGTTATTCTCTGGTCATTCTTAGCAGCTGACTTACAATTGTCCATCCACATCTGCTTCTCCCAGGTCCATGGGAAGGACTCGATAGGTGGACAGAAATGCCAAATCCAGCCTGAACATCTGGCTGACTGTGTGATGAACCAATGATAAATATACCTTGAAGAGCTGGAGAGCTGCTGTGGATGTTGTAACACCTGGAGAGAGCAGAATGGAAGAGAAAGACTTGGAGAAAATCGCAAAACACAAAGAACTGTAGTACCAACAATGATAGGAGCCTTGGGTGCCATCCCAAAACATCTGGAGCACCCCTTAAACACCATCAGCACTGACAAAATCCCCATCAGTCAATTGCAAAAGGCAGCTTTACACGGAACAGCTTACATCCTGCGAGGAGACCTGTAACATCATCAAATATCAACACCTTCCTATTCCAGGTCCTTGGGAAGGACCTGATAGACGGACAAAAATACCAAAATCAGTCTAAACCTCTACCAACCATCATAATACCTTCAAATCCTTTTGCCATGAATGAATGGGGGGCAATTTACTGTATAAATTTGCATCTCAATTTATTTCCAATTTTTCAGCAACTTCTGTTTTCTTCTTCTTTTATATGCCTGGTCTTCCAGCTCTGGAGGCATATCTGATGCCAAATGACTTTAAAAAGGAGGTGGTGGTGAAAAATTCATTCTCGTAATTGTGTTCCCACAATTGCCACTTCCCATAAAGATATGGGAAGATTAAAAAAAAACTGCCAACAAAAGTGCATACAGTCAAGGCTATGGTTTTCTCAGTGGCAATGTATGGCTGTGAAAGTTGGACCATAAGGAAGGCTGAGCGCCAAAGAATGAAGGCCTTTGAACTATGGTGCTGGAGAAGACTCCTGCGAGTCCCTTGGACTGCAAGGCGATCCAACCGGTCAGTCCTAGAGGAGATCAACCCTGACTGTTCTTTAGAAGGCCAGATCCTGAAGATGAAACTCAAATACTTTGGCCACCTGATGAGAAGGAAGGACTCATTGGAGAAGAGCCTAGTGCTGGGAACGATTGAGGGCAAAAGAAGAAGGGGACAGCAGAGAATGAGGTGGGTGGATGGAGTCACTGAAGCAGTCGGCGTGAGCTTAAATGGACTCCGGGGGATGGTAGAGAACAGGAAGGCCTGGAGGAACGTTGTCCATGGGGTCGCAATGGGTTGGACATGACTTCGCAACTAACAACAACAACAACATAAAGATGGGAGGGGGGCAGTGAGATGGTCTTGGGAACACCATTTCCCTGTGACTCCCCTTTCCGCTATTCTGTCATCTCCCCATCACACCTGCCACACTACCCTCCCCATTATTCCTCTAAAACATGAAATGCCGCCATGAACAATCCAATTAAGAGCTGAAATGGGCTCGACATTCCCCAACCTCTATTCTGGTTCCAATTTCAGGACCGGGACACATAAACCTCATTAATTTATGAAAAGAAGAAATCTCTGCAGGATCCTGGGAGCGGGTCAGCTTGCTTCATTGGAGCACAGCACCTCAATAATGTATTGGAGAACATTGGTAATGATGTCCTAAAATATTAAACAAAAAGGCTTCTTATTTTTTTTCCTCCCCCGACCCCATCTGTGGACTTGTTTTCTTTAAACCCATCTCATGGTTTCTCTGGTGGACAGATGGAAAATTATGGTCGGTTGAACCATCAGCCAGATGTTCAGTCTGGATTTGGCGTGGTTTTTTTGTCCACCTATCGAGTCCTTCCCAAGAATCTGGGATAGGCAGATGTAGATGGTGTTAAAGGTCTTTTCGGAGGATGTAAGCTGTTCCGAGCAAAGCTGCCTTTTGCAATTGACCGATGGGGATTGTGTCAATGCCGATGGTGTTCAAGTGGTGCTCCAGATGTTTTGGGATTGCACCCAAGGCGCCAATCAGTATTTAGAGAAGGAGAAGGAGAAGGAGAAGGAGAAGGAGAAGGAGAAGGAGAAGGAGAAGGAGAAGGAGAAGGAGAAGGAGAAGGAGAAGGAGAAGGAGAAGGAGGAGGAGGAGGAGGAAGAATGTGGGGTCCTTGGTATTCTCTGAGCTTGGTGGTTTTCGTGCAGACATTTCATTACCCAAATAGGTATCATCAGTGCTAGAAGGGAAAGGGGTTTATGGAGAGGAGGAGGAGGACTGTGGGATCCTTGGTAGTCTCTGAGTTTGGTGGGTTTTCTTGCAGACGTTTCAGTACCTAACTGGGTAACATCATCAGTGCTAAAATGGAATGGGGTTTGCAGAAAGGAGGAGGAGGAGGAGGAGGGAGGAATGGGATTTGTGGAATGGAGGAGGACTGTGGGTGCTTTCTGAGCTGAGTTGTTTTCTTGCAGACATTTTATTACCCAACTAGGTAACATCATCAGTGCTAAAAAGGGGTGGAGTTTGCTCTCATTTTATATTCGAGCAGATAGCCCTGTCAGGGTTGATGGGAGTGTTTTTGGTGGTTCCTTGATTAGGCTGTTGTTTACTGTTAGCTTGTTTATCTGAGTAGCTCCTTGATTGGGAGTTCAAATAATAAACAACCTGGACAACCATTTGACTGGGATGGTTTAAGGCTCCTATAAGGGATTGGACTAGAAGACCTCGGAGGTCCCTTCCAGCCTTAGGATTGTATGATTCTATGATTCAACTGCCAAGAAACCTGGTTTCTTTTTGCCACTTATCTGCAGGGTGGATGGAAGGAAAAAAAATGAATAGAGAAGTATTATTAGGGTATTTGCAAGACACGGAATGTGAATATATATTGAAAAACTCAAATTAACCTAGGGCCAGGCAAGGACCACTTCTGAATACTTTTCATAGAGGAAAACTAAAGCCTGTCATGAAACATGTATTTATTAAACTTTAAAAACAAAAAATACAGGAAAAGAGAGCTTCGGAACAGAGAAACGCCTTCCATTTCCTAGCTCTGTTTTGCCCTCAAGTTCTTCTTTAATTTAATAAAGTTTAGCCAGCAGGGCCTTTCATTAACCAGAGCTCCAATTTTTGGTTTTATCACGAGATGGATGTCATCTTTTTTTCGAGATAAGTGCCTGCAAAATATTGTTCCAGGCCACGGAAGACGACTTTAAGAACTGCGAGGGGCTTCGGGGTGGTGAGATCCGTGATAAATGTTCTTGATTAGAAGGTAAAAGGGGTCAGTTCAACCTTGCAGGTGCTTCTTCACTGTATTTAGCAAGTGACCTCAAGGACAAACGCCCGTCTGGGAGACGAAGAAGATATTGTATTTTCTCCGCCGGGCTCTTAATCAAGCAGTGACAGGCATCATGCTTGGAAATGCAGCCTTCCATAAAGATTGTAGGCCTCTCATCGTATTGCGCTGGCAAAGAGCTGCCCCGTGCATCAAAAGTTTGGGGGAGAGATTGCGATGCTTGACACAAGCAGCCTATGGAGGGAGGGAAAGGGATGGGTGGGGTAGGAAACAAGGGAGAGAAGGAAGGGAGGGAGGGAGGAAGCAAACAAAGAGGGAGGTAGAGAGGAAGGAAGGGTGGTAGAGGGAAAAGAACAAAGAAGGATGGAGGGAGGAAAAAAGGAAGGAAGGAAGAAGAAAGGGAAGAACGAAAGAAAACAAAAAAGGAGGGAGGAAGGGAGAGAAAAAGGAAGGAAAACAAAGAGGGAGGGAGAGTGGGTGGAAGGGAAGAAGAACAAAGAGGGATGGGGGAGGAAAAAAGGGAGGGAGGGAGGTAAGAACAAAGGTGGAAGGAGGGAGGAAGGGAGGGAGGGAGAGAGGGAGGAAGGGAGGGAAAGGAAGAGAGGAAGGAAGGAAGGAGAAAAAAGTAGGTGCTGATCTGCTGTGCCCCATCGTCCTTTACATGGATTCCTTTCTCTTCCCCCTCCTTGTAAATTACGTTTATTCATTGTGAAAATAATTCAAAACAATCCAAGAGGACTTCTATCTGCTTACTGTGACAAAACTGTATGGACAGTATTTTTTACTCTGAACTAGCATAGCTCCTTGTCCTCTATGCTGAAATAATAATACGAAGAATAAAGAGGGATGGAGGGAGGAAAAAAGGAAGGGAGGGAGGGAGGGAGGGAGGGAAGAACAAAGGAGGGAGGGAGGGAGGAAGGATCATGTTCATGTACTCTGATTAACTACTGTATCTATCCATCTATAGACATTACCTTTTTAAAAAAATCTCTCTGTTTTACATTTTTTTTAAAAATGAAAAGGAAAGACAAAAATAAAAACCTGCCAACCCACCATTCAACAAGAGAGAAGAAAGAAAACAAATCACCATTATGTGGAAATCATGGGAAAAGAACAAGGGAACTAAGAACAGCAAAGAATGCCTCTTGGATGCTGGCATTTCCCAGCCTCATGGCATCTCCTGGGCCCCAACATTTTCAGGCCTGAGATGGAAGGTGGCACTGTCATCTGAAGACAGATGTATTGCTGGCTGCGGGGAGCAAGAAGCGGTGGAAAGGGGCCCTCAGCCCACCTTCTGATCCTCTCGCTGGCTCTGATATAAACATTAGAGGTGGGAGGAAGGGTGTAGATCAAAATGTAATTTTCTTTTACAAGCTGAGGGGAGAACACCAGGCCTGGTAGGCCAATCTGCCCCAAGGGTCTTCTGGCAACCACTTCTTCTTCACAAACAATGCTTGCAAAAGGTCAAACGTAGCTGGAGGCAGGTGGCCAGGAGAAGCGATAGAAGTTACAAAAGGGAAAGGAGAAGGAAATGGTATACATCAGCGGTTCTCAACCTGTGGGTCGCGACCCCTTTGGGGGTCAAACAACCTTTTCACAGGGGTCGCCGCGTACGCTAGCCCGCCATCTTGGAAATGCTCCCAGTTCAGCCGTGCCTGCGGGTCGCCGGACAGCCGGTAGCCACGGAAGTGGGAGACTTTGCCCACCCACCGCAATTTGGGTTCTTTTACCTTCTGCGCATGCGCAGAACGCTTTGCGCATGCACAGAGGGTTAAAGAACTCAAATGGCGGCGTCCGGGCGGGTGGGCGAAGTCTCCCACTTCCGTGGCTACCGGCTGTCCAGTGACCCACAGGCAAGGCTGAACTGGGAGCATTTCCAAGATGGCGGGCTAGCGCACACGGCGACCCCTGTGAAAAGGTCGTTCGAAAGGGGTCGCGACCCACAGGTTGAGAACAGCTGTCAAG
>QLTV01000803.1:4510-21536 GCA_003457575.1 Thermophis baileyi
TAGTGACCATAAGTTGGGTAAGGAGCTAGTCCTGAAAGATTTATCGAAGATTATGCTAAGAGGTTCAGCTAAGGCTATGGAGAGCTTTTTTAATAAATATGCACATTGTCCATCAGGTCCAATAGATAGAGATGGTTTTAGGTTGCGTAATGCCTTTTCAACGTTATCTTCTGTAAAATCAATTTGTGTTAGATCGTTGTAATTATTTGTGGTATGACTAGGAAATATTGGGCATGAGCCATTGCTGTTTACAAAGACTGAGCCGAAGAATGTGTTAAAGAGGTTTGCTTTAACGGTTTCATCGTTATAGTCTTTACCATTAGGTCCTTTAAGGGGTGGGATGGATCTCGAGTCTTTGAGTTGGTTGTTTACAAAGTTAGATAACATTCTGTTATCTAACCTCTTTTTTGGTATTGGAATGTATATTTTGTGGTGGTTGTTCAATGGCTAAGGACACCAGCCCCCTGTCATCCACTATCTCCCAGAATCTGCCCAAATCCATGCTCAGTGCATTGATGATACTATCTAACCATGTCATCATTTTAACAAACTCAGAGACAGCCTAAACAAAATTTCATGGATAAAAATCCTAAAGGGGGAAATAACTCAAGAAGCATAGGAAACACTGAAAAATATGATCATAAAGGCCCAGTCCAACACAATACCACTGAAAAAGAAAAACAAGAAATCCAAGAAGAAACCAGCATGGTTGTACAAAGATCTCTCTGATAAACTGAAAGACAAAAAGGATAAGTACAAAAAATGGAAAGAGGGACCCATAATTAAGGCAGAATATCAACAGATAGCCTGAATCTATAAAGATGAAGTCAGGAAAGCAAAGGCTCAGAATGAACAATGACTTGCAATAAAAGTCAAAGATAATTTTAAAAAAAAGTTTGTTTCAACATATAAATAACAAGAAAAAAGTCAAGGAAACAGTTGGTCCACTAAAGAGAGAAGATGGCAAGGAAGTAACAGGCAGTAGAGAGAAAGCAGAGCTGCTTAACTCATTCTTTGCATCTGTCTTCACACAAAAAGAAACTATAGCTCAACCTACCACAAACATAACTGTAAAAGACAGACTAGAAATAAAAATTAAAGCAAGCAAGAAAATGGTAAGAGAACACCTGTCTGACCTTGATGAATATAAATCACTGGGACCTGATGGATTACATCCCAGAGTTCTTCCATACGTATTTTGTGGACAGTGTATTGACTGGGTCAAATCTTTTTTAAACAACGCTGACAATAATAATACAAATAAGTATGTATAATCCTAATCTTCCAACTTCAACAATACTATTCTCTCTTCATAATCCTTTATCATTTTCCCCATTAATTCATTTAAACATAGATAACATTTCTTTACGCCATGTATTTGTTATCCTCTATTAAATTACTATTATTTAATATTTTAAAAATTACTCATTATTCCACCATAACTTCAATATTCCAAATGTGTAGTATTACTAATAATGCCAAATATTAACAATATTTAATCAATCCTGGGAGTGTATCTCAATATCCCCACAATTTCTAATCCTTAATATTTTAAATTCACAATATACTTTAACACACAATTAATATTAATAATACAATTAAATTACCTAATCCTAAATTTCCGTCTACTAATCTTAATTTATTTTAGTTGTGGTAAGTTATATCATCTACTAATATATATACTACTATTTTCCCTATATGTATTTTCCCATTTTATTAATATATTTTCTTGTTATCCATCATCTCTTAACCTTTTTAAAATTCCGTCATTTATTGACTTTTTAGTTAGCCTTTTGTCTCTCTTGGAATCTTGTATCTCTTTTTGATTTTTTTGTGCCTACTGAACTTTCCCTTCTGGGTACCCTTTGTCTCTTTCTGCTGTATTATTTGAACACCCATCAACAAGACTTCCTTTTGTTTTTTTTAAAGAGATTTTTCTCTTTTCTCTCTGTTCTATTATAAACTTTTGAAGGGTTATCTGATTGACTTCTACTTATTAATCCTTTTCTCTTCTTTATTTTTAACTTCTTGCGTCTCATTTTGATTTTTCCCTTCCACTGCTTTTTCTAATTTCTCATCTATTTCTTGAGTATTGTGTTCCTCTTCCCCCCCCATTGTTGAGTTACTTCTACATTCATTTCTATGTCTTTAAACAATCTCCTTGTCTCCTTATTGTTCTTTATAGATTCACGCACACTTTTTAACATAAAAAATATTTCTTCATATATCTCTATTGTCCCCTGTAAATCCATTTTATAACAATTTGATAAAAAGTATAAAAAGTATATTTCTAGAGTTCCAACGTCTCAATATTTAAAAACATCTGCTTAATAAAATTTCATCAATCCCATCATTATACCTCCAAAACCCCTCAATTTATGATCTTTAAAATTCGTAATAATTTACAGCCTTATAGTTTTCCAATTATATATCTTCCCAGTTGTCCAAATTTTAAAGTGTTATTTAACTTTCCTTCTTTTCTCTTTTCTTCTGACACCTTTCTTCTTTTGCCCCGTAGAATGTTCTGTTGAATAACATTAATAGTCCAAATCCAAATTAATCCACTAGATTCCTCCAATCTTTCAAATCCATAATCCAATAGCCAATTTTAATAAAGTTTAATTTGTAAATTAGTTCCTTTTATAAATCTTCAAAAGGGAAAGAAAAAAAACTCATTAAATATTCTCAAATTATCCAATCATCTTCTAACAGTAGAGTCAAGGTCAGGCCGTCCTCCAGATGTTATTACTTCTATTCTGTGTATTAGACTTTGTGTGTATTGGGTTGACTTTCACTGACTATACTGCGGCTATAGTGCTGTAGTACTTCTCTTCTTCCAGTAGATGGCTCTCTTATTCCCAAATCCAACATTAAACAGTCTGTCAAAAACAGCTGATTATCCGATAAATCCAGGGGGTTTAGAAATACAAATAAACAAGATAGTTTCTCCCGAAAATCACCTTTCAATTTGTTTAAGCCTCTTTCAAGCTTTCTGTGTTTTAAAGCTTCCCTTGGGCTTCTTTCGCCTCTTGATTTTCAGTTTTTCCCCCCTCCGTGTATTTAGTTGCCACTTTCTTAGGCTTGGGAGTTATCTTTTAAAATTCTTGTACTTATGTCAGGTCTTTAGAGTAAAAGTTGGTAATTATCTCACCCAGTTTCAATGCTCTGCCCACGAACCGCTCCAGCACAAATCTTGTAGTCCCGGTTGTCCCAGCTTTGTGTCTGCCAAAAATGGCCATCATCCCTACTGTCATTTGGGAGAGCTTGCTTCAGACCTAACAAGGAAATTGCGAATTCCTCGTGGTCAGCGAAGCGCCTCTCCTTCCTTTACCGCCCCTACAAGGTGGCTATGACTCCCAACAGCAGTTACTGGCTGGATTTTGTGGGGTTCGGTGGAGCCCACTATTTTCAAGCCATTCTCGCTGCAACGTCAACTGCTAATTCACATCCCAGAGTTCAGAAGGAACTGGCAGATGTATCATATCTTTAAAAAATCTTGGAGCACTGGGGAACTATCAGAGGATTGGAAAAGAGCTGATGTGGTTCCCATCTTCAAAAAAGGAAAGGGGAAAAAAACCAGACCCAGGAAACTACAGACCAATCAGGCTAACATCAGTACCTAGAAAGGTACTGGGAAAAACTTATCAAAAAACAGATATGTGAACATCTAGAAACAAATAAAGTTATAACTATTAGCCAGCACAGGTTTGTTAAAAACAGATCATGCCAAACCAATCTTATTTCATTCTTTAACAAAGTGATTTAGTAGATTAGTAGACCAGTGAAATGCTGTGGACATAGTATATTTAGACTTCAGCAATGCATTTGACAAAGTAGACCGCAATCTCCTTTTTGGTAAGCTAGAAATTTGTGGGATAGACAGCATCACCACCAGATGGATTTGTAACTGGCTGACAAACCATACTCAAGTAGTCCTTAATGGTACTACATCCACATGGAGGGAAGTAATCAGTGGAGTTCCACAAGGTTCCATCTTAGGCCCAGTACTCTTCAATATCTTCATAAATGACTTAAATGAGGGAATAGAAAGGGAACTCATCAAATTTACAGATGGCACCAAACTGGCAGAAATAGCCAATACCCCAGAAGACAAGATTAGGATCCAAAAAGATCTTGACAGACTTGAACAATAGGCCCTATCCAACAAAATGAAATTTAATGTGGAGAAAAGCAAGGTTCTACATCTGGGCAGGAAAAACCAAAGGTACAAGTACAGATTAGGTGAAACCTGGCTCAAAAACAGTAACTGTGAGATGGACCTTGTGTCCTAGTGGACGATCACTTAAACATGAGTGAGCAGTGTGCAGCAGCAGCCCAAAAAGCTAATACAACCCTTGGTTGTATAAACAGAGGAACAGAATAAAAATCACGTGAAGTATTAGTACCACTTTATAAAACCTTAGTAAGACCACACCTGGAATACTGCATCCAGTTTTGGTCATCACATTACAAAAAAGATAATGCAGAAAATATGACTTCAGCAACAGAGTGATCAATGCCTGGAATTCACTACCTGACTTTGTGGTTTCTTCCCCAAACCCAAAAAACTTTAACCTTAGACTGTCTACTGTCGACCTCACCCCATTCCTAAGAGGTCTGTAAGGGGCGTGCATAAGCGCACCAGCCTGCCTACCGTCCCTGTCCTACTGTCCTATTGTCCTCATCTATCTGTATTCACTTTGATTATGTTTATGTTTATACCTATACCTGCTATCTTGTACACGTTTGACAAACAAATAAATAAATAAAATAAAAATAAATAAATAAATAAATAAGATGTTGAAAAAGTGCAAAGAGCAACTAAGATGATTAAAGGCCTGAAGACTAAAACATATGAAGAACAGCTGCAGGATTTGGATTTGGCTAGTCTAAAGAAAAGAAGGACTAGTGGGGACATGATAGCAGTATTCTAGTATTTGAGAGGCTGTCACAAAGAGAAGACAAATGGTAGGACAAGAAACAATGCGTGGAAACTAATCAAGGCGAGAAGCAACCTAGAATTAAGGAGAAACTTCCCAACAGTGAGGACAATTAACCAGTGGAACAGCTTGCCTTCAGAAGTTGTGAGTGCTTCATCACTGGAAGTTTTTAAGAAGAAATTGGACAGTCACTTGTATGAAATGATATAGGATCTCCTGCTTGAACAGGAGGCTGAACGAGATCTCAAAGATCCCTTTCAGCTCTATTCTGATTCTGATCTTCTGCCATCTCCTTCTCCTTTTACTTTCAATCTTTCCAAACATCTGGGGCTTTTCCAATGAGTGGAATCATCTCTTCCAATTGATCGTCATTCTCCAGATTTGCTCACATATCTTGGTTATAACCATAATTTTTTTCTGTTGTTTTTCAAATTTCTATGGAAATTGCATCAGCTTCTGGAGCCAGAAGTACTGATCTAACTTCCTTGTCTTGTGCTAGAGGTTTTTGTAAGTGGGGTATATCTTGTAAAGTATCTTGGATGTTGATATCTCTTTTGTACAGTCAAATCAAATCAAATCTTTATTACAATCATTTTACCAGCATAATGTGGGCAGGGTGCAGTCCAGGGGTGGATTCTAACTTACCTCGCTGCCGGTTTGCTTCCTCCCGCGCCGCGCACATGCGCGCATGCGCAGTGCCAAATTTTTTTTAAAAAATCCAAAAAAAGGAAAAGCTGAAAACAAGATGGCGACGCATGTGCAGTGCCAGAAACTCGGCATCTGCGCATGCGCAGAAGAAAAAAAAAATCAAAAATTTTTTCCCCTCCCCCCCCCAAAAAGATGGTGCCGCCCACGGACCAGCACCGACCGAAACGGCTCTGTGACATCACCATGATGTCACCAGCGGGTCACTACCGGTTCAGGTGAACCAGTCCGAACTGGGAGGAACCCACCTCTGGTGCAGTCAGATACATAGAACATACATCACAATATAAAAATAATTATGAAAAGCTAGAAGTTATATTAAAACAGGTTGTGTGTGTGTGTATGTGTGTGTGTGTGTGTGCGCGCGCATGCACGCGCGTGTGTGTTGTCTATATATTAATAAGGTAAAGGTTTCCCTTGTCATGTCCGACTCTAGAGGGCAGTGCTCATCTCTGTTTCTTAGCTGAGGGAGCCAGTGTTGTCAAACAACACTTCTGTGGTCATGTAGCCAGCATGACTATAGGCTGAGGTGCACAAAATTCTGTTACCTTCCTATTGAAGTGGTATTTATTTATCTACTCACATCTACATCCTTTGAAACTGCTAGGTGGGCAGAAGCTGGGACAAGAACAGGAGATCAGCCCATTGCTCGGGTCTTGAACCCGGGCTATCAGCTTTCCTGCTGACAAGCTCAGTATATGTATGTACTACATGTATGTATGTACATACATGAAACTTCTTTTCAGATGATATAAATCTATTGTACAGCATTTTAGTATATTTTAGTATATTTCTTCCATCTTCTTCCATCTTAGTTTTTTTTTATCTCTTTTGAATTTGTACTATCTGTCCATTGGCATTCTTTAGCACATTTGATGTTAGAATCTTCTTTTAAGTTCAGAGATCTTTTGAAAAACTTTCCATGTTTTTCTTGTCTGTTTCCATCTTCAATGCCTTTAACAGATGTTATGATAATGTTGCTTCTTGATTCTTCTAACAGCTCTCCGAAACTCTTTATTAAATTCGTTTCTGAGATTTTTGTTCTTTCTCAGCTTCTCCTCTTCTTAACAATTTCCATGGATATTCTAATATCCATTTTGCTTTCTTCTCTTTATTTTTGGCAGTCTCTTTTTACATTCATCTTTAACAACTTTGGTAAGTTCATATTGTAATTCTTCTGGTACTTTATTAGTGAGGTTCAGAACTTCAAAGTGATTTCTTTTCTTAAAAAAATACAACTTCATTAAATTTCAAGAAAAAATGAAATTAACAATATAAATAATTCAAATTAACTACAAAAAAAGGGCAAGGAGGAATTTAAAAAGGGTAAAAGTTAAAAAGTGAACAAAAAAGTGGAGAAAAGCTTCCAACTTTCTTTAGTAAATATAAATATGTGATCAGCTAATCCCTTACTTTAATTTAAACTTAACATAACCAATTCTAAATTCGACAACATATATAATATTTCTATAATCTTGAACAAATCCAATAATCCAATCATTAATCCAAAAATACATAATAAGTGACTGATTGTTAAGTGAGGACTATCTGTATATATTCCAATCCCAAGCAGAACATCCCCTAATCATGATGAGGCAGCATAGCAGGATTTGGAGGGATCTCTCTCCTTCATTCTCTTTCAAATAACTTCACAGACATTGGATGCTGAAATGATAGGGGGGAAAAGAGCCAAAATGAAATCTCACACATCTACCTCTTGGTAGGTGTGTGAGATGTATATGTTACATCTATATACACATCAGCTTCTTCTATAGCAACTATATCATATGTCATATATATGATACTTCATATATCAAAGGAGTTATAATCTCTCTGCAGAACATAGTTTTAAAAAAAACCTTGAGATTGTGATCATGACTATGAAATTGAAACACTGCCTACCAGCAAAAACTTTGTGGCTGCCATTATGACATTTTTAAATATATTCTGCAGATACAATTTCATTTTAGCCCTTATGGAAAGACTCATTTAATGTTAAAAAAAGAAAAAGGGTTCATTACACTCTCTTCAGATGAGTAGTGATAATACTTAGGCCTGTAGCTGCTCTGGAATAAAAAATATTTTTTATAGTGTTATGAACATAAGATGAATTTGCAGAACTCATTCTTATCACAATGATTTAAATTATTGGAATAGTTCCTTACATTTTGATGCATAAAACACAGGAAAAAATATATTGTTAGCTGTAAAATAAAAGAGCTCCCACTCTCACATCCCAGGAAAAAGCATAAATCAAGTTCTGCCTTTATATGTGATACAATCCTGCCCATTTTGACTTACTATCCTGCCATTGCTGGCTTTTGATGCACCCAAATTTTTCAGTATTTTTACTTACCAGAATTTCCCAGTCATGGAAAGACTGACATATAAAGAAAAATCACCCAACACAGATTTCTCGATACATTCAATTATAATTTGCAAATGTTTTCACACTGAATTCAGCAGCAATTTTTTAAATATTTATTTATGCAACTTTTATACTGTTTGAACCCATTCAGATTCTACAGGTTTTTTTTTTCTGCTAACCTTTGAAGCAGAATAAAGTTTGATATTCTGTATTACCAGGAAAGGGCTGTCAGATAGGTTTAGTTAGTTAAAATGTATTTGTGATCAAACCCAGAATATCCTGGATATTACAAGTAGCTCCATTCAGGAGGAGAACAGGAAAACTCCGGAAACTTAAATAATTATTACAATCAGAATAGTTTTACAATTATTAATAGTCAGAGGGTAGAGTCTAAAAAACAAAACTAAGAGCATAGATGTATTAATCTATCATGAAAATAAATAGTGTTAAAATGGAATAGGGATCAGCTCAGCAAAAATTAATTAATATTGCTGTACAATTAATCTTCTGATATGAATAACAGTTGCATGGAAACACAGGCTAATGCATGGCTGTCTCTACCATAAGGCAAACTGAGGGATGAGGGGAAATGACAAAATGAGCTTTCTTTCAATATAATGCACATTTCACATGGATAAAAGGGGCAGAGCTTGCACTGCACCATTAAGGGCTCATTTCATCATTTTGACTGAAAGATTCTGTGCATGTTACTGCTTTCAGGTCCAATTGCATGTATTATGTGATGAATGTTCTACTTTGTAAAGGCAGATGCAATGGAGTATATGTCTTACCACCAGTACTGAATTATGATTCAATTTCCAATTTATTTGGAATTAAAAATAAACATCATGGATACCTCCGGCAGCCAAATATTTTGGTCCAGCCATAAGATAGAGAAAAATATGTCATGAGTTAGAATGGCCAAGTAATCCCTAATCTCCATCTTCCCCTGGAACACTTCTTAGGTCCAGACAATGAATGAAGATATTACAAAGAAATGTCAGTTGCTATTGCTTATTCACTACTTGCCAATCATTTCACTCCAGGGAGCAGTGAAGCCGGCTGTAAAAGGAATTGGACCTATTGGAGTTTCTTGATTGGAGGCTAATCAAAAGCTGAGACTGGCACTAGCCTGCTCTGTATCTCATGGTCAGATATGTCTGATCTGCAGCCATGTTTATATTTCTATTTGGCTGGTGCTCCTTTTGGTTTAGAGCTCTCTTGGCAGAATGTCTTGTGAACACCACAGTGAAAGTTTGCATTACATTTTACAGGCTTCAATTTTTATCACACTTCTGTCTTCAATGCACCACATGATGTCTGGTAAGCTAAATCCAATAACTGACTGAATACTGCTTTCACAAGCAGAGCTCGAGTGGTCACAGTAAAGCATTATACAGATTACATTATTGTGGTTTCCTTTAAAAGTATACATTGAGCAGTAGGGAGAGAGTGGGAAAGGCTCACCACTATAAATCTGGAATGTCTGCAAAGGCTAATTGTTGGGTGCACAATAAGTGCCAAACAGGGGTGGGTTCTACTTACCTTCCCTACCGGTTCTGATCACAACAGAAGTGCGCATTTTGCACACCCCCATCGCATTGCACAAAACACCCGGAAATGACCCTCTGTGCATGCGCAGAAGCCTTTGCACAGAGGGTTATTTTTCAAGCTGCGGCGACCAGAGGACCAGTTCAGGGGCGTGGACTGCCAGTCTTTGCTGCCGGTTCGGCGAGCAGCAGTAAATTTCCACTACCGGTTCTAATGAACTGGTCCGAACCGGCAGCAACCCACCTCTGGTGCCAAACTGGATTATACTGAAAAGTGATAGGAATCACAGCAGGGCAGAATTGATTAAATAATGGGAAACAGATCAGCTCTTTCCAGTGATGGCAATCATGATAGCTTAGCGTGGAATATCTGACTGGTACTTTAATCAGTGACAAATGTTTCCATTATGGCACATTTCCCCCCATAATTTCCCCCAGTTCTGCAAGATGTAGTCATGAAAAAGAAAAAAAGAAAAAAAAACCAGTGGAATAAGTTGGTTGAAAAAAACTGTTCCAGGATAAAGTAAAGCTCAAGTGTCATATCTACTATTGCAGCATTCCCAAATCTACCTAAATTGTAAATTAAAATGTAGATTTATTAAATAACCTTAACTTTGTGAAGTTTCTCATCAGTTCCAGGTTGGATCTTCCTCTAGCTAGCTTCCACCCATTGCTTCTTGTCATGCTCTCAGGTTCATTGGAGAATAAATTGACTCTCTTCCCTGTGACAACCTTTTAAATATTGGAAGATGGCTATTTTCTCACCCCTAAGCTTTCTCTTTATTAGGCTAAAATACTTACTCACCTTAAACATTTATTATAAAGTTTGTACCCCTTATGATCTTTGTTGCTCTTCTCTGCACTTTTTCTAGGACCTCAGCATATTTTTTTGTATTGTGATGAGCAGAACTGGATGCAATATTCCAGCTGTGGCCTTAGTGTAGTATAACTATCACTTTTATGCTACTCCTTTGTTGATGTTGCCTAGAACTGCATTGGCTTTTTTTGCACACTGCTGGCTCATATTTAAGCAGTGATCTATCAGGATACTTAGATCATCTCACAGGTATTACTGTTAAGCCAGGTACTGCCTATTCTATACCTGTGCATTTTGTTTTCCCTGTTTCAGTGCAGACCTTACTTTTCTCACGACTGAACTGTACCTTTTTGGATAGGGCCCAACACTCAATTCAATTCAATGCCCAATTGAAAAGTTAAAATAAAGTTACAAGTTTCAGTAAATACTTTTTTGTTTCTATGAAGTTGAGTCAACATTCTCTCTTACAAATTTTTTATGGACCTTCATTGGAACATGCAAAGAAAGAACAACCAGTTCCTATTTTGCTTGATTCTTGTAGCATCAAAGCAATGATGGTACAGGGGCGGGTGGGGGAGAGAAAAGAAACAGTTTGCATTAGTGTCAAACATGAGAATGTGTAAATGTGATGTGAAGGCATCCATGTATGCAAAGATCTGAGAAAACAAAGGAAAGGCACAGGGACTATTGAGAAGGTTGCTATTTTTATGGTCCATCAAGTCAGCCCTGACTCCTGGTGAATATAGGGATAACTCTCCAGTTTTTCTGACAACATTTCAGCAGTGGCTTTGCCTAGATTTTTTTCCCTAGAGCTGAGAGAGAATGGCTTGAAATCACAGAGCTGGTTTCCTTACCTCTGATGGGACTAGAACTCACCATCTCCACAGTTCTAATGCCTTAAGTATCTTAATCACTAAACCAAACTGGCTTTCAATGAGGAGATAACAAAACTAGCATTGGAAGAGCCAAGCAGTGCAACAAGTAATAGTCTTATCTATTGCCACCAAAAAACTTAGAGAGGAAAATAACTTTCTGCTTTTTTTTTTTTGACGAAGTAAATGGAACAATTTTTTGCTACGTTGCTTTTTTTAACTATTATATCAGACTGTGAGGTCTGCTTTGCCCTTCTAGGAAATGCCTCCAAGTTAATAGTGCCTATCGCACAGCAAAATCTTCCTTCTTCCAAATTGCCCACTTCCTCTCAATCTCAGTTAATTTCCTGGAGGTGTAAGCACAGGGTTGTAAGGCCCCCTTGGCATTTGCCTGCAACAGCACAGCTCCCACAACCACATCACTAGCATCAACTTGGACCACAAACGGGACATCAGTGTCGGGGTGTTTAAGTATGGATTTGGCCACAAGCAGTCACTTGAGCTTTTCAAAGGCTGCTTGGCGTTCCATGGTCCACTCAAGGGGTTGGCTAGGCCTAGGCTTGAATTCTCCCTTAGTTTTCAAAAGGTTAGTGATGGGTAATGCAATCTTAGCAAAAG
Organism: Thermophis baileyi; assembly: GCA_003457575.1. Classification (NCBI taxonomy): domain Eukaryota; kingdom Metazoa; phylum Chordata; class Lepidosauria; order Squamata; family Dipsadidae; genus Thermophis; species Thermophis baileyi. The sequence continues at coordinate 16,381 of QLTV01000803.1, forward strand.
AAGGGATGAATTGTCTATAAAAATTAGCAAAACTGAGGAAACTCTGTAACTGCTTTCTAGTGTGAGGAGGCACCCATTCCAAGACTGTTTCAGGGTCCATCTCTATCCCCTCTTGCAATATGCGAAAGCCCAAGTAGTCAATCTTGTCCTTTGGAAACTCACACTTGGACAATTTGGCATACAGTTCAGCAGCTCTGAGTGTATTCAGAACTGCACACACTAGCTTCACATGCTCCTCCATAATCTCAGTGTATATGAGAATGTTGTCTAAGTAAACCAAGATCCCTTTGTACAAATATTCATGCAGCACCTCATTGATTAATTGCATGAACACAGCAGGCGCCCCTTGTAATCCGAATGGAAGCACTCTGAAGTGGAAGCAACCCAAAGGGCAATTAAAGGCAGTTTTCCATTCATCTCCCTCCTTAATGCAAACTCTGTAGTAAGCTTCCCTCAAGTCCAGCTTAGTAAAGATTTTTCCTTTGGCTAAATGTGCCATTATGCCCTTCATTAGTGATAGCAGGTAAACATCCTCCACATACATAGTGTTTAACTCTTTATAATACACACAGAGATGAAGAGACCCATCCTTTTTTTTATGAAACAACACCAGAGGGGCCACCCATGGGTTAGTTGGTTGGATGAATCCTCACTTCAAATTCTTGTCAATAAAGGCCCGCAGCTCATTAACTCTTGTGGAGACATAAAATAGATTTTTGGCTTGGGGAGTTTCGCCTCATGGAGGACTTCTATGCTGTAGTCTGTGGGGCAATGGGGTGGGAGTGCATCACAGCCCCATTCACTGAATGCCTCCCTGAGGTCCCAGTATTATTTTGGGATTTTTTCCTCTCCTTCTGTGCACTCCTGCACTGCTGCTCCTAATTATCTTGTAATCTTGGCTTTATTGGCTCTTGGCGAGGATTTCTCTCCCCCTCTTCCCACTAGTTGGGAACGGATTCTTAGAATCCAGTTCACAAGAGGGTTCCATTTGTGGAGCCAGGTTAATCCAAGCAGGAGAGGCCTCTCCATTCCAGGTGCTACAACTAAACTCAATGTCTCTTTGTGGCTCCCTATCCACATTTCCACAGGTTCAGTTATGAAGTGAGCTGGGGGTGCTGCCACTGACCTATCCAGCTGGCAAAAGGCTATGAGTACCCTCAGTGTCCTCAGTCTCAGTCCCAGTTTCTCTACCACCTCAGAGCTAATCACACATCTGGTGCACCCCGAGTCCAGAAGTGCTAACATCTTCCCCTAGGTGCCTGATGAAGGCACCCTTAGTTCCACTCGGATGGACAAAGGGATCACATGTCAACTTACCAGGGGGTGATCGTCAGAGTCGGTCTCATTCTCTTCTGGTGGGGTCAGAGTTCCCAGCTCCTCCTGGGTAGGAGGTGCACTGCAAGGCTGTTTTGCAGTGCCTCAGTGGCTGCTTCTCAGCCTTCTTGTATCCAGCAGCCTCAGGTTTGGGGTTCGGTTTGGCCGAACAGCAATCAGCTACTCGGTGTCCCTCCTTCCAACACTTGAAGCAGTGCCCTCGGTTTGGGCACTGGCCCACCTTTGGCAACTTTTGGGGGATCTTTATGAGCAGGAGGGAGGACTTGCTCCAGCTGCAGGTTGCCATGGTGCCAGTCCCTGGCCAGGTCAATTTCCACCTCATCTGCCAACATATACCAATGGTGAAGTTCTCAAGGGGCCCCTCGGGAGATGCAGCTGTGATAGACTTCATCGTTAAGCCCATCCTTGTAACATTCCATTAGGACTTCCTCAAGCCAGGTGGCCATATGGCAGGCCAGCTCACAGAACTCCTAGGTATATTCTGCCTTGACCTCCGCCCCTGTAATGGTCTTCATTTGGGTCTGAGCCTTGTATTCAGATAGGGGGTCCTTGAACCACCAATGAAGTGCCACCATAAATTGGTCATAGTTCCTTAGTTGAGGGGTATTGTCATTGTGAAGAATAACCATCCACTCTGCTGCAGCTCCTTCCAGGGCCATGGTGACACATCTCACTCTGGATACCTCAGATCCCAATTAATCTCCATACTCCTGCATGTGATTCCAGACTTGGGCTAGGAAGAATCCCAGAGCTTTGGGATCCCCTCAATATTTTACTCCCAGCAGAGGAACCTTAGGAATTTGGTTCCTAAGGGATTCTCCCCCCCTCCAGGGGGGATGAGCCACCACAGCAGCTGCTGTCTGAGCAGCTGCAGCTGGAACTTCCCCCTGTAGAGCAATGGAGGCCCCACCGTGGCTGTGGAAGTGGCAATTTCCCACGCTGCATGGCCAGTCTCTCCATGTGATGGCTGGGCAGGCTTTTGGGCAAGAGTTTCCCAAGCTCTCCGACTCTTGATCGCTTCATGCAGCAGTTGCAATGCATGGCTCAGCATGAGGTTCTCTTTGTCAGAGTCAGGCAGGATGAAGTCACCATGCTGTCCTCTGGTGAAGGCCACCCCCGGTGGGTGCTCCTCATCTAGTTGAGGAGCAGGTCACGCCTAGTGGCTCGGACTGGCTCCTCATCTAGTTGCAGCTCCTCCAGCCATTCCGTCTCATCTCAACTCTGGGGTGGCTGAGGAGAAGTTGATCCCGGGGCTCCGGAGTCTTCCTGGTCACTGCCATGGGTCGACATCAAGTGCTCAGCTCCCATGGTAGACTAGGGTCTCTGGGTTGGCTGATAAAGCAGATCTTGCCTATTGTCAGGCCTGCCTCCATCCAAAACTCAAGAAAGAAAACCCTCAACTCCACTGAATTAGAGAAGAGGTACTTTTACTAAGTTTGAAATGATAGTGAAAGCAAGGCAAGGTCTGATTCAAAACACGCATTACACATTAAAAAATCACCCCAAATTCCCCTCCCCAGGGTCCAGCACTGAGAGTCCAATCAATGTCCAGTATGATGTTGTGGGAAAGCTCTTCTTCAGGTATTTATCACATCTGGAGTCTCAGGACAGATGGCCTTGGCAGAGTGTAAACAACTCCACTCAGCAGTGCCATAATTCATGAGTGCAAACCTCCCTTCCAGTTCTCATGGTAGTATTACACACGATCTTGCTTCCCCCTCTCAAATGCCCATGGCCCCCTCCCCATTTCTATGGCAGCCAATAGCAAGCATGCTGCAGAAACCCAGACACAACCCCATAGTTATGTGTGTGTGTGTGTGTCAGGGGTGGGTTCCTCCCGGTTCGGACCGGTTTGATAGAACCGGTAGTGGCCCGCTGGTGACATCACGATGATGTCACTGAACTGGATCGGTCAGTGCCGGTCCGTGGGCACCACCATCTTTTTTAAAAAAAAATCAGATTTTTTTTCCGGATTTTTTTTGGGGAATTTTTTGCTTGTTTTTGCTTCTGTGCATGCGCAGAAGCCGAGTTTTTGGCACTGTGCATGCATGTGCGCCCACAAGAAGCACACACAGCAATGCAGCGGGGGAGGAAGCGGTGGTGAGGTAAGTTAGAACCCAGCCCTGTTCCATCCAGAAAGCCTGCACTTTCCCAGGGCCCGGAGGGCTGCCCCCCTGCCCGCCGCCCCCCAGAGCCCCCCTTTCCCCCGCCCCCCCCACCCCCCCCCCGGGCTAGCGACTGCGGCGGATGGAGACTCACTCCGTATTCCAGAGCGGGAGCGAAGCACCCCTCTACTTGCCTCGTTTTCCGGCCCTTGTTGGTGCTGTGCGCACCTCGGCCGCTGGGGGAGATGTGCAACTTTTCTCCACGCCCTGGCTGGGCCGCCCGTCTGCAGGCGATGTTCCACGTCGTAATGGGCTCCAGGAGGAGGAGGAGGGGACACCGTCTCCCCCATTGTGCAGCACACTAAGTTTAAGTGCAAGAGCAGCAAGCAGGATGGAGGCAGCGAGAGGAATATGGGGAGATGCGCCCCAGCCGGTGTCTCGGGGTGGAGCATCTCCCCATATTCCTCTAGCTGCCTCCATGGCTGCTTGCTGCTTTTGCACTTAAACATAGCATGGAGAAAAGTCTCCCAAGAAGGGCCTGAAAAAGAGACAAGTAGAGGGGTGCTTTGCTCCCGCTCTGGAATATGGAGCGAGTCTCCATCCACAGCCATCGCCCTTCTCCTCTCAGGGCAGGCGAGGAGGGAGGGCGAGGGGAGTGTGAGGGGGGGGGAAGCCAGCCGACAGGGAGCCACAGCAGGGGGACAAAAGAGCTTCATTAATCTGGTTCAAGAGGGAACTCGCATGCACACACACGCGTGTGCGCGCGCGCACACACACACACACACACACACACAGAGGGAGAAAGAGAGGGAGAAAGAGAAATATGAGAGGGAGGTAGAGAGAAAGAGAGAGATGAGAGACAGAGGACTGCCTGCCTTTTCCTGCTCAGTCGGGCTGCTCCCCTCTGTGAGTCGCTGAGAGTCACTCCTTTTGTAATGCAAGGTTTATTTTTGTATCTTTCCATAGACAGAAAGAACATGGCCGAATTTCCTTACAGTTACCCCATTTGCTCTTCTAGGAGAGAGAGAGAGAGAGAGAGAGAGAGAGAGAGAGAGAGAGAGAGAGAGAGAGAGAGAGAGAGAGAGAGGGAGGGGGGGGGGGGGAAGGGGGGGAGAGGGAGGGAGAGAGAAAGAGAGAGAGAGAAGAATGAGAGAGACAGAGAATGAGAGAGGGGGAGGAAAAGAATGAGAGAGAGAGAGAGAGAGAGAGAGAGAGAGAGAGAGAGAGAGAGAGATATCTTGCCTCTGAGCACTGAAGGAGGAAGCTCTCTTATGCAGCTGTTCCGGCTCGGTGGCTAGTGGGAGACCAAATCTGAGTGGCTTTGAGATGAAAGAAAGAGAGGGGAGAGAGGGGGGGAGGGAGAGAGGGAGAGGGAGAGAGAAAGGGAGAGGGAGAGGGAAGAGGAAGGAAGCACCACAAACCCTGGCACTAGAGGTGGTTTCAGAAGATGCTTTAAAACAGCACAGCAATCTAGGGCTGGAAGGGATCTCGAGGTCATCTAGTCCAACCCTCTGCTGCAGCAGGAAACCTTACATCGTCTGTATTATTTTGGTGCCTCTAACAGAGAGGAAAATTGCCAGAAAGGAGAAGGAGTTTGCTAGGACAAGGCTGCCATGCAGAGGAAGGCAGAGATAGTCCTCGACTTATGACCACAATTGAGCCCAAAATTTTGGTTGCTAAGCAAGAACACTGTTAAGTGAGTTTCACCACACTTAA
>QLTV01000804.1:18925-31867 GCA_003457575.1 Thermophis baileyi
CGTGTTGCCTCTCTTCAATCCGGAACAGCCCTTCCAGGCCCCTCCAGGCTCCTCCAGACCGAAGGCGTCAGGCACAGACCCCAGGTTAACCACCACTACCTCCTGCAGGCAAATGATGTTGGCGTTGTAGCCAGCCAGTTCTTTTCTGAGTAAATTTTGCCGGTAGAAAATGTCCAGCATGGCCATTCCACCGAAGTCCAGCTCTCCGAAGTTGACGGTGGTCAGCTGTGCTCCGGCGGCCTCACAAGCTCGCACCAAGCACAGCAACGTGGTGACTTCAGGAAACATTCTACTCGCTTCTCAGCTAGTGAGCACACAGGCCCAGTTGATGATCAATGAATTTTGATCATGTGACCATGGGGAAGCTGCAACAGTGAAAAACGGTCATGAGTCACTTTTTTCAGTGACATAACTTTGAACGGCCATTAATGAATGGTTGTAAATCAAGGACTACCTATACTTTGCTAGTGTCATGTGCAAAGAATCAGGACAATTCTTGTAGGTTGCAGCATAAATGATTAATTGAAGTCTATACAGAAGAAGATTATGAAGGCTTATGCACCACATAATGTCTAGTTAGCATCAAGTAGTAGGATTACTTATATTACCTTAGTTCACCAACATTGCTTCTTTGTATCTATTGAAATACACCTATACTCACTAATGCAGTAACAAATCTGTATTGAATGACAACTGGTAAAATAACAGATTGGATTTAACAGAGAAGATTAAAATATTTAAATTGTTGGCTTCCTTTAGATTATCCAGAGGTATTATACTTACTCAGATCTTTTTCTCAAAATATATAATATGGAAAATAATCACTGGTAATAAGCAAGAGGAAACATGTATGGATTAACCTATATAGATAACAAAAGCATGGACAGAAATCACACAGATTGTCTTCACTTAGATTCCCTTTCCTTCCTATACTCCTTTTTGTTTTTTAAAAAAGTAAAAAATAAAAAACAAATAAAAAACTAGCTTTTACTTAGAATAACAAGGATAACCATAATGTGTACAAAACTGGAAACATCCAGCACTCCAGCTTAATAGTTTGCAAACAATTATCCCAAAAAGTAATTTTGCATATTGAAAACTAAGCCCTATTTTTCTGCAGGTATTCGGAAGGTCCTTTTACCTATGAATTTTCTCCTACAGAACTAATTCATCTTGGTATGAAGTTGCTTCAAATGACTTAGGACTGGCCAGCTTGTTGTGAAAGCTCCAGAAATTTTTATATCAGGTGTGCAAAGTGGGGATCTAGTGAATTTCAGGATGAGCAAGTTCTCATTCTAAAAAGACATTTGTTGAAAGAAGTCCTAGTGCTTCAAATGAATTTAAGTGGCATCATATACACAAGCAAACTATTTAAAAACAAAAATGTTATGTAAATATTTTATGTAAAAATACAACAAAACACAGTAGCAATTAATTTCTTTGAAAAATATAGTTGTTTAATTCTCAGCTAGTGCAGATACATCCAGGAATATATGAAGTGTCAATGAGAGGAAGCAGAGCAAATAGAAAAAAAAGAATTTCTTGCCAAGTAAGAAAATGTAGACATTGTTTTGTTTTTCCAAGGTCTGACTGATCAAAGCGTCTGATTACCGGTAGTTTGATCAAGTAAAAAAGAGGAGAATGAAGACAAATGCACAATTAAATATCTTCAGAATCTGAATTCACCAATTCTGTAAAGTATTTAACCATTCCTTCAGAGTTAAGAAATTTAGAGAGCAGTTCTGCTTTGCCTTTTCCTACTGCCAATATGCAATGCTAGAGATTCATCCATCATCTTAGTGTTCTGCTAAAAGGTCTTAATTTGATGCAGACATGAAAATGTCCATTTATAGCCTGGTTTGATAGATATGGTGAGACAATAGCACACAAATGAGAAAATCACTGAAAAACATTTACAATATTTGGGGTCGATGAAGTGCTTGGTTCATTCTTCTAATTTATTTTCTTATTTCCTTCACACATTCATTCCTCTACAACTTTTGCTAATAGTCCCAATTTTGTTTTAAATTCATCCATACTAATATTATAATGTCTCAAAAATGGTCTGAGTTTCTGCAAATCAAGAATGTAATGGCATTTTGGACTCATTGGGCTTTTGGGAATTTTCTTGTACATCAGTTCATTGACAATATCATCATACGCAAGAACAAACTATTTTACTTTAAAATTATGCTTTTTTGAAGTACTTTCTCCTTTGTTAGGTTTCAAAATACTATAACTTAAAAATCTGGGACCATACGGTGGATTCTCTTTTCTACGGTTTGCATGTATATGGAATTTTCTTCTCCAGTAATGTTTACATCAGTCATAGTTTTGAGGAAATTTTCCTTATAAAAGTCTGCCATTTATCAATTGAGGAATTAATAAGGAAGCAAACTTGAGGCACACCAAAATCTGACTTCTGCAAGTAATCTGGTACCACTTTAAGTTCAAGAAGCTCTTCACTAAAAAGATTCAGATGAAACATAATTTTAAAAGATCTTTGATTTAAAATACCATGTTCCTCTCCACTTATTTCAGAATTATTCATTACTGATTATATTTACAACCAATAAAATTACTGTGAGCTTTAATTTAACAGTGAAGAAGCATTATGCAATCAGGCATATGCAGTTTCTGCATTGATAATTTCTTTACTAATTCTGCTACCAATTTCTTTTACAATTCTGCAAAATGTGAATACTCAGAGGGACATGATGTAAACACACATGGTTTTTTAAAAAGAGGAATGAAATTACAACGTCTCTTATTTTTACAGGCCCCCACAATTGCGAAGTTTATCCTTTGATTGTAAACATGGACATTAATAGCTTATGGTACTTCTTTAAAAAATTGTGTTTGCACACCACTTAGGAGAATGGAATGGAATGGAATAGCCACTCACTTAATCTAAGAGGTAAACTCTGTTAGAATATAATGGCTTTGGCCTTTTTTCCAAGTTCTTAGAATCATAGAATCATAGGGCTGGTAGAGACCTCAGATGTTTTCTAGTCCAATCCCCTTCTTAAGGCAGGAGTCTTATATCATCCCAGTCAAATGGTTGTCCAATCTATTTTTGAAAACCTCCAGTGATGGACCACCCACAACCCAGGAGACAAGCTATTCCATTGATTAATTGCTCTTACTGTCATAAACTTTCTCCTTACATCTAGGTTGTATCTCTCTTTGACAAGGTTCTAGCCATTACTTTTGGTCCTGCCCTCTGGTGCCCTATAGAATAAATAAATCCCCACTTCTTTGTGACAGACCTTCAAATAATGGAAGACAGGTATCCTGCCCCCCTCCAATCCTTCTCTTTGATAGGCTAGACATACCTAGGTCATTCAACCATTTGTTATATAATTTATCAACTTTTTTGCTCTTCTCTGCACACTTTCCAGGATTTCGACATCTTTTTTGTGCTATGCTGACCAGAACTAGATGTAATATTCCAAGTGTGGCCTCATCAGTGTGGTGTAAACTAATACTATCTCTTCTCATTGCCTTGATACTCTCCTAGGACTGCATTGACTTTTTTGGTAGCTGTAGAACACTGCTGGCTCCTAGTGGTGGTCCATTAGGACACCTAGATCCCTGTTATCACCTATTCTATACCTATGCATTTGATTTTTTCCAAATATAGGACCTTACTTTTCTCACCAGTGAACTGAATCTTGTTGGATAGGGCCCAATGCTCGAGTCTTTTAAGAGCCTTCTGGATCTTGAGCCTATCTTCTAGTTATTCCCCAGCAGCTTGGTAATGTCTGCAAACTTGATGAGTTCCCCTTCTATCCCCTCATCGAGATCATTTACAAAGATTTTGAAGAATACTGAGCCCAAGATCCAGTATGCTTCCCTCCCTGTAGGAATACCCACTGATTGTGATTGATCAACCAAATGCAAATACATCTTGTGACACTATCTATTGTTCCAGCTTACCAAGAAGTAGCTTGTGGTCTACTTTGTCAAATGCCTTGCTGAAGTCTAAATATATTATGTCCACAGCAGTTTGCTGGTCCACTACTTTAGTTACTTTATCAAAAAAGGCAATAAGATTTGTCTGGCATGATCCATTTTTAACAAACCCATGCTGGCTTCTAGTAATCACCTTGTTTCTAGGTGCTCACAAATCCTTTCTTTGATTATCTTTTCCACAATTTTCTCAGGTATTGATATATAATTTCCTGGATCTATTCCCCCCCCCTTTGTAGATTGGAACCACATCGGCTCTTTTCCAGTCCTCTAGTATTTCCCTTGTGCTACATTAGCTCTGAAAGATTACATTCAGTGGTTCCAATATTACATCTGACAGCTCCTTCAAATACCTGGGGTATAAACCATCTGGCCCAGGTGATTTGTACTTATCCAGAGTGAATAGGTAAGATCTATCTGTAATTTCAGGTGAAAGGTATAAAATGTTGCTAGAGGTGAAACCCCTCCCCCCCAAATTTCTCCAAGAGAAACCATGGAATCTCTATTTGTCTGTGTAAATTCTTTATGAATATCTAGGCTAAAACTTAATCTTGCTTGCCTATTTTTCTGTAATCTCCCAAGCCACAATGCTGTATTTCTGCTATGCAACTTTAGACCAGAATAATTATCAATATCCGTATTTCAATTTCTGTACCCCTTATGAGTTAACATATATTCATCACTACTTATATCTTCTCCAGTGAGACACAGAAGCTGGATTGATTAAAACAGAGAACAGTTTTTTAGATACTGGATGCAATTAACATGTCAAATGCAGAAATTGGCTTTGCTCATACTCAAGGACAACTTTTACTTTTCCTGGAGGCAAGGAACTGAAGACAAAATTCACCATTGTGGCTTTTCTCTAAGGAGACCTATTGGTTCTGTGCCCAAATCAGGTCATACTAATATTCACAATAGGTAAGGTACTTCCTTGAGGTAGAAGCTCATATAGAGAATAGCAAACTACTCTGAAGTCAGTGTTATAAAGCCACACAATCCCCACCACACCAGTGAGATATTTAGACCAGCTAACAATTGTTATCTTTGGTCTGATTTAACATGTTTTCATCAACAGTACTCAAAAACAAATACAAGAAGGCCCCCTGTATAGAAAAACTCTGCCCATGTGGCTCAGGGCTACTAAATCTTTGATCCATATCCTGTTATACTATAGTTGCTCTAGACTCTTTAAAAGGTTTTATATTTACATAATAGGTAGGCACCAGGGGTGGGTTTCTCCTGGTTTGGACTGGTTTTCCCGAACTAGTAGCAGCCCGCTGGTGATGTCACGATGACATCACCGAACCGGATCGGTCGGTGCCGGTCTGTGGGGGCCGCCATCTTTTTTTATTATTTTTTTCAAAAAAAATTCGATTTTTTTTTATTTTTTCCCCTTCTGAGCATGCTCAGAAGTCGACTTCCGGCACTGTGCATATGGTCACCATCTTTTTTTTTGGCTTTTTGGGGGGATTTTTTTGGGATTCCACAAGGCACGCACGCACCCACGAGGCATGCGCACGAGGTGCGGGAGGGAGCGAACCAGCAGCGAGGTAAGTAGGAACCCACCCCTGGTAGGCACACAATAGACTAGTATTAACACTAGATCATTTCTCTCATCCCATTCACCCTTAGATTCAATAAACTATGTAACTTTTTGTCTCAACAAATGCTTACTTCATTGAACCATTCTGAGAAAGTTCTCTGGACTTCACAACTTCATAACATTTTTTGAAAAGGGTTCCGGTTAGTGTTTTTGCTTAATTAGCTTGGTAAGATAAAAATAAAGTAGAACTATTGGATTTCTATATAACCTACTCCTTATATAGGAATGTCCAGTGGTGAGGTAGCAGAAAACTGAGAGCTGGGCAATTACAGGCTTGGTACAAATCTTCAATTAAGCCATCATTTCAGAGGAAGTATATTTTAGAAATAATATATACAGACCAAACAAGTTATCTTCCCAAGAGAAAAAAATATTTATTTATTAGATTTGTGCATTGCCAATCTCAGCTGGGAATGAAAATGAAGGCCAACAGAAGATTTATACTGGACAGAAGATAATATTTGTAGCTCAGGGTTGAACTATGGAGTCCTTGGTACTCTTTGAGCTTGGTTGGCTTTTTTCTAGATATTTCTGCACCAACATCCATAATACCACTCAAAAGAGACAATCAAAAAGCCAAAAAGGAAACAACAAGACCTAAACACCATCTCACCAGCAATCGTCACCCAGATAAGCAGAGATTAACACCAAGATTAACACTAGAGCAACAATCAAGAAGCAAAGAATACCACAATTAAGAAACTACCAAATCAGACACACCAGCCACTAGTGTAAAAAATGAGAGCAAAACCTACTCCCTTACTAGCACCAATGATGTTTCTACCTGCAAGAAAACCACTAAATTCAGAGAGTACCAAAGATCCCACAGAAGATTTTTAATAAATGGATCAGAATATATAAAAAGAAGGTGCGAAAAAGAAGGCAGCACTTATATTTCTTAGATATAGAAAAAGCTTTTGACAACTTGCAGTGGCCTTTTTTTTACCAGCAGTTTTAAACAAAATGAACCCAGGAGAAGAATGTAAGATTAGCTTGGAAAGTATATATCACCAGCAAATAGCAAAAGACTTCAGGAAATGGAATACTCTGCACAAATTTCTCATAAGCAAAGGCTCTAGCAAAGGTGTCCACTTTCTTCATTGTTATTTGTAATAGCTTTATATTTGGAAGAGAAGACTCTAGAACACAAACAAATATCTGGTATTTAAATTCAGAGAGAGAAATACAAGTTGAAACGTTATTCAGATGATAAAGATTAGTATGCAACCACAGATACTTGAGAAAAATAATCAAAGACTTCAATGAATTCTTTAGATACAAAGCAAAGCAAAGCAAAGCAAAGCAAACAACAACAACAACAACAAAACAACTAGAAATAATAATGAGAAATTTAACATCAGAAGAAGACAACTTTGTGTGTGTGGGGAATCTGGCTTTGAGATAACAAAAACAAAAAACAAAAAACAATGGAATATTTAATACCCTGACAGGATGAAACAAATGCATATTTCAAAACAATTTTAATAAATAAAGGAAAGAAGTAAACAATTCAGAAAGGTTGAAGAATTAATTTTTTCTTGGCTAGGATTCATTGCAATAGTAAAAATGAATATATTATCTAATAAAATCTTCAAATGTTATGTACCCCAATTTGAGAGAAAATTGGCAAAGAATAGCAAACACATACATATGGAAGAGGAAAAATGAAAGATTTAAAGTTTGGGAAGATTCAAAATATGTTATTTTAATTTTAAATTACATTATTGTGCAAGCTGTTTATTGTGATAATCAAATGTATAAAATTCACAAATCATAGAATATCAATCATAGAAGGAGCAGGCTAAAGTATTTCATAGATATTTATGGTATAAAGAAAGATAAGGGAAAAAAAAGAACGTAAATGGATATAATAAAAGACAATGTTTGATACAGAATTTCCTAAAAAATAGGTTAAATCTGGTGACTTCATCATTAGCTTCACTGTTAAATGTCTTTTAGTCCACTTTTCTACACTTAGTGTAGAGAAAACTAGATAAGAAATATGTAATCTATTGCCAATAAGGTGCAGCAAGACTCAGAAAGCAAAATTATTTAGTGAAGGTAAGAATTTACCACAGATGACGTATTTACAAATAGGTGGAATAGTAAAAAGTGACCTTAAGAAAGGAGGAGGGACCTTGAGAAAGATGACAGAATTTCTCACAGATATACAAAACTAAGATCATCTTCTAGGATGTATATATATTAATTGTTATTGAAATATGGTATGGAAATGGAACAAATTAATAACTCCATGATAAAGTGGATGGAAAACTTCAAGGTAATTACAGTAGAACAATGAGAAATGTTGTGGAAAAATAAAATTCACTCCAAGATATAATTTGAGTTATATAACTCTGTCAATAATTATCAAGATAGATAAAGCATATGAAAACATTGTTGGAACTGCTGTAACAAGAAGGAACATTTTGCCACATGTGGTAATTATGTAAAAACAAATCCCTCAGAAATACTGGAAACAAATACATCAAAATATTCAGAAAATCCTAAAAATAAACTTTGAACTGAAATCATAGATATTCTTATTAAGAATAATTCCAGAAAATGTAAATGAGAAAACAAACTTAGCACAGCTTTCCAGGTGATAAAGATTAGTATGCAACCACAGATAGTTGAGAAAAATAATCAATGATAAATGCCAATGATACCATATTGGAAGATCACTGTGATACACACACACACACACATACACAAGGACTAGGAGTTTAATTATATTAAACAGGAATAGCTCCTTTGCGTATGACACATTATATAGCAAGGCACATTAAGATATTTAGAATATGGTTTCTAGAAAAAAGTTATGAGAACAATTAAAAACAAAAGAAGAAAGCACTTAAACAGAACTAACAACAATCTTTAATAGTCAATATAAAGTATAAATATCTAGATTGCAGTTAATGATTGAGGACACAAATGGAAGGGAGGGGACGATGAATCACTAGAAAGTGCTTTTTAGTCACACTTAATAGTTGTTACTATTTGTTCTATTTTTTTCTTGTCTTTTCTTTTGTATTTCTCTATCCCTATATCTCTGAATATTACGAAGTCATCAGGAGCACTGTGGCTCATGTGGTTAGGACACTAGGTTGGAGAATAGCAAGCCTGCATTTGATTGCTGCTGCATGGTGGGGTGAGCTCCCATCACTGGCTCCAGCTCCTTGATAGGGACATGAAAGGAGCCCCATGGGCATCTCCCAGGCAACAGTGATGTCACCGGCTAATCCTTTCAACCCGGAAGTTAAAGGGTGCCTCAGAAATAAATGAGATGGGGACTAAGTCCTCAGCACAAAGCTATGATATTTTGCTCCCTCCTGCCATCCCTTCCACCTGTAATGAGGTGCAGTCTTTGCATGGTAATCATTCACATGACTCAGGGCCTTCAAGTAACTATGCTGTCCCTCTTCAAGGAATGAGATAGCATGGTCTCAATTCAATTCACACAGAAGAATCAGTGAAAGAGGACCAAGTCCAGGTGCCTTTTCTTTCAACCAAATAGCCCAGCTAGTTTGAAAGGTGGAAAAATTGTGTGAGTTCCTTATCCTACTGGTTGTTTCTGAATCCATATGTATACAAACTGGTTCCTAACTGTATGGTAAATAGTTGATCATGATCTCGCCAAGTAAAATTTTGCTTGCAGTTCAAATATAACATGAAGATGGAGTTTGATTACAAGCACCACAAAGAGAGCCTTTTTTCATTCTTGATGTTAAGTTTAGGTAAAGCTGAAGGATGGTATTCCCCCCCCCCCCACAAATTTCTCTCAGCAATGAAGTATTGGTGGAGACAGATGCCAAAACTGAGGAAAAGAACAACTTCTGCTGCCTTTGGCCATCTGCTGCTTAAAGGTCCTTCACCTTTAAATTAGAGAATCAACAGATACCTTTGCAAAGTGAGAAAAATGCCACTAAGAGCAGGAAATTATAGCTCTGGGGAGTGTTGATGTTAATAATATAGATAGTTGGAGGTTTTATCCAACTAAAAGACTTGTGAATGATGCAGATATTACTCATTTTTAGATAAGTGATGAATAGTGCTGAAGTAGAATCAATTGTATCAGGGTGGTTATTAAGCTTGGAAAACAAATTTAGATAACTTGGTGAGAAGTTAAAAGTTGGCATTTTCAATTTAAGTTTTTGTGAAAGAAGAATCTGAAAAAGAACAGCAGATAGGCTATAAAGTAAACAATTTAACTTCTCAGGAACAATTTAACTTCTCAGGCACTAGAGAAAGTTTGGGATAATTTTCCACATACAAAAAAGAAGGGCTGCTTCAAAAAGGTGGCAGAGCAGCTTCAAAACTCAGAATAGAAGATATTTCCCACAAAGTGCATCTTCCCATCATTTCTCAGCAGAAAAGATGTGTGGCTGAATCATTTAACTATTAAGAACACATCACGAAAAGGTGCAGGAACAGAGACATGCTGTAGATAACCATGTTATTTCAGAAAGAATCAAAAGCATTCCTAGGGAGAAGTCACAGTTTTAGAACACACCCACTGGTATTTCATCTTCAAGGATTTAATATGAGCAGGAAATTCTGTTAGTAGCCATGGAGGAAAAAATCACTCGCATTAGGGAAGGAGCCAGCATCCTTGGGAAGCTAGCTTTGTTCCTCCTTAAGTTATATCTTGAGGGAAACAATCAGAAAAAAAAAACCTTTAAAGAAGTCAGTAAGTTATATTTTTGAGGGAAAGAGACAGAAGCCCATATATGCAGTTATATTTAAATATTCAAACACTCTGCTGGTGTCCAAAATCAGTATGTTTCCCTATCCTGTCTGGGAAAATAGGTCTTTTTTGGGGCCTCTTAAAAATTAGTGAAATGGGAAGCTTAAACAAAATTTGTTTTGACACCACCGCCTTGTTAACAGTTATAATAATTGTAAGAAAGACAACAACTAGCAACAAAATCCAAATAATTAGAATTAGACAGTACCACTGTTGCCTTCACTGCTTCACTGAGATATAATTTAACTACTACTTAACTCATTCTGCCAGCTTCCCATGTATGGGACACTTGTAGTCTCACAGAAACATTTAAAACTTGTATAAGTTCAGGCTGCCCAACATTATATAGCATGCTGTACCACATTTCTGAAAATTCATTCAAGTATTTGTAGAGAACTGCACAAGAAAATGGGGAGAATATAGATAGGCTTGCAATGCATGTGGAGCAAGAAATTATTGTTGAGGAAAGGAGGGAATTTATAAAATAGATTGAAACACAAATCTTGTTCTAGAACCACAGTATGGATTTTCCTTCAGAAAGCAATATTCTGACACCATTTGCAATGATTTACCATCTGCTTCCTGGAAACTGTTTTTAAAATGTCCTTGGTAATACGACTGCAAAACTTCAAGGGGCTGTACAAATAACTGTCTGCAATTGAATATAGATATATCCTTCCATAGCAATCAAACAGTGAAATATTGGATTTTAAAATCCTTATGGAAAAATGGTACAATATACAAAATCATCAATCACACCTATTTTCATAGTTGGAGCCTCTTGCATACTGTCCCATACACATCAATAAAATATATATAAAGTAAAAAGGTTGGGTATCTGGATTTTATTGAATGACTTAAAATTAATTCAATTTTGTGAGAAGGATGACAGTTCAAATTATTATTAAAGCATAGTTCATTTACAATGAAAATGTGAGAAATGTCTGGCTATAGTTGAATGCTGCAGAAGTGAGCTTCTTTAAAATTAAAGATGAGTGAATGGTCCCACATAAAAGTGTGAAAGTTGGCTGATTAAAACCTGGGATGATTGACTTGTTCTTCTGCTGTAGCAGATTGAAATGCAAAAGAAGATAAGGAATGTTCCCAGAACTTAGGGGGAGGGGGAACTTATTGGGCATTAGTAAAAATTATCCGGGTGTGTTGGTAGATGAACATAAGCCAACAATGTGATGCAACTACAGAAAAAGCAAATGCAAACCTGATAGTCTGGAGACCTCAGCTGCTGCTCTGCTTTAAGAGGGAAGGAAGGAGAAAGCAGGTGGAGAAAGACCAGGTAGTGACTACAGGCAGACTGGTGAAGAAACTGAATGGCAAGGAGCTTGAGAAATCTCAGAAGTCCAGGACCCACCCTGTACCAATGCAGCTATAATGAATGGTCAAGATTAAAACATCTAACTTGTCTAACCAGCTCATGTTCTGAGAGATGTCCAGCTTTGTATGCTTAATGACTTGCACAAGAATTGCTCAGTGCAGAAAGCACCACACAATTGTAGAAAAATCAAATTCTTCCAGCAACTATTATCATCAACATCAACCATGGAGTGTCATAGTAATTCATTAACTAATTCATTTTAGGGAGAGAGGGCACTACAGTAGAGAATTCTGACTTTAAAAACTAATGCCATTATTTTATGTTAGGCCCAGTAGCTCAGCTAAATGCAATGGATTTAGAAATATATTTAGCCACCCACAACTGGGGAGCAACAACTTGCACATGCTGAATTTCTGGAATATCTTTAAAGGTAGTCTTAGTTACGGTGCATTTCAACAATCCAACTGAGAAGTTATTCGAGCATAAATGACTGAAAGTAGCCTTTCTCAATAATTAGGTAGGATTTTAAGTAAGTTGAGATTCTGGACAATGCTCTAAATCCTTCTCCTTTTCAGATGGTAAGTATATTTCTTAATTTGCTTTAATATTTGATAATATAATTGTGATATATTTGAGTACTACCCTGCTTATTTTTTAGAGCAAAATACTGAATCTTTGTCCCCGTTTGATAGAAAAACTAAGCATTTTCCCTTTATTTGCATTTTTGTACAATAATAGACATTCATGAAAATTAAACAACTATCTTTTTTTTAACCAAAATCAGGCTGGCATACAAAATTCACAGGGCTCAGGTTCCTAAAATGTGAGAATAAAAATATTTAAATGTGTGCTTTACCAAGTTAAGCTTACAATCTACAAGCCAAAAGTAATGCAAGAAATGTCATAGTTTGTTGTTTTAAGAAATCAAGGAAGAATGGCATTTTTTAGATAAAGTTTAACAGATAGTGAGGTAGAAAGTTGCAGAATAATAACAGCTTAATAAAAATACTATTTCAATAGAGAAAGTAAACACTACCGTAGCAATTAGATCACAAGCTTCTCCTTGGTTGTTCAAGGCATCTGTAACACCTATAAACACATCTAAAACTTTTTTTTAAAATTTAAAAATGAAACCTTCTTAGATAGATTTGTTGTTATAGAAATTGCTAGTTTATACTAGTATGAAAAAGTAAAAATTGAGGATAGATGTTAATGCCTTATTTTACTGCACCAAAGGAGTCGGAAGTCAATGCCTTTTTTTTTCTTTTTCCCTTGCTTTCCACC
>QLTV01000804.1:34316-51103 GCA_003457575.1 Thermophis baileyi
TATATATATATATATATATTCCTTCTTAAAACTACCACAGCTTATACTGTATAATTTTAGAGTCTTTGCAAGATCATTTTGAATGCAGAAAACTCATGACATTTATGTGACTGTATTTGATGCCTGGGAGGTGAGGTTACTACATTTTGCTATACTATGTGATATCTTATATATATATATATATATTCCTTCTTAAAACTACCACAGCTTATACTGTATAATTTTAGAGTCTTTGCAAGATCATTTTGAATGCAGAAAACTCATGACATTTATGTGACTGTATTTGATGCCTGGGAGGTGAGGTTACTACATTTTGCTATACTATGTGATATCTGGAAAGGTTGGTGGCCTCTGTATTAGAGGAATCAACATAAAAAATGCCAAGTGCCATAATAACTGCATAGACATTTCTTCTTGCATGTACCTCAGATATTAGGAAAAAGTGGCTTCCATTTTGCAGAAATGATAAATCTGGAATGAGTGTTGCAGTATCTCATAGATTGATACATATATTATGTATTAGCTTTCATGGACTATTATCTATCTCATCCTTGACATTTTTATTGGCAACTTTTTAAAATGGAACCTATGAATAGAAAGAGAGTCAGGTGTCTGCTGTTGTGGTGAAAGTGCTGGTGTAGAAATCAGGAGACTGTGACTTCCATCTTAGGCATGAAAGCCAGTTGGATGGCTTTGGGACAATTTCTCTCCCTCAGCCCAATTCACCTCACAAGGTTATTTTTGTATTAAAAATAGAAGGAGCATTAGGTATGCTCTCCATCTTGAGTTACTTAAAAATAAATAAAGGTGGGATAAAACAATCTAATAAAAATAAATAAAATTGACCTAACTTAGCCTGTATAACATACTATAACTTTTTTTCTAATTAGATGGTATTACATGGGGGTGGCGAGAATGTTGAAATAATAGATTGAATGTAAATTATAAAGCATACTGAGTTAAGATTATTACAGTAAAGACACTATTTGGACAATAGTGTGGCCCAATAGGGAACTGATATATCCTCTTAGCCGAGAAAGATTAGGAAATAACATCCTACCAAAATCACATAACTTAAAGTGCCATGTGTTATGTGGTTGCCTCTATTTTGTTTGTCAAGAGATTATATGTTCCCAATAGATTTATCTATTCCCAATACTTCTGGTCCATCCCATAACAATCCAGTTTTCTGTTACAATAGCAGATCTGGTTCAGGATAGCACAGAAGTTTAAGTATATAAGTAACTGCTTTCAGACTGAGTACATTTTAATGTTATTGTGCCACTTTGACTATATGTGAATCCTAGTTCAACTGAGTGCAAGTAACAATATTCAGTCACATTATTTGGAATCGCTAGTTCAGAATGTAATATAGTAGTGACTCATTCTGTATAAAATAAAACTTAAAAATGTTATGCTGTTGTGCCTAATTGGACTTGAAGAAGGCTAGTGAATATACAGAGTTCAACAACTTTATCTTGGGCAGTTAGCAATGATGGGCAGGTGGTAAGAGCTACATAATTTTTCCTTAAAACTGGAACAGGCTAACATGAACACTGCTTTGGAAATCACTAAAATAGTGGGTAAATGCTGCTTGTAATCACTTCCATGAGGAATTTGCTGCTTGCATTAAGCGGTGGGTGCAGTAATGTGTAAAACACAAACTTAGAAGTTAAACATAAGATAGAATTTTGACTTCAAAGTAAATGTTAGTGATTTATTCAGAGCTTATTTCTACTTACATATGCTTAAGTTGGCAGCCTGAATTTATACAGTTTACACAATAAAGTACCCAACAGCATATTTTTGGCAGTGCCTATGTGCAGAAATGATTTCGCTAAGCAAAGCTAATCACTATTACCTTCAAGAAATGCTGTGTGGCTTTATCATGGCACAGGGATATTGCAGGGAATGTGACTCAAGAACTTCCAGAGGTTATGGCAAGTATACAGTATAACTTCCTGGCAGGATCAAGGTATGAAGGTTATTCCAGTTGCCCAGCTAAAGCAAGCAGGCACTTATATTAGAAGATGTTAGAGTTGGAAGGTCAATGCCAATGGCACCAGTTCACATTGTTCAGGAGAAAACATCCTGTACGTTTGCTAAGAAAACCAAATGGCAAAGATATAAAATGATTGACAAGATAGGGTCCCTCGGGTCAGATGGCAATCAACATACTACTGAGGAAATGCTGAGGATCTTTTGGTAAACTAATTATGTTTATGACATGGCTAAATTAAAGCTTTTGGGACATCTAGATGCTGATGTTGCCATAGAGGGAAAGAAAATCCAAAGCTGCAAAGGCAAAATTGCAGTGGGAAATGGAACATAAGACGCATGAAAATGGGAAAGCTCAATTCAGCCAAAGATGAAATTAAACAACTACAATTTGACAGTTTAACTTATGCATCAGTGATTTGAGATGAATTGGATATTCAGTCATAAGATAACTCTGTTTATTGCACAGGACATGAAAGTGGGGAAATTGCTTTTATAGTTGCTTTAATAGTTAGGAAGGGTATTGCAAAAACAGTAAAATGCAATCAATGACCAAATTATTATCAATTAAACTTCTAGTCATCCAAGTTTATGCTCCAACCACTAATACAGAAGAAGAGGAGGTTAATGAGCTTTATAATCAAGTTAAATTTGACATTGATGGAACACGCAATTCTAATTGCACATTGGAATGCCAAAGTTGGAAATATTAAAGAAGAAAATATATTTGAATTATATGTTTTAGGTAATTGAAATGAAGCAGGAGAATGGCTTATCAATTTCTGTTACTGCAGTGATTTCTTCATAGCTAACTCTTGTTTCCAAACAATCAAAGTCATGCCTCTATCATAGGCATATCAACAGATGGACTGCATAAAAATTAAATTTACTACATTATTGCAGGGGTGGGTTCCTCCCAGTTCATACTGGGTCGCCCAAACCGGTAGCGAGGCGCTGGTGACGTCATGATGGCGTCGTGGACCCGCCTTGGTCGGTGCCGGTCCGTGGGAGCCGCCATTTTTTTTCCGGGAATTTTTGGTGGCTTTTTTTCGTTTTGGGCTGTTTGTGCTCTGCTGCTGCTTCGGAAAGGGCCCTCCCACCCGCCCCCGGGTGAAGGCTGTCCTTTATTCTTTGCCTGAAGCACAGCTGATCAGCTCCTCAGCTGTGTTTCGGGCAGATTATAGTCACTGAGCATGCGCGCACACAGAATTACACTGGGGGAGCACGCGCGTGCGTAACCCTAAACCACGCCCACAGAGTGGTAGTGGAAATTTTCAGAACCCACCCCTGCATTATTGCCAAAAACAATTGGAGGAGCTCAGTTATGCTACATAGTCAATATAGTTCATGCTGAGTGTAGAAGAGATCGCAAAGAGGAGGAGGAGCAGGAAGAGGAGGGTCAGTTTCCACAAATAAAAATTTGAGCATCTACCCACCATTTTCAAAGGAGACATCAGGATCAGGAATTGCTTTGAAGTTCTGAATGCCATTGATAGAAAATCAGAGGAATTACGGAATGAACTTAAGTCATTACAGATAAATGTGAAGATGAAAAAACAGAACAAAGCCATCTGATAGTTAGAATAAACCATGGAAATTTCCAAGAAGAGAAGAAAAGCCAAAGCCCACAAAGAGAAAAATCTCAGGAAAGAACTTAATGTAAAAGTTTCAGACAGCAGAGACACAAAGTAGTATCACAACATCTGTAAAGACAGTGAGGATGAAAACAGGCATGAAAAACAAGAAAATATTCCAAAAGATGTCAACAGAAGACTCAGAAAAGATTTAACAAACCGCTGAGAACATCCTGGGAAGGTCAATCTACATCCCAATACCAAAAAAGACTATCCTTAATTTCTCATGGTAGTGAAACCAGCAATACCCTGCCCTATGTTGATGACACTGTTCTGACAATCCAAATAAAAGGCTCTGCAAACTCTAATAATAAAAATTGGAGAGCACAGTGAAAAATGGAAGTAAATTAAATATAAAGAAGCCTAAGCTAATGATAACATGTACAATAATGAGCTTCAGAACTGACAACCTAGATAGCTTTTGATCAACCATGAACCATAAAGGAACAAGTAGTCAAGAAAGACACTGAAGACTAGCACTTGATAGAGCAAATGAATGCCTCAGAAAAGATACTCCATTTCCATGATGTGTCTATATTAGGTAATCCTTGTTCAGCGACCACAATTAGGATTGGCAACCTGGTTAAGTGAAACAGTTCCTTCCGTCGTTCTGGGGGGAGAAAACTTAATCCCCTCAGAAGGGGCTCGCAATTTGGGTGTCCTCCTGGACTCACAGCTGAGATTAGATCAACACCTGACAGCAGTGGCCAGGGGGACCTTTGCACAGGTACGTCTTGTGCACCAATTGCGGCCCTATTTAGATCAGGAGGCTCTGCTCACGGTCACTCATGCCCTTATCACCTCACGGCTTGACTATTGCAATGCGCTCTACATGGGGCTACCCTTGAAGAGTGTCCGGAGACTACAACTGGTCCAGAATGCAGCTGCGCGAGCAGTCGTGGGTGTGCCAAGGTACACCCACACANACGCCCTACATGGCTTAGGACCAGTTTATCTGCGTGACCGCCTTATGCCACATTCCTCCCATCGACCAGTGAGGTCGCACAGGGTTGGCCTTCTTCAGGTCCCGTCGGCCAGACAGTGCCGGCTGGCGGGACCGCGGGGGAGGGCCTTCTCTGTAGCTGCTCCGACTCTGTGGAACCAACTTCCCCCCGAGATCCGTACTACCCCCACCTTACTGGCTTTCCGTAAAGCCGTTAAGACCTGGCTTTTCTGGCAGGTCTGGGGCCAATAGTTGTCCTGATTGGCCCATGCATGGTTGTGTGAATGTTTTATTTTAAATATAGATTTTTTTTAAAATTGCTTTTATATGTTTTATTTTTTTATGATGTAAGCCACCCAGAGTCCTTCGGGAGTTGGGCGGCATATAAATTTTATAAAATAAATAAATAAATAAATAAATAAACAGTTGCTACATGAAACTGTGACTGTTCCTATGATCTTACTGCAGCTTCCTTTTGCTTTACTGGCCTGCAAAGGTCATAAATACAAGGATAGGTTGCAAAGTTACTTTCTCATCACCACTATAAATATGACCGATTGTTAAATGAAGCAGTCTCTAAATAAGGAGTACAAAGATTAGAAGAATGCAAGCAATGATATTTCTCATGACACTCTATGGAAGCAAAAGTTGGAGTTTGAAGAAGCAGAATTAGAAAAGACTTTTGAGAATACCATGGACAGAGGAGAAAGCAAACAAATCAAATCATTAAATCAGACAACTCAGAGTTCTCATTCAAGGCACAAATGACCATAGTCAAATTATCCTTCGATACATCAGACACATTATGTAGAAATAGTTTTCTGTAGAATGCTGGAATGATGGGGAAGGTTCAAGAAAAGAGAAGAGGATCACCATGTAGCAAAAAAGGCAGACAAGGTATACTGGCAATGAGTGCACCAATGGAAGTTCAGGAGCAGTTAAAGCAGAGGTGGATTGCTCCTGGTTCGGACCGGATCTATAGAACCGGTAGCGGGAATTTTCCCCCGCTCGCTGAACCGGGAGCAATGGCCAGCTGGCCACGCCCACGAATGGGGTCTCTCAGTGGCACCGTAGGTGCTGCCATTTTGTTTTTGGCTTCTGCGCATGCGCAGAAGCTGGGTTTTCAGCACTGCGCATGTGCGCGCGTGTGCCCATGCAGCGCGGGAGGAAGCGAACCAGTGGTGAGGTAAGTTAGAACCCACCCCTGAGTTCGAGACAGATTTCATGGAGAAAATCTATTGTATTTATGTGGGGGGAGGGAGAGAGAGAGAGAGAGATCCATCTTCTCTCTTGGAGCCCAATGCAGCTAAATAAAGCATTCTAAAACAAACCCTCCATCCAATTAGCTTCGGCACAGTGACTATATATATATGTGTGTGTGTGTGTGTGTGTGTGTGTGTGTGTGTGTGTGTGTGTGTGTGTACACACACATTTCAAACAAAGCACACACAGTAGACACTGTTCGTCTAAATGCCTACGTTTTTGGATAATTAGAAAACCACAATGAGCAATGATCACTGTGAAGTATTCACCAACTGAAGATTGCAAAAACAATGCTCCCCTGTTTTACTTATTCATTTATTAAATGTGACCCTGTATATAGGCTGTTTAGCTGGCAAGATACACTAGCAAGGTGTATGAGATTTCCTGGTAACCGGTATTATACAATTAATATACAAAGACATTTATATGTATATTAATGGCATGTTTTGTTTAAAAAAACAGTCTGAGCCCTGAAAAGCATTTACGCTCAATTAGATGAAGCACTATTCTACTAGTAACTACTACTAACAAGTCATGAAACCTGTATTGTTTACTGAAAACAGTAAAGAAGAAAAAAAGGAAACTTTGCAAATGGGGTTATGGTTATTGACATCCACCAGATATTTCGCTGCTGTGACTCTCGGGAGGGGTATATTTGATATCAATATCAGGTAAGGACAATTCCATTTAAGTCTTAATTAACTGAGAATTCAATTGTCTTGGTCTGGCATAAAGACTAGAGAAATTCGCCAGCATGAATTTAATTATTATTACTCTGTCTGCTCCTGAGGCTTAAATAGCAAGCAAATACCCCTTCCTTTGATGACAAAAACATTAAGATGGGAAAAACAGAAAGCAATATGATTTGAGACATTCATCTCAAGGTTATGAGATCAAATGAAGCATACGTTGGAAAAAGATGAAAAAAAACATTAATAGTATAGTGAGATTAACCTGAATATTACACAGTTATAGTTGGTAATTACAGTAGATAGCACCTTTACTAAAATTCTTAATGCTTCGTATAGATTTCCCTTCATTACTTGTGTTCAATATATGCTGATGAAAACAGCATTAAATGTTGTTTCATAGATAGCACTGTTTGCCTTCCATAGAATTTCTCCCCTTCATTTCCCTTTACTACTAATACGACTATATAGTTTTCCCCTGTGAATAAAAGAATCATAGCTGCTAAGTTGCAGAGGACTTCTTGTACAGCTACTTCACACCTTGGTGTTTTCCAGGTCAGCTCTTATCTCTCAGATGTAGCCAAGAGATTGGATATTGTTTGTCTCTGAACTCTCGCACTTTCATTCTTTTCTGTCCAGATCAATTATAGGACTGGTCATTACAGAGCTGAAGCTAGAGGCCTACCCATTTTTGCCTTTTCCCTGGTAACCTGCCATAAGGGACATGCGCTTATGAGAAAGCAAAAAACAAGAAAAAAGAAAAGAAGAAGCGGGAGGGAAGTCAGCATAATTAACAGGCTTTTAAAAAAAAACACCTTATGCAGGGATTGTAAAGCAGACAAAGGCAGTGAGAAAGGTTGATGAAATGTCATTTTCCAACAGAGATCACTCAGCGTAAGAGATGGACCAATTAGTTTGTTACCAGCTCATATGTTTGATCTGGACTCTACCAGCCGGGGTACCAGATTTGGACTGCAAAATTCCTGATGACAGCAGGATAGAAGTAAAGAGAGAAAGCTCATGTTCTTTGTTGGTTATCTGGATTTTGGCATGGATTTTGGCCCTATTATAGCCCATGACTCTCTTGCATATGTTTTTTCCATTATTTTCATTCTGTTTCATAACAACAGGAAAGAAGCAGAGAAATTATAAAATTTCCACAATGCTCCACCATATTACGAAATTAATAAATATGCTTCCTCTAAAAGTTGCTTTTTTTTTCAAATGTGGATGTATCTGAGTGATAAGAACGTCTCTGTATGTATTTTTCTGACTAGATACATAAAAATTTAGGAGGGAGGAAGGGAGAGAAGGAGGAAGGAAGGGTGACTATGGGTTGCGTAAAAGCCAATCAAATCAGTTTAGGTCAGAATTCTTCAAAGATACTCCAGAGTCCCATCCAGTTAGTTTCATAACACTTTCCAACATCAGCTTTTCCTTGGATTTGCCTTGTCATCCTCCAAATGATCATTATTGAGCAGAAAATTGTCTCCTTAGCTATTTCATTTTGGCTTATGAAAAGTAAAAGGTTCATTAATTCATTTGTAATGACTATATCTGCTTTTGCCAAAAATGGAGAAATACTTTAAATAACTTGGGTAGCTTTTGGCAACTACTCATTCTGATTTGGATAAAGGGAGGCAATTTGCTGCTCTGTCTTATGAAGCACAATGTCTTGGGTTCAACGTGATTTTTCAGTTCTACCATCTTACTTTTACAATCATGTTCAATATTTCCCATATTAGACACATGTTCATGGATATATGATCAGATACTGCTCCTTTTTTTCTAGCCCCAAAATATTTAGAATATATATTGGAGAAGAAAAGATAATCCTAGACCATAAAATTATGTTAAATGATAAGGATTTTTCTTTTTTCTGAGTATTGTGAAAGGACAGATCATTTGAGCAAATTAACCTTTTAAAAACAGCATTTTGTTTAGCTTATTCAAAATCCACCTGCCATCATGGAGATTAATTACGTTCTTGTTCTGATGAATTGAAATATACATCTATTCAGCAACTGTCATTATTTGAAGTTATTAGCTTATCTTCCCTTTATTCTTAAAATAATTGTACAATGTGGCATGATTACGTTGCTTTATAATGGCTTCACTCCACATTTATCTTACTTCAGATTATTCTTACTAGAACTATAGAACAAGATGGCTCAAGGCATGCCATTATTATGTAAATTAAAACCCAGGGAGTTATTTCAAGTTTGCAGAAGTAAGATTCACATTTACCTAAACCCTCCGGCAAGAGATCCATTTTGTGTACTTTCACTATAAAATTTGTAACCTGCATTTCACAATTTTGATAAAATTTATTATTTAACTTTGCAAATTTGTCCTTGGAACAATACATGATGGTGGATATGCAACTGTTACTTCAAACAAAAACCTTATGTTTGACTTTGCCTCTTCCTTTTGAGAGAGAGAGAGAGAGAGAGAGAGAGAGAGAGAGAGAGAGAGAGAGAGAGAAGAGAGAGAGAGAGAGAGAGAGAGAGAGAGAGAGAGAGAGAGAGAGAGAGAGAGAATGTTTTTATGGACCATATGGGGCTACAAACATTCTTAATGTTGTCCCAATTTCTACTGGATTCTGTAACCTTTTTCAACAACACTAACAGCAACAAAAGAAACAAAACTCTGCATAAGCTTTTAAATATATCACTTTTTTCACATTGGTTGTCATGTGTTCAGGTTACTTTCAGGAGCAGTTCTTCAGATGCTATGTGTCTTCAGTTAGTCACGTAGAAGCATGAGCAATGGGGTAAGGGTGATAGTCTATTATTGAAATGATCTTCTCAGATAAGCAAAGGATACTTATGCTGAGGATGTTTAACATGTCAAGATGGAAGAAAAATTAATTTGGTTCACATTTTAATGTGAATATGCTCAATTAATATTTCTCCAAATTATTAATATCTTTAATGTTGTTAACAGGTTTTTTGAACTGTGTACAATTTGTAACTCAAAAAATGTGTATTAAGAAAAAAATAAAAAAATAATATTTAAGTTTAAATAAGTTTAAGAAAGGTTACCTTTCAGTTTACAAGATAGTTTTTTTAATCATATTTGGAAAAATAAGAAACTTAGCAAAATTGAACGTGACAACTTCTTCTACTTTGGTTAAAATATTTTTAACTTCTGGTTTATTTGTATATTTCACTTTGGGTTGATATTTGTGCTGGTGTTTTTTTTGGTTTTTTTTTGTTATTTGATTTTTCATTAATGGTACAATTTCAATCTTAAAAATATAACTTTGGTATTTTAATGATGAGAAATAGATGAATTGCACATAAAAGTTGTTTGATTGTAAACCTAACATAAAGATTTTTAAAAAAAAGTTAAATGCATTGTATCATATTGATATTGAAGTTATCATTATGTTGGCCCATTTTTGTTCGTTTTTATTGTGTAGATTGTAAATTACCTTAACATAATTTCCTAAAAGACAGAGTACAAAAAAGAAAGGAGCGAAATTCTAAAGTCCAAGGTACTTTCAGTCTCTTATGACTTGAAGAAAAGCAAAAATAAAAATAAAAAAATATCACATGTGTAATCAACTCATCAAGGAAAAAATGCCTGTGTTTTGAAAATGGCCTCTTTCAAGAAATATCAGCATTTATTCCTTTGTTTAGCCATTCCTTCTAACTTCATTAATTTCAATTTACAAGCGCAGGTACAAATGAGCTTTGTATAGTCTCAGTATACCCTGCCATGCATCTGTTGAATACCACAATAATTTGTTAGCCTTTAAATGACATTCCATTTAATTATTTCAAGAATCTAATCTACAATTAAGATCTGAATCTGAATAAACAGGTAAAAATCTCTTTTCAATATTTATCAAATACAAATGAAAAGAATCTGCCTCTCCAAAAGAGCTTAAAAGGTTTTAAATAAATAACATTTCCAGAATATGCCCGAGAATATTGTATATGTAAGATTCCCAACTAATGTATTTTACTGCACAGCATAGACTTCAAATAAATCGTTTGCAAACTGGATTTAATAAAGAAACTTTAATGTACCGTGTTTCCCCGAAAATAAGACCCTGTCTTATATTTTTTTGAACCCTGAAATAAGCGCTTGGCCTTATTGCCATGCACTCAAAAGCCCGATTGGGCTTATTATCAGGGGATGTCTTATTTTGGGGGAAACAGGGTACAAAACCAAGGTCTCCTCCTTTAAAAGTAGTAGTCTTTTCCCTTATTTTCTATAATGATTTGCTCTAATAAATCTATAGACAAGGACTCTAAAAGCTATCTCCTATGCATATGTCCAGTAAAATAAGAGTTTATACCAGAGCTGTCAAACTCCCGGCCTGCGGGCCAGATGCGTCATGCTCTGGCCACGCCCATGCCCGGTTTAGCGAAGGGGGAAAAAGTCCGGATACGTCACGCGGCGACGCTGTGATGCCATCAGTTTGACATCCCTGGTTTATACGAATCCTTAAGGAGAACTAAAGAGGATATTTGTTCATGCAAACTCATGTTCAAAGGCAGACTTTAATTTTTCACACAAGCAGTAGTTACTTACAATGGCTATTCAGGCTGTCACTTGCAGCTGAAAAGTATGTATATATTCACGCACCATCAGATTGAAGTAGAGATTTGACTCTCCTTGAAATAGGACTTAATTTTTTTAAAAAAAGGTATTGAATGAATTTTCTGTATTAAGAGGGTTCAGCTTTCATACTTCGTTAAAAATTAATGCATTGGCATTTTGGGAAAAGTGCCATACATAAACATGTTTACTATATTCATTTCATTTTTTTTAATGAAAGAGAAGAACCAGTGGATTTTGTTCAAAAATCTTCACCTCTCTGATTTGATAAAATACATAGCAAATCATAGCTAAAAGTGACTGATTAGCATCATCTGAAGAAAATTATTTTCACATCACAACATCTTTTCACAAAGCATCAATCTTGTTTAATATCTTATAGGTATATATGTTATATTAGGAAAAACAATAAGGAAAGACTAGCATGAAGAAACAGTGTGTGTGTGTGTGTGTGTGTGTGTGTGTGTGTGTGTGTGTGTGTGTGTGTGTGTGTGTGTGTGTGTGAAATAGCCAAAGCAGAAAATATAAACACCAAAGTTTACAGTGGGGGCCACTGTGTTCAGAATCAGGGTGAGTTTGATATATGCACTGAAGGTGCATTCTAATTTTTTTAAACAAAATTTCCAAAGAAATGCCTTCCTACTCATAGACCTGCACAAATATTTTTCTCCACTGATCAATTCATATTTAAATAGGATTTGCAAGTGTGTTTGTTCTTAGCACTCACATTAGACAAACACATATTAATTTCAAAATTATTTTCCCATCACAGATATGGTCAAGAATTCAGTATACTGTATCTCCGAGTACCAAAGATAAGTCCAGATTCCCAAACTATTTAAATGTAGAGTATGTTTTACAATCCATTCCAAAGCACAATCCTATCAAAATTATGCACTGATTTCAGTGGAAAAATATCTGACAAACCAAAATCCATAAATTTAGACTTTGGCTAATCATACCAGCATGACTTGTTTTATAACTGACATTCTTACTGAATTTTGGAAACTGGGCTGAGAACCTAGTTAAACTATGTGAACATGACAGCAGTCGTTTTTGTGACTGTTCAGATTTATACCCTGCTTTTTCCTTCAGGAAGTCAATGAGGTTACATGGGTATCTCCTTCATTTTATTCGCACACACAAAACCTGTGAGGTGTCAAGCTATTATTTTCCCCTTGAGCACAATATGTGAACCAGATCAATATATTTCCCATATTTTCCTTTCTTGGTATTTTTCTTTGAATGGCTTCAGTGACCTCATCCAGACTGCAAACAATAACTTCCTAAATAGTATATTGTTTTTTCTGGTAGGACTAGGAAAAAAATTATTTATTTTGAAATAGGGAGAAATTTTGCCATAGGCCTAAAATATCAAGACAAAATTTGTGAGGATTTCTGAAACTTTTGTCAGTACGCTGATAAGAGGCTTGCAGAGACAAATGGTTAAGGAAAAGGTTGAGAAGCATCTGTTGAAAATGTTTTGGTATATTGTGTCTTGACTTGATAAAGGAGGCTGAAATGGTTCATTTCCACTCTAACGATTCTATGAAACAGCTAAATCAGTTATAGGAGTAGCATTCTGTGGGAAATGTAATATCCACACTATTATCAACAGTTCATTGGTCTGTAAAGAGATTTTCCATTAACTGTTATTACTGAAGATTAATTGTGGACATGTACACAGCTACTTTCCAGCTACTTAAAGAAATGACTTGTGAATCAGAAGAAAATGGGTCCTGTTATATTTTTTTCTTTCTTTTTAAGAAAGGTAAACATCAATTTGGGGGAGGAAAAAGGCCCTCTTTGCTTAGTTTAGAAACAGTCCATATATCCCTCCCCACCTTAAACAAGCACCACAGTTACCGTGATAATGTGATGAGACACCAATAAGCTTATTTGCATATAACTATCACTTGCCATATGAATAGTCATGTCTACAGTATGTATCTCTAAGACCCATTGTGAAACTAGCTTTTTATATCCACTTATATTACTTCAACATTCTCACATTCAACTGCAAGTCATGAAGCTGATTGTGGCTTGTTTTCCCAGTTGTGCTTTGTTATCTTCCATCTTCCATGATACAGAAACAGAGGAAACTGCACTGAGGTATAGCTCAGCTCCCACTAACTTTCCCACTCAAGGATCCAAAATACTTGCTCTAGTTGAGCATCTTTTATGTATGTTTGGACTCCATTCCCAGAATTTTTAGTTAACATGGCCAAAGAGTCACAACAACCATATATCAGAAGAGAATCATGTTTACTTCCTAAGCCTTGACAAAAACTTACATGTAGAGAAGTGGATAGTCTGTGGATCAGATCTCGAAGCAAAGCTATAGCTCATTTTTTTTCAGATCCAAATGTTGATTCCTATCATGTTTGCGAGTTTAAAGTTCTTGTCTTGTGTTTGCTTCCATGAAACTTTGTATTTGCCTAATTCTTTTTGCCTGTCTAAATGAAAGAAGACATTCACTTCTCACTTGATTCATTTGGGAAGAAATCATGTTTCCTCTCATCTACAAAGTGCAAATAGAGGCCATCACCAGAGACTTAATGTTTGACCCATTATGCTTTGTTATTTTTAGCTAGAGTGCACATTTCTGACACACCTCATATCACACATAAAATCAGTGCCTGCCTGGTGGAAGAAGCTCTGTTAAAAATCATTACAGGACACCACTAGCTGGCAGATTATTTTTATAGCATTTCATTCCATGGTCTTCTGCTGGAGAAAAAAAATCTTTGGGGGAAAAAGACAGCTCTGTGGATTTGTTATATATCCTTTAAAACAACCCTGCTTATTTGCAAGTGGATAGTGATGAAAAGGAATTATAGGGTTATTGTAACCAGTTGAGACAATTCAAGCTCCATAACAACTTCAACTGAAGCAATTTATAAGAACCAGATGGTGCAGCTTTGGTGGCTATGAAAAACTGAGGGAGAAAGTCAGTGATGCAAAATTCATCTTAAGCCAGAAATGTGCTCTGTGGCCTTAGGCAAACCACAGTTCTTTCACTGATTCATATGCATCAATATTGCTAGCTAACTATGGGGTTGAACAATCAGTGAAAATACATGCAAAATGTTCTACAAATACAACATTATTTACTAGTATATAACATAACTGATCACATAAAAAGCAAATTTGGTGGAAACAAAAAGCTACCATTTGTGCATTTTGGTGGGACTTAGTTGGTGGAACAAAGATGCAAAATGGCTAAGAGCATATTTTTATGGGGCTGGACACCAATGATTAATTTTCTGGTTTCAGGTCGGATACATTTTGTTGATTGTTTAATAGTATTGGACCTATTTTAGGAATACACATTTTCTGTCTTGATATGATTAAAAAACAACATATGGTCAGGAAGAACTCAAACTAAAGAAGATGGGGAACAGATGTAGCTCTAGACCAGTGTTTCTCAACCTTGGCCTTTTTAAGATGTGCGGACTTCAACTACCAAAAGTTTCCCAACCACTATAGGTTACATTGCATTCTCACAATGTAATGCTATGTATGTATATTATAAATAATGCCTATTAATTCTTGGCCTGTGCTGATTTTCAATTCCATAATCACCAGCCAATATTACCAAACAGTCTCCTGGCTGGGTATAATAGGAATGCAAATCCAACTTGAGAACACATTTGGCTATAGCTGAACTACACATTGCAGGTAGTACTTAGGTTACAACCAATCATTTGGCAACCAACCATTCAACATTATGATGGTGCCAAACAAGGGGGACTTGTAACTGCAAAGTTGTTGTCTGTCAGGTCCCAGATATTTCTACAGGGACGCTGGCATTTTGGTGGGAGGAAGTGGGGAGGAATGGAGTGATCTGTATATGAAGTTTCTGTTTCTGTTTCCTGCATTACTGTGCTAATCTCTATATGAAGTTTCTGTTTCTGTTTCCCTGCAATGATGTAGTGTGGGAGGGGTGTGGTTAGCATTGCTTTAAATAGCTGGATTTAAGTGAGAAGCTTCAGTTCTTGCCTAGATCTCTTGTTATCACAAATCTTTCAAAAAAAGCTCCTTTTGGAACAACTGCAGTTTCAAGAGTCCTGCTTTCTTGGGAAGATTGGAGAGGCAAGACCTTACATTGGCTATTGCTATGCCCCAGTAGTCATGTGAGCATGCTCTGGGTGTTTAGTGCCCAGCTCGCAATTATATTTCAGTGAGCCATGGTCGTGTGATCATGATTTCCAACATTTCCTGCCAGCATTCCAAAAGCAAAGTCAATGGGAAAGCCAGCAGGAAGTTAGAAATTGTTCCTGCTTCTTTTATGCCCATAGTATCTGCCTGCTTTATATCATATGGCACACTACCCCCTTATAGCTCTCACTCACCAGACTGCTTACCAGCCATTTCCACCTCCTCCCTCTTAACAGTCTGTGTAACTTGGGGCTATGATGGCAACAGGGACTGCTGGGATTGCTGTGTGATGTGATCATGTAACATTGCACTTTATAAATGCACCCTTAGAGATGGAAACTCCAATCTCATTTGCTGTCATAACCCGAGGACTACCTGCAAAAGTCACTATTTCTCAGTACAACCAGTGGTGGGTTGCTCCCGGTTCGGCCCAGTTCTATGAACCAGTAGCGGCGGGAGGCTCCGCCCACCCACCCGGGATGCTTCTGCGCATGCGCACGCACGAACCAGTAGCAACAGGTTTTAGAATCCACTACTGAGTACAACTTTCCCATCAGAGTTGTTTTGGGGGTTAAAAATGAGAAATCTTCATGTAAATTAGCTCCTCAAGGAACAGTAGAATATAAAAGGAACAAATAAATAATATGCCTTTTTAGCTCTCCATTGAAGTTGGTTTTTTTATATATATAATTAGAAGTTAAAGCAGCCTGGCAATTTATGATTCAACAAATTAGAGGTATGAATTTTGGAGACAAATTTGAGAATATGATTGAAGCAATATATACTACTCAAAAGGCAAATGTATTATTGAATGGGGATATTACAAAAACATTTCAAATAACGAAATGAGTGCACCAGGGATGCCCATTGTCACCTCTACTTTTTATACTGTCATTAGAAACACTATTAATTAGAATCAGAGCAAATCAAGAAATAAAAGGAACAAGGATTAAAAAGGAAGAATATAAAGTTCAGGCCTTTGCCGATGATTTGTATCAGCAATATGCTGATGATACCCAGCTATATATCTCCACCTGGCGTCAGTTCAGCGAAGCAGTGGATATGATGTGCCGGTGCCTGGAGGCAGTTAGGGTCTGGATGGGAGTCAACAGGCTCAGACTTAACCCTGACAAAACCGAATGGCTGTGGGTATTGCCTCCGAAAGACTATGTCGACTGTCCATCCTTGGTTCTTGGGGGGGAGAAATTGTCCCCCTCAGAACGGGTTAGCAATTTGGGTGTCCTCCTGGACTCACAGCTAAGATTAGATCAACATCTGACAGCTGTAGCTAGGGGGACCTTTGCACAGGTTCGCCTGGTGCACCAATTGCGCCCCTACTTGGATCAAGAGGCTCTCCTCACAGGCACTCATGCCCTTGTCACTTCACGGTTAGATTATTGCAACGCGCCCTACATGGGTCTACCCTTGAAGAGTGTTCGGAGACTACAATTGGTCCAGAATGCGGCTGCGCGAGCTGTTGTGGGTGCACCTAGGTACACCCATATTACACCTATACTCCGCGAGCGG
>QLTV01000804.1:60486-76552 GCA_003457575.1 Thermophis baileyi
AGGGCAATAAGCAATGGGTGGAAACTAATCAAGGAGAGAAGAAACCTAGAACTAATAATAAAATTCCTTACAGTTAGAACAATTAACCAGTGGAACAACTTGCCTCCAGAAGTTGTAAATGCTCCAACACTGGACGTTTTTAAGAAGAGATTAGATAACCATTTGTCTGAAATGGTATAGGGTTTCCTGCCTAAGCAGGGGGTTGGACTAGAAGACCTCCAAGGTCCTTTTCAACTCTGTTATTCTATTCTATTCTATTCTATTCTATTCTATTCTATTCTATTCTATTCCATTCCATTCCATTCCATTCCATTCCATTCCATTCCATTCCATTCCATTCTGTTCTATTGGTTTGTATGGGGAGCAACTGTCTCCGATGGGGTCCTAGCAAGACCAAATGGCTGTTGGGGATACCTAAGTCTGGAAAATTTCTACCTTTAACCTTGGATGTATACTGTCCAATAAAGGATTATGCCCAATGTGGGGGCCAGCTGGACTTGCAGCTCTTGCATGGCAAGTAGGTAGCAGCTGTGACCAGGAATAATTTTGCACAAATTTCCTGGATCAAAAGGCCCTTCAGACAATCATTCCAATCCCCTCAAGGCCTAATGTGCTCTTTAGATTATTGCCATTGAAGGGCATCCCAGAAGTTGCAACTGGCCTGTAATGCAGCAACATGGGCAGTGATGGGTGTGCATCAATGTGCTCATGTGTACCTCTGCATCATGAGCTGCACTGGTGGCCAGTTTGTGTCTGGATGTGATTCAAGGTGGTGATTATGACATATAAAGCCCTACATATTATAAGGACTACCTCCCATCAGCCCAGCTGGTTCCACCCAATAGAGTTGGTATCCTCTTTTGTCCCCTCAATTAAACAAAGTAATCTATCAGAATTATGCCTTCTCCATCTTAATGTCTGTCCTCTAAAATGAGATTCCGGCTTAGATCCATGTGACTAACACCCTGCCAGCATTCCAAAAAGCCTTAAAGACCTCACTATTCCTCAGGCTTTGGGTTAGGGTGGTAGGTGCACTTGCTGGATTGTAGGTGAATATGGTTGACTAGATCCACCATCAGTTCTTATTTATTCATTCTTTTTAAACTATTTATTCTTTTGTTAGGGTGTCACTTTAATTGTATACCACCCACAGTCTCTTAGAGGTGATTGGTGCCTAAATGAACCCAAATTAAATTAAATTAGATATCTAAATTATAATATATACTGTACAATAAACTACTTGCTTTATAATTGGTACCTGTCCTAAAGAATGTTATTTAATTACCTGATTATAAATTCTTTTTTTAAAAAAAAAACATCTAACTTAATTATTCTTTTGTGAATTAATGGACAAAGATGTTGAAACTGCTCCTGCTTTAAGAGAGAAAGTAAATAACTTACAAGGGCCTGGTTTCTTGCATATGATACTTTGCCCTGCAGTTAATGATGTTGCAGTCAGAAAGTTGAATGGAGGCAGATACCTCTTAAGTCCTGGGAAATCAGATATCCCCAAATCAAAGCCTTAACCATCTGCGTGAATCATAGATTATTATTCCCTTGAAGGCTGCACCATAAATACATATTCTGTTGCAAAGAGACTTCCCTGATTGTGCTTCAGGAGCCATTCATATGTAGCAGCAAAATCAGACAGGAACCCTTTAGTGCTTGATAGAAGAGTGCTGTGAAGGAAACCAGAAGCCTGCTGGGTACTAAAGAGCTTTGGAATTATAGCTGTTCTGTGGTGGCATAAACATGAGAAATGTCCTGACATCTTTAAAGCCTCCGTAAATATGTTTGGAGCTTAGAACTAATACCGCATATATCAAGGCCCCTAAACACTCATGCATCTCTTATTCTGCTGATATCTCACAGGTCACTTTTGAAAGGTTTGTTAATTCCCTGCAGTTTTCCTTTATTTAATTATTTTTAGTAATAAATTTGATCTTGTGATAGTATAAAAATCAACAGTCCCACTGGAAAGTTATCTGCAGTGAGTGTGGTTCATAGCTGTTAAGTAAGATCTAGAGGAAGGGGCTATTTTTACATACTGTATATTCAGATCTGATATCATGCAATTATTGATTAGTCATGAGTCTGATGCTTTAGGCTATAACTATATAGAAACAGTTCTGTATCTTATCACAGAGAATTGGCTACCCCAGTCTCCATAAAGAATAACAATTGGAAGGGACCTCCTGCATAAGCAGCAAACCCTATACCATTTCAGCCAAATGGTTATCCAGTCTCATCTTAAAAACCTCCAGTGTTGGAGCACCCACAACTTCTGGAGGCAAGCAGTTCCACTGATTAATTGTTCTAACTGCCAGGAGATTTCCCCTTAGTTCTAGGTTGCTTCTCTCCTTGATTCGTTTCCATCCATTGCTTCTTGGCCTGCCCTCAGGTGCTTTGGAGAATAGCTTGACTCCCTCTTTTTTGTGGCAGCCCCTTAGATATTGGAACATTGCTATCATGTCATCCCTAGGCCTAGACCTTATTTTCATTAAACTAGATGTACCCAATTCCTGCAATTGTTCTTTGTATGTTTTAGCCTAATCAATAATAAAACATTAAAAACATTAAACATTAAAACAATTTAAAATTCATGCATATCCCATCATGGCCGGATCTCACAGATTACAACCGTGAGATCGCGGCCTCAGGCCTGCCGGAAAAGCCAGGTCTTTACTGCTTTTCGGAAGGCCAATAGGGTGGGGGGTGGTCCGGATCTCAGGAGGTAACTGGTTCCAGAGAGCCGGGGCAGCCACAGAGAAGGCTCTCCCCCACGGGCCCGCCAGCCAACACTATTAGCTGATGGGACCTGGAGGAGACCAACTCTGTAGGATCTCACTGGTCGCTGGGAGCTATGCGGTAGGAGGCGGTCTCGAAGATAACCTGGCCCTGAGCCATGTAGGGTTTTAAAGGTAATAACCAACACCTTGAATTGTGCCCAGAGACCAATAGGAAGCCAGTGCAGCTTGCGGAGGATTGGTGTAATGTGGGTGTACCTAGGTGCACCCACGACGGCCCGCGCAGCTGCATTCTGGACCAACTGTAGTCTCCGAACACTCTTCAAGGGTAGCCCCATGTAGAGCGTGTTGCAATAATCTGCCGATTCCTTCAGAACCTTGGGGTCCAATCCATCTGATCCCGGTGATTTGAACTTGTCTAGAGGAGATGGGTGTTCTCTTATCATTTACTTGCTTATTTTGACTTGGATTCCTAATCTGCATTTTACAGGGGGGGGGTGTGGAATAGGTTGGACTGGATTTTCCCCCCCTGTCTTTTGTGCAAAGACAGATGCAAAAAAAAAATGAGTTAAGCAGTTCTGCTTTCTCTGATACTGCTCACATGTGTATTATACAATGGGTGTAGACAGAGGCATTGGGTGGGGAGTATCAGTTAGGTCAAAATAGGTATTGTGGCTAAACAAATAAGGCTTTGTTCCCTTTTAATCTCTGTTGTACCATTTTATACATGGAAAAGGGATGGGGCTTCACTCTGGTAATGCCTGCCATTTTGATGTTGCTGATTCCCCCTATTCTTTTCCCCTGGACACCTCTGGGGAAAAGCAATCTGGTCTCTTCCCCCTTGGTCCCTATTTAATAGAGGCAACCAATTTTTATTGGTCACTTTGTCTCATTGATCATTTTCTCTTCTATGTGTGCACAAATTACAACTTAAATATCTTTCCCTTTCAACCGCTCCCTCTTAAGACCTGTTCAAACAAATAGGATCCTGCAAGGATCACTGCACATGTAAACTCACAGATAGCACTTAGCCCTCTCTAAGCGGTTCACAGAGTCAGCATATTGCCCCCCAATAATCTGGGTCCTCATTTTACCCACCTCGGAAGGATGGAAGGGTGAGTCAACCTTGAGCCGGTGAGATTTGAACCGCCGAACTGCAGCTAGCAGTCAGCTGAAGTAGCCTG
Organism: Thermophis baileyi; assembly: GCA_003457575.1. Lineage (NCBI taxonomy): Eukaryota > Metazoa > Chordata > Lepidosauria > Squamata > Dipsadidae > Thermophis > Thermophis baileyi. The sequence continues at coordinate 64,418 of QLTV01000804.1, forward strand.
CAGTACTGCACTCTAACCACTGCGCTACCTCGGCTCTGACAATAGGGAACTGAATCCAGCTCAGGGATCCGAGCTTATAAGAGCCAAGGTTGACTCAGCCTTCCATCCTTCCGAGGTGGGTAAAATGAGGACCCAGATTGTTGGGGGCAATATGCTGACTCTGTGAACCGCTTAGAGAGGGCTGTAAAGCACTGTAAAGTGGTATATAAGTCTAAGTGCTATTGCTATCTGCTTCATTTCTATATCTGATGGACAAATCAATTGGGTTATACCAGCATTGAGGCTTTCTCTCATCCTGAAGCTTTAGCACTTGTCACCCTCTAATTACTTTTCCTTGATTAGACAAAAGCCTGAGACTTCTCTTTCTTAGGAAAAAAAAAATAGGCATCACTGTTTGCAAGCTTTGATATTTAGTGTGATTCCCATTCAACAAATTTGGTTGCTTGGGTTCCATTCTTGACAGAGAAAGATACATTTGGATTTTTCTTTCTGCCTCTATCAGCTTCCAAGGCTGACTTTTTTTTTTTCTTTCAAAAATATGGATATGGAAACTACTCAGTTATGGAAACAACTCAGATGGGATGGGCAATGACTGGGCAAGAAGGGGCCAAAGACTTTGTAGTGGACCCTTCTGCCATATTTCAAGGGGAACTTTCATGTCAATATAGATTTTCTAAAAGATCCTCACTGGATTAACTGGACATTGATTTTTAATGCGAATAGCCTTCATTGTCACCTCTTCCATTTTATACCAATCCTGAGAATGTTATTTTTTAATCAAACTAGGTCTTTCTTTTTTATGCATATATAACCTGATCACTTTAATACTTAATCTTCACTTTATTTATTGCTTATAGAGAATCTAAATACTGTGTCGTTTTCTGGGTCTCACGAGGATTCAAAGATAGTCCGAAAAGGGCAGTGAGGCTGATCAGAGGTTGGTATATAGATAGTTTACCTTTATGAAAAACCAATTAAGGAAAGACATTACAGCAATCTTTAAATACTTGAAAGAATGATACCTATTAGAAGGTCAAGATTTGTATTCAGGGTACAGGACAAAAAAAAAAAACAAAAAACAAATTTCATTTTTGGGAAATTAGGTTTCAATAAGTTCTGAATAATTATTTTAGCAATGAAAGCAATTTGACAGTGGACTCGATTACCCAAGAGGGTGGCTGGATCCAAAGATCTACAAGAGGAGATCAAAGGGGAAGGGAATAATAACAACAGCATTGTTGTAACATTGCTTTTGTCATTTTTATAAAAGCTTTGGAACCTGCAGACTCCTCTGATGGGCTTTCCTGATTAAATATGTTCAGGTGGAGACTAGATAACCACTGGTCTAAGTTGCTTTAATTTAGATTTTTGCATTGAGCAGGGGATTGGATTCAGTGGCTTAAATGGCATCTTCCATTTATGAATCTAAGAATATATGCTATAATTTACATGCCATCCGATCTTTGCAATGCAGATCATTTATTACTAATAGAGACTTCTTTTATTTTTTCATAGATCTAGTACAACTGAAATAAACTTCTAAATGAATAATGTGGTTAGGGTGCAATATTGACTTACCCTCATGTTCACTAGCTATATTGCTAATTACTTCAACCAGCTGCTGCTTTTCAGACCCTTGTTATACAGTCTAAATTACTCTGTTCAAGTTCACAAGTTTTCTACAAAGTTTTACTCAACTGTTTTTGAGTAGATTGTACAGAATATACAACTAAGCTGCCTTAGTGGTTTTGTTTTGGACCCAGTATGAGAAACCGAATCAATTAAATAAATCTATCCATTTCCATCACAACTTATCCGACAATATCCGACAGATAGCAGCTAATTGGAGAAAGTGTTAGTGCGAGTCCTAAACAATATTGGCAAACAGGAACAAATAGGCTGAGTTTCCTACATTCCTTTCTTGTATTAGACATCTGATTAAGGGTATATGAATTATTCAAGACTTGGTCCAAATTGTCAGTTTAATTGAATAAGTCAAATCCATTTGATTTGAATTGAATCATCTATTCATAACAAAGATGCATTCATGCATGATCAAGTGCACATCAAATCACTGAATTGATTCAGAAGTACTCAATTTGATTTGATGTATTGAATCAATGCAGGAATTCAGTGATGTGATTCAATGTGATGATTTAATTGAAGCACCTTCAAACTTATTCAGGTTAAATCTTTTCATAGCACTCCATCTGATATGGCCCTCAATACTTGTGTACATTTTCCCTTCCCCATCCCCCCAACTAACCAGTTTGTAGCTTATGAAGGATTTCAAAAGATGGTATTTTTGGCTTCTGGGATTCACATCCATCCATTTTACTATCATAGGACCAAACTTAAACTTTCACTCAAGCTCAGTGTGAAACTTTTAGTGAACTTCAGATGTTAGATCTGCTTTAGTTTTTCAAAGCTTTGAATATTTCCATTCCAATTTTCATCCTTCATTTTGAGTTTTTCAATTCACTTCCTAGGTAAAGATACTTGAGTGGTACCAAAGAGTAACAATGGAATCTTAACATTGAAGAAATAACCTATAGTATGAAATACAGACAGTATCAAGAAAATACAAGTCAATACAACGAAATGGAAAACAAAAGCAATATATTATCATAGTTAAAGAAACTTTGGGTTTTCTAAGAATACTAAAAACAACTAATAAAAAATCCATCTCCTAATTTTAAAAGGAAAAACTCACTTGGAATCTCATTTGGAAAAGAAATATACTGTACAAAACTGGACTTTGAATGAAGTGATCTGCTAGAGGGACTATGATTCATCTGGACCTGTAAATTAAAAACATCTTATTTAAAGGGTGAGGAAATTCAGTGATCATCATCATCATCATCATCAATCTATTACAATTATATTGGGCATAAGAGCTTCCATATTTCAGAATAAGAGGCATCACTTACTCAGCCAAATGCCTAGTAACTGAAACATCTTCTTTGTAATGTCATATTTTCAGCAATGTAACATGAGGATACGTTTCCTTACTATCTTTTTTTATCATAAATATATCAGTGGGATGGGAGATGAATATTAGAAAATGACAATAACCACTATGAAATGTATATCAACTGAAATGTTATTTTCAAATTACTCTGTTGTATGTAAGATGAATAGTAGAGGAGAGGTAGATAAATTGCTCTTAACAATGCTAATAAGATTTCTGTAAAGAAATCTTTACAGTATAATGCTTACATACTATCCTAGATGGAAATGAATGGTAGACTATATCTATATACATGGAATATTCATCCTGCAGCTTGGAAAGGGAGATTCATTTGGCGATATCCATGATACATTGGCAATAAAGCCTACATCATTTTCTCTTTTGTATGTTTATTCTGGGTCATTATTGCAGTGTTTTCTCTGAAGAGTTTGACTGACAGGTTTTAAGATGGCATTCTTCACATTGTAAAGTAACTACTGTAGATTCAAGAAAACCAACGTAAGGGATTTTCATCCACTTTGGAAGGCATCAGTACATTAAAAAGATATTTCTGTGTTCCCCTGTGAAAAGATAAATCTCACAATATCAGGATTAAACAGGGGTGAAGGAACCTCTTTTCTCAAGGCTATCACAGAATGAAAAATAACTTTGATCAAAGTCCATATTTGCTTTCTTTACAGATGACTGAATAGCTACAACCAATCAGTGACAAATAAGCAAGGCCAACCCAAACATTAAACAGATAAAACATCTGTCCATGACATTACATTTGCAGAGGGGCCAAATAAATAGCTATAGACCTTTCATTTGTCTGAATCACTGCCATGCTTCAATCAGAGTTGGCTGACCCAGAGAATTAAAAAATCTCATTGCTTTGATTTCCAGTTTTCATTTAGATATCACAGTCCACTTAAGTTGTTCTTTTCTAATTCCAGGTAAACAAATGAAGGCACAAGCAATAAATGTTATGGCCAGATTTATCCTACAATGACTCATCAGCTAACCATGGTTTCTATTGTATATTAATCTTTAAATCCTCTGAATCAGTGTATTTATTTGAATTTAGAATTTTCTAGTTTTTTTGTACATCCACCAAACATGATAAAATGTCTCTTTTTGTTCTTTATGTTTCTAGCATAAATTTAAAGTTCCTTTATACATTTTAAGCAATTTCTCAGGTGACATGTAAGAATACCTCATTTTATATATAAAAAAAGATTGTATCATAATATATATTTCAACTCTTTCAGCCATTTATTTTCCTATTGTTCCATCTGTATATTATAACCACATTTGTTAACCCACTTTATCATACAATCTTCATTTCCTTTTCTGTTTCAAATTTCAATAAAAGATTATACATTTTAGCAACTACATATTCATCATTTGTATACAATTCTATTTCAAACAATGTTTAAAATCACAATTTAAATCTTTCTAATAAATGTAAATAAGATAAGCACTGACAGGTATATCCCTCTGTCACCAGTTCTCTTGATTTTATTTTAATTTCCCCTTGATCAAATTTTAGTATCTAAAGATAAGTTAACCATTTGTGTTTCCTATTATGTCTTGTCTCTAAATATTTCTTATGCTGAGAGCCATAAAATTGTTTTCAGGTACAACCTGGGTATATCTATTCCATATTTTCAATACAAAATATCTAACACTGATTTTTAAAATCCATATTAACTTTGACTTGATAATAATGTAGTTCATAAAATTATCTGCCACAATGTCCTACCTGTCAATGACTACTTCAGCTTCAACCACAACAATACACGAGCTTAATACAAACTTAATGTAAACCGCTCCAAACTCGACTGCAGAAAATATGACTTCAGCAACAGAGTGATCAATGCCTGGAATTCACTACCTGACTCTGTGGTTTCTTCCCCAAACCCCAAAAACTTTAACCTTAGACTGTCTACTGTCGACCTCACCCCATTCCTAAGAGGTCTGTAAGGGGCGTGCATAAGCGCACCAGCGTGCCTATCGTCCCTGTCCTACTGTCCTATTGTCCTCATCTATCTGTATTCACTTTGATTATGTTTATGTTTATACCTATACCTGCTATCTTGTACATGTTTGACAAACAAATAAATACAAATATCACAAATACCCATGTCACCCAAATCTCAGGTCATGTTTTTCTAACTAAAATTGCTTCTATTTTTCAACAACACCCACCCTTTCATTCAAACCAAAGGAGCAAGCTGGAAAATACAATTTCAAGTCAAGTAAACCCAGTCCTCCTGTTTACTTTGCATCTTGTAACACCTTACATTTAACTCATGTTTTTCCCCGTCGCACAATTTAGATCTATCCCTCTGCCACTGTTTAAATAGTACATCAATTGTCAATTGTCAAAACAAGCATTGTCTAAAACAAAAATATCATTTTAGGCAAGACATTCATTTTTTGTTATAGAAATTCCTCCCCATCAATAACAATTGTTATTTCTCTCATCTTAACAAACCTTTTTTAACTTTTATATCTTAACAGAGCTATTTTGAAATAACAGCTTCATATTTGTCGTAGTGATATCCAGATATATTCTTCTTGATCTCAAAACCTGTTTTATTCATCAATTCTGTCTGACTTTCTATTTTTGTATTTTTGTTAACATCTTCATCTTCTATTTACTAATACTGAAACCTGCTAATGCATGAAATTATTTTAATTTGCCTATTAATACTTCAATTGCCTTTAAAGAAATTACCAGAAATAAAACCAAGCCACCTGCAAAAGTTCTTAACTAATAAGTTTCTTTTAAAAACTTTATTCCCCAAAACCTCTCATCTCTTTTTATGTTTCTATTCAGTATTTAAAAAATCAAAATAAATAAGTGGGCACTTCTTTCTTCTTCTTCTTTTTGTATCTCAAAGGTTTTGTTAGACACAACTGTGTCTAACAACACAACAAAGGTTTTGTTGTTTACAACTCTGTGCTTTATGTGAAGTGTAAATCAATCTTACCCTTTTATAAAGTTATCTCCAAAATTCATATCTTCCAAAATCTTGAACAAGTAAGACCAGTTCAAATAGTCAAAGGCCTTCTCTGCATCTAAAAAAATCAACGAGGCTTGTTTAGTAGCCACAAATATTATGGTTCTGGTTTTCTGGTAGAATGTTAAAATACAGGGGTTTTCCCCCACTTTCAGAATATGTAATGCAGATAACTTTCCTGTCCATTTATAAAAAGGCCTCTAAGCTAGTACATTTTAAGAAGACATCCTATCAGTTTTGCGAACTAGCATTGTGTCTTTGTGTGTATCTCTACTGAGATTTTGCTTTCATCCTAGATTTTCAGAGCATTGGTTCCCCTATGATCAAAATCTACTGACTTCAGCAGGCAATTATACTGAATTCATAAATCACTTCTATCTGCAGCAAATTTTACTCTGCCAACTTCTGCTGTATTCTGCTGCAAGGGTACTCTGTGGTAATATATTATAACTTTATTCAGATTTAAATGCCAGATAATTTTATGTCATAAGCTATATGGGTTTTTTTTTAATGTACCATTGCAAATGGACAACATACTCAACAAGATTCAAACAGAATCCAATGGATGTCTACATATTTATAAAAATAAATAAATACAAAAGTAATAGCACTTGACTGAATTACAAAGTACGAGATCTTCTCCAGGAGTAAAGAACGACTAAAAAGAATACAATGAATAAAATACAAGTCAATCCTATCTGCAACTTTCTTCTTCCAATGTGTGTAACAATGTTGCAGGTTGAGCAAATTTTGTGAAACCATGACCATCTGAGACCTCTCTTATTTTGATGCTTCTCCCCATCCCCACCTTCCAGTACATGTCACAAGTCAGAGTTGTTGGTACTTACACCCCCCCCCAAAAAAGGAAAACTCTCATCTTCAATGCTATAGTTTTAAAAACCAAAGCTTGATCTTTGCTTCACAGTTGCAAAAGTCATGTGACTTTTGATATTGACACATGGGGTCATCATGATATACTTTTCCATCCAAGACAAAGAGCAAATTGGTGCCACACGTCCCTCCTGTGTTTCTAGAAGTTGAATGAACTAGTTAAATGACGTTAATGTACAGCCATCATTCAGGGGAATAATAAATAGTTCCGTGCCCTCCAAAGAGCCCAGTATATGCTAACTGACCACATCACTCTGCCCAAGACTAGGAAAAGTCTAGGACAGTGTTTTTTTAACTTTGATACTGAAGATGTGTGGATTTCAAGTCCACACATCTTTAATTCACTAAGGCTGAGAAACACTGGCCTAAGGTGTCTTCTAGGCCAGGGGTGGGTTCTAACTTACCTCGCCGCCGGTTTGCTTCCTCCCGTGCCGCATGGCTGAGCATGCATTGTGTGCTGCGTGGCCACGCCGTGTGGGCATGGGCATGCTTTGTGCACACGGCCGTGCATGCGCAGTGCCGAAAACTCAGCTTCTGCGCATGCACAGAAGCAAAAACCAGCAAAAAATTAAAAAAAAAATTTCCCCAAAATTTTTTTTCCAAAAAAAAGATGGCGGCGTCCACGGACCGGCACCAACAGAACCGGCTCCATGACATCACCACCGGTTTCCTACCGGTTCTATAGAACCGGTGCAAACCGGGAGGAACCCACCTCTGTTCTAGGCTATCCTCTTAATAAAGCATTATTGAAAATACACAGCAATACGGTAATATTTTAGTGCCCGAGGAATGATCTCTTTGATAGCTATGCCCAGTTAACAATGATTCATCCTTCTAACAACAAAAAGTAAATTTAATTTTTGGCCATGATGTTTGGGAAAATCTCTTCCTAATTTACATATATTGAACTACTCAGATGTGGTGGAATGTAGTCTGGATTCCCAGGAAGGAGGGGCTGCATTCCAGAGGGCAAAGAGGCAACAAAGTTTAGATAGTTTGGTCAGGAGAAAGAAAGTTAAGAAAGCTCCTTCCTAGCAATTCTCAGAGTATATCTACAGTGATTCAAATAGTTGCTTTAGTTGGCAAGATTTCTGTCTATTGGTGAGGAACAATAAAGGAAACTGCTTATAAGCAATTCCATGTGTCTTTCTTGGTTCTTGGGGTCTGACATTACCTGCCCCAAAAGGTTGATTTCAAGAATGAGTTCAATAGCTACAGGCAGCTGAAAGGAGGATGCATGTGTGAAGAAGGACCCACATTTTTTATTAAGAGAGTAGCCTCCATATTCCAGACAAAATTAGCTAGTCAAACTCTGCAGGCCATGTTGTTAGTGAAGTGAAGAGTTTTAATTTGATTCAAATACTGCTTCTTATAATGGTCTTTGGCAACACGTAAAAAAGAATAATACCAGATAAGCCTTGTTTATTAATTTCCAATTTCATCAATAAGAGCGAAGCACTGCAAATAATCGGGATGCTCCGTTCCATTGTGCCAATATAATACAACTGTGACTCTATCAGTGATTTTCATAGGAACTGAGTTATCCAATGCCCAGCTCTCTGTCTGCAAAAGATAATCATAGTTCCCTTTTATTGTGATGTCAGTCCCCCTTGGCCATTGAATCACCATAATCTACTTAATGCTTGCCCAGCAGTCTCAGCACCTGCTTGGAGGGTCGGGTGTCATGCACACAAGTGCACGCAATCTGCCAGCTGCAATTAGCTTCCCCTTGTAAAAGTGCCTCCCCATCATACTTGTCGGTTAAGTTGAAAAATGCTCTCTCTCTCTCTCTCTCTCTCTCTCTCTCTCTCTCACACACACACACACACACACACACACACACACACACAGCTCAACTCCATGTAGTTGGCTGTAAATATATATGCCTTGCCATGGCCCACTTAGGTGGAGACTGGTCATGGGGTTATTGATTTTCTGTCTCATAACAGAGAAGAAGTCACCCTTTCTGCTATAAGGAAGTGACACTAATAGATGCTCTGAGGCTGTGACTTCCTAACAAGTCTGACTTAGCTGGCAGCTCTGTTCATGTCTTACAATTGTGATTTGCAAGTCTAGACTCCCCCCCCTCCACTTCCACCCCCACCCAGAAATGTAAAAATACCAGAAAGCCAGAGTTCCTGGTCTCAGATCTTTGAGCTTTACAGTAGGGGCATTAACCTTGCTATTAGGAATGGAAATTATGCTAGGACAAAGGGATAACTAGCAACACACTGTTTGCAGTTAAAATACAAAGGCAGAGTACGGACAACCAAGAAGCATTCATTTCCACCTTTTCACTTGGAACTACGTGTGAATATTGGAGTACACACACGTTTTCTGTTTCCAAGGTTCTGGCTGTACCACTGCTTAATTAAACAAAGGGATGTGTACATGTGCACAATGTGCTATTCGAAATGCCTAAATTTTTCCGAAGTACAAACAAGAAAACTTTGGCAGGGGGGGATTTTGAAAGGGGGAACCCGCAAAACAGTCCAGTGATAACTGGATATTTCCAGAAATCTGACAAAAACTCAGAATGTGTGTGTGTGTGTGTGTGTGTGGTGTGTGTGTGTGTGTGGTGTGTGTGTGTGGGGGGGTGCGCGTGCACACGCGTGTGTCTAAGGCCATAACTGGAATCTTGAACAGCAGCACTTCCTGCTTATATATTCATTAACATATCAAAGACACGGAACAAGGAAAAAGAATTTCACCAGTGAAAGATAACACTACTGCAGGCTTGATTATGACTGGCAGGAGTTACTAACACTTTCTTGGAGTAAGTCCAGTTCTCATCTTGGTGTTGTCCTCATAGAAGTGAATATCTGCCATTCATAGTAGTGGGGGGGGGGGAAACCAAGTGTTAAACCTTGAGAGACCAAGTTGGCAGTTCAGTAACCACTGAAAAAGATCTTCTGACAGTCTCTAACGCTGTATTTTGCATAAAGACATTACCTCATGCATATTCGTAACACACAGGTAGCAGTATTCTTCTTGACAATTGTAGGCTAGACAGTACTACTGTTACGACTACTATTACAGGTGGGACTTGACTCAATAACTGTTCATTAAGTTACCGTTCCAAGGCACTGAGAAATGCCATTCTAAGTTACAACGGTATTGAAGTAACCATTCCAAGTTACAACAGCACTGAAAAATGACAATTTTTCACACTTACTACCGTTGCAGCATCCCTGTGGTCACGTGACCAAAATTCGGATGCTTGACAACTGACTCACATTTATGACCGTTGCAGTGTCCAGGATCATGTGATCGCCTTTTGTAACCTTCTGAGAAGCAAAGTCAACGGGGAAGCCCGATTCATTTAACAACCATGTTACTAATTTAACAACTGCAGGGAATCACTTAATAACTGTGGCAAGAAAGGGCATAAAATGGGGCAAATTCACTTAACAAATGTCTCATTTAGCAACAAAAAATTTTGGGCTCAGTTGTGGTCTTAAGTTGAGGACTACCTGTATAATGTATTCCAAGAGTCCTCATCAAAGAATCCTCCTCAATTTGAAGAAAAGTGACAAGTACAGTGTTTATGGTCATTGAAGCCAGAGTATGCTTTATAATGTTTATAAATGACTGGAATGATAGAGTTGAGGGGATATTTATCAAGAGCACATATGATAGTACACTCAGAGATAATTATAACATATAAAGTTGATATAAGTAGTAACAGAAAAAAGGAATCCAAAGTGAATTTTAATCACCTTCATTGTTTAATACCATTGTCCCCTTATTACCTTCTCCCCTGTTATCCTTGCCTCTTTTGGTTTTAGATTAGAATCACTACTGGTTGTGAAACTCCGTGAAGTGCTTTGATGATGCATTAAATACAAGCTTAGACTGAATAATATGCCTTCCCTACAGTATTTGGTAACTCTATGATATTGCATAAAGACAACAATAAACATTAGTAATGCGCAAATCGGACAAGATCCAATTTGCATCATTAACTTGATTTGAAAAATGGATTTGATTCCATTTTAAATTGCAATTTGAACTGAAGAGTGGGATCAATTTGATTTGAATAATTTAAATTGGTAAATCAAACTGATTAAACAAAAAGGTTTCGGCACATGGATAAGAATCCATTGCATTTTCAAAGAGGTTTGAAAGAACCTGATTTGATTCAATGTACTGAAATGAATTTAGTAAGTCATTCTGAGGATTCAATTTGAAGGCATGATTTGATTGAAAGTCTTTTAAAATGAATCATTGGACTGAAATTGTGCAAGCCCTTAATGAACATATTAACTCAGAAGTGCAACAAATATAGGTGCATCTCAGTGGTGGGTTGCTACCTGTTCGCCCCGGTTCGGGTGAACCGGTAGCAGCGGCGGCAGAAGGCTCTGCCCACCTGCCCGAATGTCATCATGGATGATCTGTGCATGCGCAGAAGGTTCTGCGTATGCGCAGAAGGTTCTGTGCATGCGCAGAAGCGCAGAAGCGCCCTGCGCACACGTTCACAGTTCCGTACTGGTAGCGAAGGTACTACTGGTGCATCTGTAAAACAACATAGTTTGAAACACGGAGCCTGCCATATGCGATTACTACAGCTCTTCTACATTACAGTACACAGGGCTGCGTATTGCGTGATGCCAACTGGAAACCAGCATTGATATCTCTAAGCTTCTAAAAATTCTCTTCTCTAAACCAGAAGAAATCCAACTCTTCCTGCCTGTTATACTTCAGGAACATTTGAAACTCTGGGCAGTTTGTTCTGTGTTTCTGAGAATTGTTTTCTCATTGAGAAATTATTATGTCCCTCACCAGGGATGGGTTCTAACTTACCTCGCTGCCGGTTCGTTTCCTCCTGTGCTGCGTGGCCGCGCCTGATGGGCGTGCGCACACTTTGCATGCACGTGCGCATGCACAGTACAAAAAAAATTAATTTTTTTTAAAAAGCCAAAAACAAGATGTCGATGCATGCGCAGTGCCAGAAACTCGGCTTCTGCGCATGCGCAGAAGAAGAAAAAAATAGGAAAAAAATTCAAAAAAATAAAATAAAAAAAATTCAAAAAAAAGATGGCGGCGCCCACAGACTGGCACCAACCGAACCGGATCCGTGACAACATCATGACATCACCAGCGGGTCGCTACCGGTTCGGGCGAACCAGTCCAAACTGGGAGGAACCCACCTCTGGCCCCCGCCTGAAGCTCATGGCTTCTCTTTAGCAGCCTATCAGAAGGGTTTTGCAAACCAAATGAATACACATACCAAATGCATAAACAGCATGTTTATGGGGGTGGGGG
>QLTV01000804.1:76793-93552 GCA_003457575.1 Thermophis baileyi
ATAGATAGATAGATAGATAGATAGATAGATAGATAGATAGATAGATAGATAGATAGATAGATAGATAGATAGATAGATAGATAGATAGATAGATAGATAGATAGATACAGTAGATAACAAATTAAAGGTGTGTGTGTGTGTGTGTGTGTGTGGGCATCTCAAGAATTTTTGTGAAAATCCATATTTCTCTGCTTGTTAAAACTACTGTTTTCCTTCATCTCTTTTTCTGACTCTTTTCATGGTAGTAGAATAAAAGCCCTGTATCCATATCAGCAATGAGATTCCGTGGTTTTTATTGGAATAATCGGATCCTCTGGGTGTAACAGGTCTTTATTTTCAAGCCAGCATGCACAGAATTCAATAAGAAAATATAAGGGCATTATTATGATCAGCTGGCAAGCAAATCAAAGGGTTGTTGTTTTTTTACATTTGTTTAGTTTGGGGAAATTAAATAAATGCAATTGATGAATAAAATGCAACATCAGCAAATGTGCCAAATCATTAATAGAAAATTAATGAACAACAAGTAGCCCTCTTCACCAACCCTTTCCAAAGAGAAGCAGGAAAAAATGGAGGAAGAATAGCATGGATGTTTGAATTAGGTGTAGAATAAAGAAAACCAAGATTCTGTTTTTTAAACTGATTCTAGCTTTCCACATTGCTTGACTTTGTTGAGTTAGATATTCTGTCAGTCTGTGTACCAGAGAAGCAGCTACAAAAGGAAAACTTTTCCCTGCTTCCAGCAACTGGAGAATTCTAGTCTAGAAATAGCCAAAAGCATTTTCAACGAAGAATTTCACTTGCTGAACATTTTACACCCTGACACCAAGGCCACAAAACACACAAATGCGGTAGTGGATGCTGGGAGTCTTTAAAACTATTGCATTGCATAAGATACTCTATCTAGCCAAAACCTAAGTCTTAATTAATGAATTGGCTCTGTGCAAGCCAAAGCAAGCCATTATTTGCCCAAATTCATAAATCTGAAGAAGAAGCTTTTAATCATCTCTTGGTCACCATATCATTGAAAAAAAGCAAAAGGGATAGAGGTACAGGTATGTACTTGTCAAATCTAGCTTCATCTGGTTAGTTTAGTGAATTATTTTGAAAGGTTTGTTTGATTTTCTTTCACATTTCTTGTAATATGCACATTTGAGTGTGTACTTATTCTAAACATTTCTCCCAGAATAAAGCATTTGGGGGCATACTTTCTTGCAATATACAGTATATAATTTTGTCCACATTTTTAAGAAGTTTGTGCATTTTTTGATTCTTTTTTCTAAACTGAGTTGAAAACATTATCAAATACCTGGGGGAGGGGGGAAAGGTTAGTTTTTCTTTTTCTTTTAACACATACAGTACATTCTGGTTCTTCTATGCTTTGGAAGGTGGGACTATAACAATGTCTTTGACTTATGACTGGTTGCTTAGTGATCATTCAAAGTTATGACAGATCTCCCCAGTGTTGCTTATGACCCAGATTCGAAGTTCTGATGGTTGCCCCCTGTTCTGCCCCAGCTACAAACCACCAAGAATACAACACACACAAACTCCGAACACACTTTTGGTTTACTAATGAAGGTCTACTAATGAACATCTTAGTAGCCGTTTGAAACAAAAATACATTTAAAGCAGTCTTTTTTCGAACACCGGCGGTTAATTTAACTTCATTAACAGCCAGCAAGAGTTCAAGGAGATAATTGTCTCACTTCTGAATAAAGAAGCTTGCAGATAAGAGCAGTTCTTACGGTAGTTGGCAAAACTCCCAGAAATAATTGTGCAGGAAAAAGTCATGAGATAGAACAAAGGCCGAGCAGACTTGACTGGATTCAAAACACAATAAGTAAGAATGAACATTGTTTCCTGCAATGTGATTGTGCGTGGTCAAGACTTAAATAGGCTAAGGGCGTGGCCAAGTAGCGCCAAGCCTTACTCTCGAGGAGACCTCCTTCTGAGTAACCATTCTTGCCTCTTGACAGCTCTGTGTGCCCGTGCATTGAGAAGAGGCTCCTCCTCTTCTTCTTCATCACTGGTGGGCTCCTCTGGAGGTACTGAAGGCCCTGGCTGACTCTCCGACTCTGGCACCACCGATTCCTCTCCAACCTCCTCACTGTCTGACTCGGGTGCCAGTTGCACGGGCCGCTGGTGCCTTGCCACAACAGCCTCTTCGCTGTCGGAGTCCGCAACCAGCTGCATGGGTCTCTGGCGGGCCACAACACCCCCCTGGTCATGTGAGTGCATTTTGGGAGCTCAACAAGTGCATTTACTGCCACATCCCACAGTCACATGATCATGATTTACATTTTTGGCCAACCATTGCAGACAATGGTTAGCTTAATTACTATCTTGTTTGTTTATCAGCTGTCATAAAAATATTTGTAAATTTGGACGCAGTCACGTGGTGACTCACTTAATGACTGGCACAACTTATAACCTTAATTCCAAAGTCAATTGTGGTTGTAAATTGAAGGCTACTTGTTTGGTGGGATTAATTTTTGTTGTTGTTGTTGTTGTTCTGTAACCTGATGTTTTAATTAATAATTTTTATTGATTTTTAAAACTACAAAACAATACACACAAACAAAGACCTACATCCACATATATACATAAATACACTTTTAACAACAGTTTCGTCTCAGTATATAATCTATTATTTACATTTTTCCCTTTTACTCTTCTCTAATTGTTTTCACATTTGTTGACCTATCTATCTATTTACATATTTCTGTCTTTATTTCTTCACACTTATTACTTACAAGTCGCTCATAATTTACCCATATTATTTCTCCTTTCCCTTTTCATTTATTACACCTTACATTCTATTTTTTCTTTTGAACCAATTGTAAAATTTATCCCAAACCAAGTAGTAATCTGTCTCTTCTTTTTCTTATCATTCTTTTGTTAATTTATCCATCTCTGCACAGATTTTTCGTCCATCCCTTGCTTAGAGAAAGTGTTCAAAAGATCCAGGAACATAAAGTAAACACAGAGATTATCCTCTAACCACATAGCCAATATTATATATTGTAGCTGTTAATAAAATGTAAGCTTATCTTCCATTATTGATCTTCTCACTGAAGAATGCTCCATGAGCCACCCAGGGTCACCCAAACTGTGTTTTGAAAAGCAGTGATCTATTGCACGAATCTCTGTGCCAGTAATAAAAGCACACAGACTTAGTAACTTAGATAATTTTCTTTTTCTTTTTAGATTGCACCAGAGGAAAATTCTTGGAACATTATACAATAAAAATGTAAAATAAAATTCCAGTCTGAAACCAAACAAGCAATTAAAGTAATGAAACACAATATCCAACAGTTTAAATAACTTCAGAAATAAGAATTTACAAAACTCCTAACATCAGCATTCAGCTGCATTAAAGATTTTTTTTTTTACTGTTATCTGAAAAATAGAGGGGAGTTGATATGCAAGCCATGGATAGTGTTGTTGTCATGTTTAGTCACTAAGTGGCATTGGACATCACTGTATCAACATCAGCAATTGTTTACAAATAGGCACCTGGTAAACCAGTAACGCTGTAGATGTTTTCTGGTTTATCAGGGGCCTATTTGTAAACAATTGCTGATGTTGATTCAGTAATGTCCAATGCCACTTAAATACCTACAGCATTACTATAATTTCATTTGTTTTAAAAAAAAACCTTCTCTTTGGTAGCCAATGTTTATTGAGATGTTAGACAAAAGCAGGACAGATCTGTGCGTGACATTAAAGACATGTGAAATATTATGATCTTATGAAATTTCTGGGTGGGAAACTGAGCTAGTGAGCCACCAAGGTCATTTTAAGAGCTGATCTTCAAAGTGCCTTTTGAAGTTCTTCAATCAATTTGTAAACAAGTTTTCTCTGGATTTCATGAAAAAAAGAGAAATTCTCCAACAGCTTTTCAAGAGTTAGATTTCTTTAAATGGTGATCATAGCACTACTACTGGAAAAGCTGCTTGGAGGCTGTTCCTTGCTAAGTACTAAATCTGAGTTCCCTTTCTAAAGCAAGGGAAGCTGGAGTCTGCTTCGATTGTAGCAATAAAAGACAGGGTATTTCCCCATATATTTTGTCAATTTCCTAAGTACAGCTAGTCCTCAACCTACGACCACAATGGACCCCAAAATTTCCATCTTAAGCTATAATGGTAGTAAATTAAAGCACCTGTGTGACTGGATCCAATTTTGTTTTTTGCAGTGGTTATTAAGCAAACACCATGGTCATTAAATGAGCATAATGATCACTGTTAAGCAAATCAATGTATTCCTTTTATGCTGGAAACTGACAAAAAATGTCATAAATCACATATGACTATAGAACACAGCCATAAAGGTAAGTAGGTTGCCATGCGCCTGAAATGTATTCATGGGATTGTGAGTGTTTTGCAGCTATCGGAATTCCAGAACCAAGTCTTAAGTAGTGTTGAAAGAAATATCCATCTGGTTCAGTTCCAAACTGGGAGAAAGGCACTGGAGACAAAATGGAGGTTGGAGGCTGATTGGAAAGAGGGTCCATTTATTGATGAACAGGACCACATGTTTGTGGTTCTTGTGCAGCTGACCACATGGAGTTGAGAGTGAGAGGTATATATACCTTCTCTTGGGCTTTGAACTTGAACTTCCTGTTCCTGTGCAAGAACATGTATTCTATTGACTGTTGTAGGGGTTCATTGCTGGCTCTGTAGGTTGTCTGAGATAAGTTTGGTTGAAGTTTGCTGGGGGTGATGCAACTGAGATGATGCCATGACGCAGCTTGTGTTCTGAAAGGGTGTTGGGCAATTCCTATTATGGCTGAGGGTTAATCCTATCTTTGTTCAGACCTTGCTGCAGGGAATTTTCTTATGAATAGAGCTAGCTATCCCTTTATCTCTTAAGTGCTGACATCTGCTGAGGGCTATTAAGAAAGGTGGGGGCTGCTTTCCAAGAGCATGTTTCTCCCTTTAGGGAAATATAATATTCTGCCTTTTTAATATTTCCTAAAATATTTCATTCTTCTAGGAGAGGGGTGGGTGCTAACTTTCTACAGTAGCTTTGGGGGAATCTGTTGTAACTTCAAACAGTTGCTAAGCTGTTAAGCAAGGACTAATTGTAAATGCAAAAACATCATGTCCCGCTCTGAGAGTTTCACTGAATTCTCTATTTCTTTGAAAGTATTTCTGATGCACATTCTTTTGTTATCCAGCTAATATGAACTGGTAGGAATGGGATGAAATGGGAACCGGTATGTCATGAAAATTCTCTGCCTGGAATAAATTCAAAGACGTTTAACTTCATTTGCTCGCTTAACTTTACATCGTCATTATTATTATGGTTCATCACACAGTCAGATGTTTAGACTGGATCTGGCATTTTTATCCACCTATCGAGTCCTTCCCAGGGACCTGGGGTAGGCAGATGTTGTTGTTTGATGGTGTTAAATTATTATTATTAAATTATATACTGACAGATATAAACTTAAGATGACAGCTTGCCTAAAGCAACCTTGTGAGTTTAAGCTTGTAGTTACATTTTTGTTTAAAAGAGAGAGAGAGAGAGATTGAGGTGGGTGTTCTTACTAGAAAGCCAATTACTGTCAGATTCTCCTGCCTTATTTATTGCGCTAGTTCATTTCTCATTATTAAATGGAAAGGAATTTAATGGCTGTTAAGAGGTGAGCCAAGGAAGAAACCTTAATTCTTTTTACTCCTCCCTGCAGGTGGTCAGACAGTGGAATTAGCTGACTTCATGCAGAAAGAAACATTCCTTTACATGTTGAAAATAAAAATGGTTTGACAATGACATAGGATTTCACCACCGCTCTTTCTGAAGCACTCGGAAGTGGGAAACAAAGGCAACTAGTGTAAATCCATTCAATGTTAATGACAGTTTTGTGAATAAATGCATGTGGGGCAAGATCAGAATATCTTTTATTCATCAACACCTTAGCAGCTAATATTTTGCTGCTCTAATAATGTCATAAAAGATACCAGAATGCAGATTCTCTGGTGACTTCCAAAGCAACTTTCATAGAAGGGGACACCTTTTCATTCAGAATGATTGACTGAAGGCAAGTTGATCATACCAATCAGGAGAGCAAAGACCAAAAATGTCTGTAATTGGGGAAGGATTCATGAAAATAGAAAGATACATTTTGCCGTAGAAATGGACTATCCTATAGCTGCTACCATGCTACAGTAAGAGTTTCACAGGTATGGACTTTATGCATTCAGATACAGCATTTCATACAGTATATTACCTTTGCAAGGCTCAAAAGACAAAATTAATATGAACATCTGCTTCTGCTTCTTGTAACTTGAAAGTTAAGCACCTAAGACAAGAAAACATTTTAATATATTCTACTTAAAAGCTGGGAAGTCTATCAAGAACCAGAAAAAGAATGTTTTGAGAACCAGATTGAGCTAATTAGCTGTGAGTTGGCCATCCCTGAAAAAAAGATTACATATTAGGTGATTAACAAGGATTCTTAATGAGACACATTATCAATCTTGAACAAGCCAGAACAATGCGTGCACGGTTTCCCCCCCCCCAAAAACGAGTTAACCTAATGAAAATTACAATCTTCTTCTACCTCCTCCTTCCCCAAAGCTACTCCTTTCAAACTTATAAGCATACAAACACAATAGAAAGTGGTACTGCACCAATGCCAAGTTTCAATTACACTGAAGCAAGACACTAATGCAAAGTGATTTTAGTTTAGGGCTCAGCAATACAGCTGATCCATAATTGATCTGTTGTTTCTTATGATTAATTTCAGGCATTCTTGAGGTTGTTCTAATAATTAATCCTTTTTAATAGGTTAATTACAAATTGAATTGTGGGGCAGGCTGACCATCTCTTGGAATTTGGTCATTCAGAGGCCATCTACTCTTACTCTTCTTTTATTATCTACTTCCTGCCACAGCAGTCATTTCAGGACCATTTTATCCTACAAGGCAAGCTGATTCACTTATCTCCCCTCTTTATATTTTGTCCTTGATGAAGTTATAGTAAGCAAATCAGCCTCACTGCAGTTTACAGAGTACAAGGACATGTTTATTCCTGTATTCACTTAAGCATATTGAAGCTTTGAAAAATAATTGATTTCATCCCTCTTTTTGTTTACCCAAGCTCATGAAAATCAGCACACTTTTTGTCCTTAGACTGTACAGCTTTGATGTTTGCAGTTAACTTCCTTATATTTATCAACAGCCCCCAATCCCATATTAATAGTTTAGGTGTGGTTAAATCCCTACCTGGTAGTTTTCAACTTCAGCAAAAGCATAGGTGGGGCAGGAAAGGGATGATTTGGTTGAGCCAGGTTTCATGAACCAAATCTACAGTATTTCAGTTGAAGTTCCTGTAAGGGACTGAGAAGAGTAGGGGGTTTGTGTATCTTAGAGAGACTATATTACAGATTAGCAGTGAAAAAATATATTTGTCACAATAGCCATCTCTGACACTGGGTTGAGGCTCAGGAGCAGAATCTCAAAAGTCCCAATGGCAACCATGCAGTCAAACCTTTGCCCTTTTGTACACGCATCTTATATCACCACACATACAAAAGGATCAGGTGCTTGGGACTTTTGAGATTCTGCTCCTGGGCAGTGGTGAAATCCAATTTTTTTAACTACTGGTTCTGTGGGCGTGGCTTGGCGGGCGTGGTGCGGCTTGGTGGGCGTGGCTTGGTGGGCGTGGCAGGGGAAGGATACTGCAAAATCCCCATTCTCTCCCCACTCCTGGGGGAAGGATATTGCAAAATCCCCATTCCCTCCCCACTCCTGGGGGAAGGATATTGCAAAATCCCCATTCCCACCCCACTCTGGGGCCAGCCAGAGGTGGTATTTGCCGGTTATCCGAACTACTCAAAATTTCCACTACCAGTTCTCCGAACTACTCAAAATTTCCGCTACCGGTTCTCCAGAACCTGCTGGGTTTCACCCCTGCTCCTGTGGTCTATGACAATTTGCCATGGCCAACTTGCCATGGCCAACTCAGCATGGGACAAATTCACTGTGGGACAAGAGTTACACTAATATCAAAGAAATAGTGGAATAGAATTGTTAAAAAAAGGGATGCAAAAGGAAGGACAGAATGAAATCTGAATGATAAAAATTAAAATATTTTTTATTTATTTTAAATAATTAAATTGAATTGTTAAATTGTCCTGCGGTGAGTTGTCCTGCAGCAAGTTGGCCATGGCGAGTTGGCTGTAGCAAGTTGTCCCTTCCAAACATTTGTATTTGTGTATGCAAATTTGCGTATGCAAATACAAATGGGAGCAAAGTGCTTCATCCCTATATCTTCCAAGTATGATGTTTTTTCCATTGCTAATAGCAGTAGGGAAGCAGCATTATTGGGTCTGATTGCCAAGAGAAGGGAATCAGCTTCATGTCTCTTCCTCTCATTGGTCTGATCCTGATACAAATTGCTTTTGTCCACTGTGTTGGAAGACTCAAAGTTTACTTTTTATTTAGCTGGCACTCTTGCTGTATCATTTTAGTTTATTTTAGTAGATGAAAAAATAATAACAATCATGCCTTTTCTCTCATTGATTTCTTTGCTCTTAATGGCATCCCAATCAAAACTGATAAATGTGTACATTCACAGCGCAATAACATCTTAATATGTAAAACACACATAGGAAGATGGATGAATTATTCTGTTCTTTTCCTCCTTCTCTCTTCATGTCTGGGTCTTAGCTACTGCCGTTAGAAAGATATCATTTCAGAGAAGATGGCATCCTTGCTTATTTTGGGGGGGGGGGAAATACAGCTGCTGTGCCTATGGGAAACAGCTAAGAAGGTGGAAGAGCATGATGATTAGACATGGGATGCCAAATTCCTTCTATGTGTCATGAGAGTAGACCAGAAAATGTATTAACCATCGGATCCAGTAAGTTGTTTCACACCACAATTGCATGAGCCACATAGGAGCTTCAGAAGGTAAGGGAATATGACTAGTAGAGTGGGTATGTGTGTGTGAGTTATGGGTATGTGTGTATACTTCCCGGCACCTGGCTGGACAAGTCCCTGCAGATTTTTTGGCAAGGGTTTTCAGAAGTGCCTTACCATTGCCTCCTTCCTAGGACTGAGAATGAGTGACTGACCCAAGGTCACCCAGCTGGCAATGCACCTAAAATGGGACTAAAACTCACAGTCTCAGAGCTTCTAGCCTGGTGCCTTAACCATTGCGCCAAACCGACTCTCAGCTTGTAGAGTAGGAAACAGATTTATTTCTGAGCAGCAGAGGTTTATAACCTGAAGCTATTAAAGCTATTCCAAAGTTCCTGCCAAATTGTAACTTTTAACATAACAGGAGAGGTAAATTATTAGGTACACAGGGAGTAGTCATAAGAGCTGCAATTAATTGTTTTAATTGAATTTCGCTTATATTTTCACTGCATTAAATTAGGGTGGTTTTTTTTAAAAAAAAAATCTGGTCTCTCCCACTTTTGGTTCTAAACTGTGCCTGCTCTTTTGATTTCAGATCTGGCATGTCATTTAAAGTTTAAGCTTATGTTTTCCTTTCCTCTCTAATGTCTGTATTCCTTAAGAATGCCTCCCCCCTTTAATTTTACTGTTGGGCACTCATATCAAGGAATCCCATAAAATTCAAGTTCCGAACCTTGCAAGACATTCTTCCCGAATGTGATATAAAAGCACTCAAAAGAATAAAACGTTCTGTGCCAAAGAATGTTCAAAGAAAAGACTAACCCTATGTATTTTGTTGAGAAAAAAAAAAGATAGAGATGGCTTTTTGAATGGCAATATTTAGGAACAAAAGAAAAATGGATTCTAAGGATTTTAAGAAGGAGAGCCAAGATTAATAGAAGCTAATTCAGGCTGGTACAGTACAACAATACACTGAGCCCACTAGAGCTGTAGTGGATAGAAAAAAAACCTTCAAGATGGAACAAGTGTTCTAGCATTGAAATATAAACTTGTGAAAATAAAGGCATTGAATCTATACCTCTTGCCCTTTCTAAAAAAAAAAAAAAAAGGTTGCCTTAACATTACAGGCATGAAGGGTAGTAAGACAATGCAGCGAAGAGTATGAAGGATCCACTTAAAGTGGCTTGGTCATATCTGCAGGCACAAAGAGAATGACATCAGAATCCTCCAAAATGGATGTGAAATGGGGAAATGCTTGAGGAAGACCCAAGAAAATGCAAGTTCAGAATTTGTCACCCGTCGATGTTAATCATTCTTTCAAGTAATTTGGTTGCAGATTGATTGATTGATTTGTGTGGCCAGAGATGAGTATCTTAGACTACAACTCTGGGCAGTTCACAAAATGAACAGTAAAAAAAGTAGTCTAGAGAAAAGAAGGACTAGGGGTGTGTTCCAGTATTTGAGAGGTTGCCACAAAGAGGAGGGGGTCAACTTATTTACCAAAGCACCTGAAGGCAGGACAAGAAACAATGGATGGAAACTAATCAAGGAGAGAAGCAACCTGGAACTAAGGAGAAACTTCCTAACAATGAGGACAATTAATTAGTGGACAATTAATCAGCTTGCCATCAGAAGTTGTAGATGCTTCATCACTGGAGGGTTTTAAGAAGAGACTGGACAGTCACTTGTCTGAAATAATATAAGGCAGTCTTGGCGAACCTTTTTGGCACCGAGTGCTGAAACAGGAGCGTGCGTGTGCACAGGGGAGCATGCGCATGCGTGGGGGAGCGCCAGAAACCAGAAGAACAGTTCCCCGGTGTGCACGTGCAGGAGCGCCAGAAACCGGAAGAGCAGTTCCCCGGCATGCATGTGTGTGCCTGGAAGCTGAGCTTCCGGTTTCTGGCGTGCGCATGCGTGCCGGTCACCTGGTCTTCCAGTTTCTGGCGTGCATGTGCGTGCAAATACCAGCTGGCCGGCGATCATGTGCATGCCGGAAACTGGAAGCTTAGCTTCCTGCTAAGTGCATGTGTGCCAGGGAGCTGCTCTTCCAGTTTCCGGTGCTCCTGCGTGCACAAAGACCAGCTGGCCGGCGCGCATGTGCACGGAGGAACACAGAAGAGCAACGGGCGATGGCTGGCGTGCCCAGAGAGATGGCTCTGCGTGCCACTTCTGGCACGCGTGCCATAGGTTCACCATCATGGGTATAAGGTCTCCTGCTTGAGCAGGGGGTTGGACTAGAAGATCTCCAAGGTCCCTTCCAGCTCTATTCTGATTAATTGATAGAAACAGTATCCCTTTGTTTTCCAGGACCATTAAGTAAAGACTTTCCTCACATACACATGCCCCTTCACTCCAATGTCTGTGACTGGACAGGCTATTGTTCCCAAATTGGCAACATACTCCTGGAGCTAAATTATCTGGTCCTTGTGCCTGAACAACCTCATATGATAGAGCTACAGCAATATTACTGCTAGATTACCATTAGCATTAACATTAGCCGGCAGTTTTATAGAAGCCTTCTGATTTGAGTTCTTCAAGCTTAATGAACAAAATGCAACCTCTAGTACACAGTGTGATACCAGCCTTTTGTTTGTGCAGCGAGCACATTACTACAGTTATAGTAATCAGATTTCAAATGAAACTGGAGATTCACATTCATGTGATTACAGAGAAGTTGTGAGTAACTTGCTGGAAAAAGCGGATGAGTCTCAAAATCATGAAAAGGGGGTAGATAACTTTTCCTACCTTCTGATTTTTATTCCATTTGCTTCTCTTGAAGCATGTGACAGAGATGAGATACAGAGGATAATGTTTAAAACCATTTACAATAAAGTTAAAACTTTTCCAAATTGATACTATAGCTTTGTGCCATTTACTCTGCCCATTTAAAAATTTTGCAGCACAGTGGGCATTCTGCAAATTATTCTCTCTTTTAAAAAATTAAGCATGCTCAAAAATGATACAATTCTGCCAACATTATCAGTTCTTCCTCTAACAGCCTCTCCCAATTTGGTTCGCTCCACATGTGTTGAACTTCTGCTCACCACCCTTAATTGTTGACCAAATTGGGTGGGGGTTAGGGGACTTGGAGCCCAACACATCTAGAAAGTGTAAATTTAGGGAAAGTTGCTCTGCTGAAGGTAATTTGATAGAAAATATATATAGTTGGTGATTTCTTATCTGAGTTTGATGCCAGGAAAAGGTACCACAAATGATACACTAATTTTATAGTGATAGGAATACTGGTCATTATTTATTTATTACATTTATAGGCATTCAGAATCAGATTGACTCCTGGTAGTTTACAAACAATGAATATAAAGCACATAATAACATCTA
The DNA here is from genome assembly GCA_003457575.1 of Thermophis baileyi. Lineage (NCBI taxonomy): Eukaryota > Metazoa > Chordata > Lepidosauria > Squamata > Dipsadidae > Thermophis > Thermophis baileyi. The sequence continues at coordinate 89,003 of QLTV01000804.1, forward strand.
CTAAATGATGGTCAATAGCACAACAATAAAACAAACTTTCCCCAGGAAAAAAAGGTTGATCCCTTTCTGTTTGGCATTATTGAAAGCTCTTCTTTTTAAGTCGGTATTTAAGTTGATGGTGTTACATTAGGTCGTGATGGTTGAATTTTCATTCATGGATTCTTCATTTAATATTTTTATTGCTAACCTTCCACACAGTAGATTGACTGGGATGGTCTAAAAGTAGTGAAAATAAATAGTGTTGGTATAAAGTTTGCCTTTAACATTAGTGAGGTCGATTTCCACTGCATGAAAAGAGGGTGGCATACACAGAAGGACTGAAAAAATGCTGGACATTGCAAATGAATCTAAATGTAATAACATTGTTGTCTTTCAGTTTCACAGAAAATCCATAAATTCTTAGCAAACTGCTTTGGATGTCAAACACAGATGGCTTCTAAGGGGATTATATGGATTTTCAGAGGATTTTTCTAACTGAGAGGGAAAATGTACTTGACATACAGTGCAATGAAAGTAGGATAAGGAACTCAAAGGAACATTTGGCCCTTGAGCTTATTAAAGTGCCCCCTGCCCCCCCCCAAAAAAAACCCCACCACACACAGTCTTTTGGACAAAAGTTTTCTGATGTTTTGTTTAACCAGAATTCTAATGGTGACTCTGGGACAGAAAACCCAGTCTGTAAGATGGATATAATATGGAAGAAACTAAACTGTAGATGCCAAATCCAATGGAGTCTATAAAGCTGAAATGATCTATAATGTTTCTGAGGCTAAATATCTATAAAAAGAACCGAACAGAAGAACTTTTTGTTTAAAAAAATTCACTAGCTTCAGTGAAATCTGTTTGCCTCAAGTTAGCACTATTGATTGCCTGGGACAATAGTGTTACCTCCATAAGTATATTTCTGGCTTTTAATTATCATCCTAAAAAGGTCATTAATGCAATACTTTCTCATCTCTCAACTCCCACGTTTAATTTCCCAGTAAACCCCACCCTCGTAGGCAGCTACTATGGCTCATCCACAAAGCAGTTTGCCAAATTGCAGACCAAGATAAAATTAGTTCAAATGATGTTTAATTTGAGACTTATTAATCAGAAAGGGTATCTCCATAACCTTTCTTGGAAACATGGCAATGTCTACAACTGCCTGGAAAAATTATTTAGGCCTGAGGGCTGCCCAGGTTGCTGAGTTAGCACTGAGAATTTTACACAAAGATGCATGTCTCACCTTAACATATGTGCATATGTGTTTATTGTGCCCTAAAGGCAACCCAAACACAATCCCAATTCTAGAAGTGACTTGCAAATGACATTAGAGGACTTCTTCAGATGTAGCTTGCAAAGGGAAAGGGACAGGGAGGGACAAGAAGAACCTATTTCCAGAAGTCATAGTCATAGAAGCATCCCTTTAAGTCTTTCTCCCCCTCTTTTGCATAACATTATTCACACACACATATGAGAAATAATTTGATGTAGTGGTTAAAGACACCAGGCTGAAAACAGGGAGACTTTGGGTTCCAGCCTTGCCCTGAGGCAGAAAAGCCAGCTGGGTGACTTTGGATCAGTCAATCAGCAATAGGAAAAAGGAACTCACCAATCCCTCCCAAAAGTGTTATGAGTAAACTGCAGGATCTCATCCAGACAGTCATTAGGAGTCAAGGCTGACTTGAAGGCACTAAGCAAATCAACGAACAAACATCACACGTACACATACCTATGTCCATACACAGTTAACTTTTACAAGCAGACTTCTCATGATCCTATGCAATAACCAGTAAAGTAGAACAACCATCCTACCTTATGAACCCCTGATTTTTTTTAAAAAAATCACAGAACGGCAAAACTATGGGGTCTGTTTCCTTCCCCCCACCTCCACTCCTGCTGTTTTATCCATGACAGCATGTTTGATTCTCTGTGACAATGTGGATTTCTATCATCTGCTTTTTCTCTCTCTTTTTTTCTTTTACTTACAAAGACATATCTGTGTGAAATTATAGTGTTTATGTCATTCTCTTGCTTTCTCAAAGCACCAGAGTACATTAGGCCTTACAGATGGTTAGGAGCTAGTCATTGCTATTGAATGACAAGTTGAATATGAAAACAAGTCATCCTTTTTCTCATATCAAAGATACCATGATTGAAGGAGACAAGACTTTTCTCAGGGTTAGCACAAAAGAAAACACACAGCCATAGGGCTTTGTCAGCCTCATAAAGCCCTGAGGTAACACCTTAGCCCTCCAAAATGGCTGCCAAACTATTATTTGACATGATAGGAAAGGGAAAGTTATTAAATGCATAAGAAGCAACCATGTTGAGTTCAGGGGTGAAATGCTACCGGTCCGGCCATACCGGTAGCAGCGGCCGACAGTGGTTTGGAGAACTGGTAGTGGCGGCAGTGCGAGGCTCCGCCCACCCACTCGGATGTCGCCATTTTCTTGTTTTTAACCCTCTGCACATGCGCAACGCATTCTGCGCATGCGCAGAGGGTGAAAAAGCACGCACGACGGTGGCGTGTGTGCGAGCGCTTCCGAACCAGTAGGGAAGGTAAGTAGATTTCACCGCTGGTTGGGTTTGATTTTAATAAAATCAGATTTAACTTTTGCATATTAGTGCTTTAGAGGAGTGTTTTCCAATCTCAGCAACATTAAGATGTTGGCTGGGGAATTCTGGGTGTTGAAGTCCACACATCTTAAAGCTGATGAAGCTGAGAAACATCATGAGAACAAGTATTAATAGGCCTCTTCCTGCAGAAATACTCAGTAATCTCAGAGGTTAAGGAAAAGGAGCTAATGCCTTCATTACATGGCTTTAGCCTTTATGGACTTGAGGCCCTTAATGTCTTGGGTCTGTCCCTTCCATAATTCCTTCTTAGGATCAGGGGTGGGTTCCTCCCGGTTCGGACCCAATTGCCCGAACCGGTAGCGACCTGCTGGTGACGTCACTGAAGTGGATCGGCCGGTGCCAGTCCGTGGGTGCCGCCATCTTTTTTTGTGAATTTTTTGTGATTTTTTTACTGTTTGGAAAGTTTTTCCTCTTCTGCGGCTTGAAAAAGGGCCCTCCCGCCCGCCCCCGGGTTTATACTGACCTTTATTCCTTCGCCCGAACACAGCTGATCAGCTCCTCAGCTGTGTTTCGGGCTGATTGCAGCTACTGAGCATGTGCGGAAGCAAAATTGCACGAGGGAACGCGTGTGTGCGCGCGAGAGGAGCGATCATGCGTGCGCAAAATGTCACGATGCAAACCGGTGGGGAAGGTAAGTGGAACCCACCCCTGCTTAGGATGGAGATATTACTAGAATTCTGTCAATTGTAGCCACCTAATATTTGTTCAGGAAGTCTGCTGAGGGAGAATGACAAGTTCTGCAAATCTTCCCAAGTCATGCTAAAAATAAAGGCAGAATTCATATATGTGAATACATTCTATTCTGCCTTTCAACATAAAACTGCAAGGTGTAAGTAAAAATGGTAAAAGCAAAATATAAAGGTACATGCATGGTAAAAAGAAGAGTCAAGTTTATGCTAATTCATAGCTTCCATTTTCAATCTATCATCTTCTTAATCTCAGATATGGCAAGAAGAGGGCTTGGGCAAGTTTGGGAGCTTTCTGTAGAAGAAACATGTGAACATGTGTTTTTGAGTTAGTTGCTAAGTGGGTAAAATAGAGGATCTAGACTAGAGTAGGGAAGTATGCAGATATATGAAACATATATGAAAATAAGGCCCCTAAATTTATTACCTACAGCCTTAAATTGCCAATTACTTGAAGTTAGATCTCTTTAAAAGTTTGAGTCAATTACAAATTAACTATTATTATTATTATTCATTGCACAGTCAGCCAGATGTTCAGACTGGGTTTAGCATTTTTGTCTACCTATCGAGTCCTTACCAAGGACCTGGGATAGGCAAATCTGGATGTTTGAGGGTGTTACAGATATCGTTGCAGGATGGAAGCAGTTCCAAGTAAAGCTGCCTTCTGCAATTGACTGATGGCAAATTTGTCAATGCCTATGGTGTTCAAGTGGTGCTCCAGTTATTTTGGGATTGCAGCCAAGGTGCCTATTACTATTGGTACTACAATTGCTTGCCTTTGCCAGGGTAGTATCCATAGTAATAGGCACCTTGGGTGCAGTCCCAAAACTACTACTACTACTACTACTACTACTACTACTACTATTATTATTATCTTCTGAATAGTGCAGTTTTTTGCAGTTCTGCTGGTTTATTGCAGGAAGCTGCAATTTCTTGATGTGTTTTGTAAAATTCTTGGACATGGTACCAAGTGCCCCGATGACAATGGGTATCACTGTTGCATGTTTCATCCATAGTCGTGTAGTTTCGATGGCCAGGTCGCGATATTTAGTAATTTTTTCCAGTTCTTTTTCTTCGACTCTGGCATCTCCTGGTACAGCGATATCAATAAACTGTACGCTTCGGTTTTCGACATCATGATTATTGCAAATTAAGCGAGGAAAGGGTGAATCCTTCCCTGATGCCTTTTATCAAGAGTAAAGAGGCTGTGAAGGGGCCCTTGAAGGGGGGGGGGTCAAGGCC
>QLTV01000804.1:97958-110552 GCA_003457575.1 Thermophis baileyi
ATTTTGGGCTTAGACAACTTAGAACTACGTCGCCTTAGAACCGATCTAAATGTAGTTCATAAAATTATCTGCCACAATGTCCTACCTGTCAATGACGACTTCAGCTTCAACCACAACAATACACGAGCACACAATAGATACAAACTTAATGTAAACCGCTCCAAACTTGAGTGCAGAAAATACGACTTCAGCAACAGAGTGATCAATGCCTGGAATTCACTACCTGACTCTGTGGTTTCTTCCCCAAACCCAAAAAACTTTAACCTTAGACTGTCTACTGTCGACCTCACCCCATTCCTAAGAGGTCTGTAAGGGGCGTGCATAAGCGCACCAGCGTGCCTACCGTCCCTGTCCTACTGTCCTATTGTCCTCATGTATCTGTATTCACCTTGATTATGTTTATGTTTATACCTATACCTGCTATCTTGTACATGTTTGACAAACAAATAAAATAAAAATAAATAAAAATAAATAAATAAAGATGGATCTTATTTACTACATAGCTTGGAACAAATCAGCAAGGACTTCTAACTAATTGTTTAGCAGAAGCCTCAGTAAAACAATTTCTCTTGCTCTAAATTAACCTACTAAAATTAAATAAATTTGCAGTCCTCCCTGAAGTAGTAGATTTGCATGTGGAAAACGAATTCCATTTTAGTACTGAGCTTTCCCGAAAAATTCATTCACACTTAGTTTAATTCTGTAGATCTCAGGGTTCTACTTTGTGGCATACAATTTAGTTTAATAAATTGTTACTATTATTAAATCTAAAACAATTGATCACCTTGTAACTTGTCTATTCAGTTTATTTCACTTTTTGCTACAATATCATGTGTGTGTGTGTGTGTGTGTGTGTGTGTGTGTGTGTTTGTGTGTGTGTGTATGATATTGTTGAGAAACTTGGCCTTGGGCTTAACGTAGTTTTGAGAAGAAAAGCAGTGAGTTATATACAATATGTCTCCTGAAACTTCTTTGAAGAATATTGAGATACAACTAGATACAAAGAATCAGATCAATCTATCAGAGATCTATTGTGAGATGATAGATAAAAGGGTCTTTAGCATGTTGGAAGGAACCATTACAGGGCCTCTCCCTCAGGTTCCAGTCTATTATGGGGCAAATTGTTCATTCTTTAGGTAGGTGTGTGTGTGTGTGTGTGTGAGAGAGAGAGAGAGAGAGAGAGAGAGAGAGAGAGAGAGAGAGAGAGAGAGAGAGAGAGATCACTCAGTTTATTTGCTGAGAACTGTATTTGAAATCTCTTCTAATTTTTTCATGGACTTTGTCCAGATCCAGGGCTGTATGAAATACCAACCCATTCAAAAAAATGGTGCATTCAGACCAGGGTCTGGGGGCAGGAATATTTCCCTTTAAAGTTGAAATCTATAATAATAGATTAATATTGAGTATAGTATTGACTCAATTTACAATGAAACTTTTCTTCTTCTTCTTCTTCTTCTTCTTCTTCTTCTTCTTCTTCTTCTTCTTCTTCTTCTTCTTCTTCTTCTTCTTCTTCTTCTTCTTCTCCTCCTCCTCCTCCTCCTCCTCCTTCTCCTTCTCCTTCTCCTTCTCCTTCTCCTTCTCCTTCTCCTCCTTCTCCTCCTTCTCCTCCGCCATCTAGGTCATGGTTGTCCCAAAGGTGCTTTTTTCAAAAGGCAACTGGACTTTGTTTTTCCTTGAATATGTTTCACTTCTCATCCACTTCTGAACTGAAGAACTGAAGAAGCTTCTTGAGTGAGAAACGAAAAGTTGCCTTTGAAAAAGCACCTTTGAGACAAGATAGTTGAAAGGTACTCAAAAACCAAAATGGGAGGTGATGGCTTTGGCAGACTGAAAACGGGACGTATGATAAGTTTATAATTCTCTCACACTCGTTCTCTTGCATAATCATCCATGGATAGCATCCATTCAGCATATCCACCTTTCAGAAGTTTCTTCTTTCCCTTGTAGGAATACTCACAGAGCTAAATCCTGTGGACAAGGCTTTTAAGAGTCCCAAAATGTTCCTAAAAGGCTGCTCTTGGTTGAAAAAATGTTATATGGTTTAATTAAAAGCCTAATATATGGCTAATCAGTCTGAAGAGGCAGTAAAACAACAATAATATCGAGTATACGTCTCTGTAATTAATTTGGAGAAATTATTCATCACCTTCCTTTATTTAAAAAAAAAAAAGGCTGTATATCCCCACCAACCATTTTAGTAAAAGGAAAGGAAAGTCTCCATGGTAAACTATAGATGACCACATGGTTATAACAGCAATACAAAAGTGGTTTGCCACTACCTCCCTCCCTGATTTCTTTTATTAATTTACTTCCCAGTTCTATTCTGGAACTTCCTAATGATCTCCCTTCCAACTACTAGCCATGATCCTGGCTAAGCTTTTCTGTGATCAGCCAAGATCAGAATAAACCAGTAAACGGGTCTCAGCTAACCAGAGCTAAGGATCTTTGTCCATCCTTGCCTCAACTTTTCTTGCTGAAAGATTTATAAAGTGCCCTATCTTATACCTCTCCAATTGCCAGGAGTACAAGAACTCATATGATGTTATCTTCAGTTGCTACGCCTCGGCTTCAGAATTCTCTTCTCTCATCCAGACTTTTAAAAACACTGTGGGGTTTTTAATGCTGTTCTTCATAAAGTTTGCCTCAAATATTTGAAACGTAAGACTGAGCAAAAGAGAGAGCAAAAGTCCTATTGTTCCCAAGCACAATCTCTTGGGACAGAAGGGCTTATGCAGTAAACAACAAAATGGAGCCTGACTTTATTAGCGAAGACTGAAAACACAAGGAAAATGCTTGGCATCTCCTTAAGGAGGGAATGGAGAAGGCCACAAAAGATTTGCAGCCCACGGTTCTAGTGTTATTCTGTTGCAAGTTATTTCGAGCCCAGAGAATGCAGCTCAATCAACTTAAATTAAAGCACAGGCTCCTGAGACTATAATGCCAAGCATGACTAAATTCCTTGTCTGCAAATCGTCTCAAGCTTGGTTAAAAATTAGACTTTCCCTAGAAACCAGAGAGGCAGAGTAGAGTCAAGTCTCAGCAGGACAGCCGTGGTGCTTCTTTGGGCTTGAAGAGATTTCTTCATCATCCCCATTGCATATCCCAGCATGTAGTTTGTTTGTCAGACTCCAAAGGCTTTCAGAAGAATTAATTAAACTATCTCCCTTAAGTGCCAGGGGGAATTAAGCCTGAGTAACATTCTAAGGCTTGGTTCTCATTCTGCCTTTTGATACTGTTTTGAACACCAAATGTGAAGATGGCAAACACTGAATGAGTCAAGCCACCAGATGTTCTATAAACACCCACCACTGGAAGGTTTGCTCATATTAAAGAGTGAAAAATGATACCTGGGGCTTATGTATGCTAATTTAATGGGGTTTTTCTCTTTTTAAAGTTATTTGAAGAAATACATGCACCTGAGAGATGGTGATTGAGCCAAGAAAGCCGATCACCTTCATGAATAAATAAAAATTTAAAATTAGTCTCCCTAATAGTGATCAAGCCCAAATGATAATCACCCTTTCCAAATTCGAGGCATTCCAAAAATATTAAACTTAACTGGAAATTGAAATTGAAATCTGTTCTGGAGAGAGGTGATAGCATCAAATTTGGGGTGCCACAAGGGAAATCCTTCCGCCATGATACATGGGTCTCTATGAGGCAACATCCTTTAAGTATCTCATGGAAAAAATTGTACTTTTAAATAAATTCAAGTAGCTTAAGTCAGTGTTTCTCAACTTTAGCCATTTTAAGATATGTGGACTTCAACTCCCAGAATTCCCAACCACCATGAGGATCCTAGAATTGTGGGAGCTAGAGTCCACACATCTTAAGGTTGAGAAACACTAGATTAATTCAACCACAGAGCTATTTTTCTCAGGGACAACACAATTTGGAGTTTGTACCTACACTGAAAATCAAACAAACTAACTAAACAGAGTTTGAGTTCCAGACTTCAGTCCCTGGAGATGAGACATCTAGAGGCTGAATGAATGAATTTGTATCGGTAGCAGAGAAACCAGGCAAAACTTCGATGGCTCTGTTTCAGATTAACAGCCTGCCCTTTTAGAGTATGTTTGCCAGATCAAATGATACAATTGTCCTTATATATCTGAAAACTGTGCTATTTCATTTGCAATGTTGCAAAACAACTAAAAATGTAAAAGGGGTGTTTGTGAGAAGGGATGTGTCTCTTTTCTTCCTCCCCCACCCCCAAAAAGCAACCAAGCCTAGCATTCTTTATAAATTGACCTGTTTCTTAAACCTCTGGTAGGTACATTTAAAACCCCAGGTTTCTTTTCCAAAATAAAGTTAACATGTTTTTCGGCCAGTTTAAGGCAAAGAACTCCTTTTAGTAGATAATACATGACCCTTCCCTATTTCAATATGAATTTTTGTTCTGGACATGTCTCTTGAGGGAAAACTACAATGTAGTGGCACTGTTAAGATTAATCAACATTAACTTGAGAGCGGAAATAATTAAATGCTGCAGTTGCAGCTACTTTTGAATCTCAGTTTTCCATTCCCATAGATAGATCAGAATACAATCTACCTTGCCTTAAGCTCTCAGAAGAGAAAGATGCAAATGTTACATTAAGTCATGCCCCTGTGTATGACTTCTACCGCCACCAACTGCTTGAGGGGAGAGAATTTTCTGTTTTTATACAATGTATATCATGTGCCATCTATGTAATTGAAAACACCATCTCCCATTGGACCTCTACAGTAGGGGTCCTATAGTGTCTAGAACATTCACTCCTGCAGAGACCCAATGGGCAGGTCATTCTGCTGTCCCTTTTCCACCGAGTGTGATTGAATCATTCAGTTCTGCCACATTTCTGGCACAGATGCAGCAAAACTATCTACCTTAGGAGAACGTTAAAGCTAGAGAGACCTGGCAAATCGCTCCTTCTGTGTAGAATTTGGTTTTTGTTCCTGGGAACTGCTGAAACTCTACATGTCTTTTAAGAAGAAAGCATCATCGAGTTCAATGGGGCTTATTCCAAGATAAATGATATATGATTACAGTCTGTTCACCAAAAATGGGAACTTTCTTTTCTCATACTCGCAGAGGCTGGGTATCAATTGCTGGAAATCAGTAGAAGAGAAGTTAGAGAACAGCACAGAAAAGAAAGAGAAGGACCTATGCTTGGTATTCCATTTCACCTGCCTTTCTGCTACCCCTCTCTGTTTTCTGATATCTCCTTTCTCCTTCAAACACTTCTTTCTCTTTCTGAAGAAAGTGGACAATTGTAGGTATCTCATAGCATCCATCTAAGGATATTGCTCCACTATTAATTAAGCTGTGACACATTAACTATACCCAAGTCCCTTACTCAGTGAATTGAATTTATCCTTTCAATTAATTTGATTTAATTAAGTAAAACTTATTAATTTAATTACCTAATCAAATAGTGCTGGTATTTTCATTCTTAAAAAAAAAACAACTAGATTTTTATTATCCTTTTCTTTTTTCCCCCCAGTATGTAAATGGACAAAACAAATACCAGATCCTTTAACATGGAATTTATCTTCCACTACTTTGAACTGCTACCTGTTGAATTTTAATACAGAAACCACACAAAAATCCAAAGGCATCAGTAGTAGAGCACCCAGTCATCAGTCTTTGAAAGCAAAAGCAACTTTCTTCAGTTAAAGAAAACACTGAACTGAAATGAAAAAACAGTTGGAAGAAGGATAATAAATATACCTATAAGATTTAAGATAATTAAATTGATTCTTGCCCCTTTTTTCAGCAACTGATTTCACCATTCTGATTTCATTCTAACTTCATTGGAAGTTTTGTTGGTTTAGAAGGAACGCCACATGGTGATCATACATGTTAAAATTAAATTGGCTTCTTTCTAACTCAAAATGGGAGGAAAAAATAAAGTAACATTTTTTTAGCATCCTCCCCAAATGGGCAATTCTATTCACATTCCACATTGTTTTGTATTTTTCTCTAGCTCTTTTATAAAATTTATATTACCCCAAAGAATTCTAACACAACTTCCATTTTGAGCCATTAGGTATAATGCTAATGAAACTGTAATAAACTTAATTTTGACCTTTCTCTATTCCTAAAGTGACTGCTCAATAAACAAGGTATCAATTTAGTTAAACTATAGAATCCTTCTGAAAAATAGCCATAATAGCAGAAATAATCATATCAATCTTTTGTAAACATTGTTCTGTTATCAATGACTGTTAATATGAAACAAGAGCCTTCTTCTTTGAATATTTATTTTTATTTCATTTATCAAATTTATATGATTTATATTTATCAAATTTGTTCATCAAATTTATATTTCGTGCCAAATTTTTAAAAAAAGTCTCATATTTCATTCTTTCCTGGACCTACAGCTCTCTAGTTTTATTTTCATAACTCTGAGGCAATGTGTCCATATTTTACATCTCAGGGATTTTATCTTTCAAAAATTGCCAACCAAGTCACATCATGTGGTCAGGTCCCGCTGCTTGTCTGTCCTGCCCAACAGGTCTAGGGCAGCCATGCTTTATCAAATTACTGTCAAACCTCAGAACAATGAATGTATTCCAACATTAAATTCACAGTACCCAGTCTCTGCAAGTTATTCCAAAGTTATTCAACTGGAACATACTTGCATATGCATGCTCTTCATTTTTGCACTGTTTATTCTGAGCCTTTTAGCTTGACAAGAACCAGTTTGCTGAAACTCCCCAATGTACAATACTCAAATTGTCTTTCTTTTTTCCCTCCCCAACTTAACCATAATAGCTAGAAAACTTCTTGGAAAGAAAAAAAGAAGTGAAAGAGTCTCTGAGGGAAGTCTTGTGGTGTATTTAAGCTCATTTTATCACTGCAAGCAACAAGCTTTGAAGCCTCTTTAATTGTTCGCATTTCCCAATTGTGGGATTTAACAGATGTGGGGGAAGCCAAAGAGCCTATCAGCTCCTGGAGATACAGATGTCCATTCCTAACCATAACAATGTCAAGATGATGAAATGTGTATATATTGCCACTGTGCAATCCCCACCCTTTTGTAGTAGTCTTGCACCATTAGTAAGGCAGAATTTTTATCATCACAGTGTGATGCGCATTCCACCATAACAAATGGCTATGGCTGGAGACACAATTAATGGAAGATGGGATATATTTTAGCCTTCTTGTGACTAAATAAATGCATAATACCATGTTCCACCCAAGAATTCCATGGTAATTCTTTCACTTAACAGAACAAGAGCACAAAAAAATGTCAAATTGTTCAGCACAGTGCTACTTTCAGTAGACTCAGGTCTCAAAATCCATGCTTGTACATTCTAATAATGTGTGCATACATCTTTTACTCCAAAATGTCAGGATACTGACAACAGTGTGAACTGTAGCATTGAACCACATCTGCTGGCTTTCATCATTCTAGGTGAAAGAAACTTGTACAAACCAACATACTTCGGAGAGATCACTTTTTTGCATATTTTTAGGATGGCTAACAGTACCTTAAAGTCTATATAAAATGTGCTTGATAAAAAGTAATTTGATTGGCATCATGTATCAAAAAAGTATTGTAATATAGCATTGCAACGTAGAAACAAATATAAATCGGGAGATTTGCATTTGTAAATTATTAGAAAATGTGTGCCTAAATTGTGGAAAGTTGTATCAAAAATCTGTATGGCAGTAATTTCACGGCTTGGGACTGGGCTCCCTAGGGCAGGGGTCCCTAAACCCCTGATGTGTGGACCAGCACCGGACCACGGCATGCCAGAAACCAGGCTACAAAAACAAGCAAAGCCCCATCCGCAGGATGCAGGCAGCATGCGAAACCTTTCCTACTCTGATCCATGGAAAAAACTCTCTCCACAGAACCAGTGCCTAGTGTTCAAAAGGTTGGGAGCCGTTGCCCTAGAGCACCAACTTTTTCCAAGAATCTCTACCCATCCAATTCAATCCAACAGATTGGAAATGCTGCACATTTTGTCAGCTAAAGACTGTCAATTGGCGGGAACTAGAAGATGGGCCTTCTCTGCTGTAGTGCCTGCTTTGTGGAATAGTTTCTCCCTGGAGGTTAGAACGGTTCCTACAATTCTACCATTTTGGCTTTTTCATAAGGCTCTAAAAACAAGGCTGGGTACCTGACTTGGGGCTCAGAATGTGTTAAGGGCCCCATTTCTTGTTTTTACTGTTTACGGTTAACATCTTGGTTTATACAGTAGATTTATTCCTTGGATGTTTTTATTGTTTTAAAATGTTTTGCAGTTTTAGAATGGTAAGCTAACCAGAATCACTTGGCTGAGATGGGCAGCTATAGAAATTGAAAAAATGAATGAGTAAATAAATACATGTTTTCTCTATTTAATTAAAAATAAAAATAAATTTGCTGAGATGCAACTATATGAATGAGATAGAATGAACTTTAACCAGTGTACAGGTTAAAGGCACCAGGCCATAGACTGGAAGCCTGGGAGTTTTTGTCCTGCCTTAGGCATAATACCAGCTGGGTGATTTTGGACCAGTCTTTCTCCGCCCTAGGAAGAAGGCAATGGAAGAAGACAATGGCCAACTATTGCTTAAAATGTTGCTAAGAAAATTACATGAAAATTACTATGTATTAATTCAATAGGCAAAACTGACTTGAACACACCAAATTAATAATAATCATCAACCCCCAGTGAAGCACCACCTTATTTATTTATTTGATAGATTTCTATGCTGCCCAACTCCCGAGGGACTCTTGGCGGCTCAACCTTGACATGGTTGAGGGGCTTGTGTGCTCTGAGGAAGATAAAAGCTATGCCAGGACTGGACAGATCTCATCTAGAGGAGTCAGATAAAGAGTTTCTCTCCCATAAAAAATATGGTGAGATGTAAATTTCAGAAACCCATACCGGCTCGGTCGTCACTTGAGTCAATATGGACCATGCTAGGTATTGGAATTCCTGGACATTTGGGAAAACTGGGCTACAGGACTCTGGACTATTGGCTGTTAAAAAAAAAAGTTAAAATTAAAGAAAGAGTCAGAAGGGCTAATTCTGCCTGCATAAGACCAAGCCCTGAGAACCAATCCATACAAGTGCAGAATTGAAAAGACAGTGATAGACTGCAAGTGCCATCTCTGCAAAGATGCTGAAGTGGGTCATCTGGTTATAGCCACTGCAAAAAGGTTGCCCAGACCAATGACAAACAATGGCACAACAAAGTAGCAACAATGGTGCATTGGAAGATCTGCAAGAAATACCATTTGCCTGCAAACAATAACTGGTGCGGGCATAAAATAGAGAAAGTAATAGAAAATGAAGAAGCTAAAGTACTTTAAAGGACTTTAGAATTCAAACTGACAGGCACCTGCCACATAACACCCCAGACTTAACAATTGTTGATTAAAAAAAGGACAAATATAATCTGGATAGTAGACATTGCAATATTTGGAGACAGCAGAAGAGAAGAGAAAGAACTGAAGAAGATACCAAATACAAAGATCAACAAATAGAAATAGAATGACTTTTGTTTCCACATGGAGACCGCTTCTGAACTTTGTGCTTGAAGTGGAAAAGAATGAAACTTTGATTTTGGGTTTTATCTATTAGATTGATAGATCCTCATAGAAATGGCTAGTTTGTATTATTATGAAAAAACAAAAAGTTGTGGTTTGATGTTAATGCTTTATTTTACTGCAACAGAGGGAGTCAGAAGTCAATGCTTTTTCTTTATCCCAACCTTTCATCACTTCTCTTCCCTTCGTCATTGCTTTCCTATTTACTTTCATATTTTGTATCTTATTTTATCTTATAACTCAATAAAATGCTAAAATAAATTAAAAAAGCAAATAGAAATAGAACGACTGTGGCAAAAGAAGCTAATGTAGTACTGTATCAGTAGTAATAGGCAGCTTGGATGCAATCCCAAAACTGAAGCACCACTTGAACACCATCGTCATTGACAAAATCACCATCAGTCAATTTCAAAAGGCAGCTTTACTTGGAATAGCTTACATCCTGCACCATCAAACATCCACATCTGCCTATCTCAGGTCCTTGGGAAGAACTCGATAGCTGGATAAAAATGCCAAATCCAGTCTGAACATCTGGCTGACTGTGTGATACACCATAATAATCACTACTGGGATTGCGGTATATTGAGTTGGGGTACCAATTCAGGGGTGGGTTCCTCCCGGTTCAGACTGGTTCTCCCAAACCGGTAGTGACCCACTGGTGATGTCATGATGATGTCACCAATCCGGTTCGGTCGGTGCCGGTCCGTGGGCGCCGCCATCTTTTTAAAAAAAATTGAATTTTTTTATTTATTTTTTTTATTTTTTTCGGGTTTTTTCTTCTGCGCATGTGCAGAAGCTGAGTTTCCGGCACTTCCTTGCCACCACTCCCCGGGCTCGTGTAGACGGAGAAGCCCGCCAGTGCTCTCGGTAGTTTCTCCCGCAGCATTTTCTGGACTGGGAGGACCCAAAGGGGCAACTCCTTACTGTGCTCTTCCCCAGGGCCCCAAGGGCCGCCCTCCTGGAGTGCCGCTGCCGCCGCTCTGGAACTTTCCTTCCGCCACCACTGCGGCTGGAACTCCCATCAGGATCGAAGGCAGGCAAGCATGTCGGGGTCGTCTGGCCGCGGGGAAGGGAGCTAGCAGCCCTCGCATTGATGGGAGACACAGCTGCTGTGCTGGGGCCGAGAGGGGCAGCAGTGGGGCATCGTGGAACTCCTGGGAAGTTTCCCTGCACGAGTTTGGTTGGCGGGGCGGAGGTTTGAAAAGCGAGCTCCAGGAGGCTTGCTTCCCTTCCCCCCACTGGCAAAAGCCATGCAGGAAAAAACTCCAGAGTTCAGGGCGTCCTACAACTCCCGGGAAGTTTCCCTGCATGGGTTTGGGCGGCAGGGGGAGGTTTGAAAAGCGAGCTCCAGGCAGCTTGCTTCCCTCCCCCCACCGGCAAAAGCCGTGCAGGAAAAAACTCTGGAGTTCGGGGCGTCCTGAAACTCCCGGGAGTTCAAGTCCTGTCATGAAAGCCAGCTGGGTGACTTTGGGTCAGTCACTCTCTCTCAGCCCGACCAATCTTACAGGGGGGTCTAGGTCTTTTCATCTCCAACTCTTCCTACTCTCCCCCTCCATACAAATCCAGCGAAAGAAGAGAGGAAGTGATATCCTAGCGATCTTTGTGTGTGTGTATGTGCGTGTGCATGTCTGTGAAAAAGGAAAGGAAGGCAGGGTGCAGAGGCCATTTCACTCGACCACACTCCAGAAAGCAGTTGGTTCCTCTTCTGGAGACCAGGCTATTGGGGGTGGGGGGGAAGGAACACTTGGTTTACTCGGAAGTAAGTCTCACTAAATTCAATGCTAGGATTGAAATAATCGCCTAGTATTTCAAGTCGGGGGATAATCGCGGAGGAGAAACACCCGAGGAGAATGAAGAGTCAGAGACGAAAAGTCCCATTCCGCTTACAGGGATGTTGTTCTGAGGAAAATAGGAGGCAGGAGTATTAGGTATGTTTGTCACTTTGAGCTAACTGTAGAGTAATAAAAGTGGGATCGAAAATCTAATAAATAAATAAATAACAGAAGGGCTTTTTCTCTGTTATACTTAGGACAACAAACCCCCTGCTTAGGCAGGAAACCCTACACCACTTCAGACAAATGGTTATCCAACATTTTCTTAAAAACTTCCAGTGTTGGAGCATTCACAACTTCTGGAGGCAAGCTGTTCCACTGATTAATTGTTCTAACTGTCAGGAAATTTCTCCTTAGTTCTAACTTGCTTCTCTCCTTGATTAGTTTCCATCCATTGCTTCTTGTTCTACCCTCAGGTGCTTTGGAGAATAGCTTGACTCCCTCTTCTTTGTGGCAACCCCTGAGATATTGGAACACTGCTATCATGTTTCCCCTAGTCCTTGCTTTCATTAAACTAGACATACCCAGTTCCTGCAACCGTTCTTCATATGTTTTAGCCTCCAGTCCCCTAATCATCTTTGTTGCTCTTCTCTGCACTCTTTCTAGAGTCTCAACATCCTTTTTGCATCGTGGTGACCAAAACTGAATGCAGTATTCCAAGTGTGGCCTTACCAAGGCATTATAAAGTGGTATTAACACTTCACATGATCTTGATTCTATCCCTCTGTTTATGCAGCCTAGAACTGTGTTGGCTTTTTTGGCAGCTGCTGCACACTGCTAGCTCATATTTAAATGGTTGTCCACTAGGACTTGAAGGTCCCTCTCACAGTTACTACTGTTGAGCAAGGTACCACATACCTGTGCATTTTGTTTTTCTTGCCTAAATGTAGAACCTTACTTTTTTCACCATTGAATTTCATTTTGTTAGATAGTGCCCAATGTTCAAGTCTGTCAAGATCCTTCTGTATCTTGAGCCTATCTTCTGGAGTGTTGGCTATTCCTGCCAGTTTGGTGTCATCTGCAAATTTGATGAGTTCCCCATCTCTTCCCCAAGAGAAAAGAGAGGAAGAGAAAGAGAGGAAGAAAGTGGAAGAGTATGAGAGAGAGAGAGAAAGGAAGAAAGGAAGAAAGGAAGAAAGAGGAAGTGTGGGTGTGTGTATGAGAGAGATAGCGACAAGAAAGAAAGAAAGAAAGAAAGAAAGAAAGAAAGAAAGAAAGAAAGAAAGAAAGAA
>QLTV01000804.1:123790-147894 GCA_003457575.1 Thermophis baileyi
AGGGTAATGGATTGGTTTATGATTGATTCCATGACTTTGCAGGTGACGCAACATAATGAGATTGTGCTGAAATTTTCGACGTTGCTGGGATCTCCTTTTTTGAAGATAGGGATGACTGTGGCTAGTGACCATAAGTTGGGTAAGGAGCTAGTCCTGAAAGATTTATCGAAGATTATGCTAAGAGGTTCAGCTAAGGCTGTGGAGAGCTTTTTTAAGAAATATGCACATAGTCCATCAGGTCCAATAGATAGAGATGGTTTTAGGTTGCGTAATGCCTTTGCAACGTTATCTTCTGTAAAATCAATTTGTGTTAGATCGTTGTAATTATTTGTGGTATTATAGCCAGATTGCCAGTGGAAGAGGAAAAAACAACAACCAAAGTCATAAGTAGGATAGACATCAGCAGAGTAACTGGTTCTCACATGCAGGCTAATTCATTTGAAATAATAAAAGTGGATCTTCAAGGAGGATTTCTCATATTTTATTTTTTTTCAAGGAGATATCATGAGCCGCACTCAAACGTCATGTAATTCCCAAACCGAAACAAAATTCTGAACCCCTTTCTTGATTTCTAGAGAGAAGGAAGAAAGGGACAGGCCATTTTTTCCACTCCAAGCAACCGAGTCGTATGGAACATGTGTTGATTTGATGGAGCATGATTTTAATTTGTCCTCATGCCAGCAAGAGAATAAATTATAATTTTCAAAGATAGCTTGACACTTGTCTCCTTTCAGAGTAATTGCATATTCTCTGGATAGAAAAAACAACATTCCAAAATCACGAGGTTGCGTTGCTTTTGCTTTTTAGTGATTATTGTTAAAATTATAAGTAGAACACAGAAAGATATGGGGGGTGGGGTGCTTCCCCCCACCCCCATTAGCACCTGGAAAGGAACATTTGCTCAAGCAACAAAAATCTGCTTGGCAAACCACATAGATGTAGACAAAGACAAATATACAGTTTATCCGTCTTGATCTTGTAGGCTTTTTATGTAAAGGCATTAACTGCAGAATGATGACAAAATCTTATTGTGCTTAGTGTTGTCTTTGTGTAAATTTGGCAGCTTTTTTCTGCCTTCTGCAAATTGTTTTACTCTTCAAAAGCTCATGTCAATGCCATATTCTGCCTCCTCCCCCAATTCCAGGAAACTATGAATAGTTATGCAGCAACCTGTTCATACTTTAAAATACTTAAAAGAGCTGAGCATGCTTCAAAAATAAAAAGGAAGAGATGCCTGGGATTTCAGGCAAAGGGAGCACTTCACCTCTTTTCTTTTCATTCCAGCTTGCAGGACGTTTTTCTCGCTGTTGTCTGAAAAAAATAATAGCTGCTTTAATAAACCAGATCATTAAAACAGCACCTCTGTAATGCAGCTCTTAACCCACTGACATCTTTCTTAAGATTCATACACATGCTTGAACAAAACCGTGTGTGCTTGAGTGAGGAACAGGTAGGTGTAGTGCCCAAGATTCAAAGCATTCCTTCATCCTTATTTCTGAAGCATTCACACTCACTGCGTGGCAAACGCTATTGGCTCAAATTTGTCAAGGGTGCACATATTGGCTGCAGTAGTGGGTTCTAAATCCCGTCGCTACTGGTTCACGTGCATGCTCGCGCGCGCACGTTTCTGCGCATGCGCAGGAGCGTCTTGGGCAAGTGGGCGGAGCCTCCCACCGCCGCCGCTACCGGTTCACCGAACCGGCCCAAACCGCGAGCAACCCACCGCTGATTGGCTGGCTTCTGGGACATCCCAACAAGTTGACTGAGGTGGCAGATTTTAGGACTTTGTTTATAGGGTTTTTATAGTTTTTAATGGTTTTTATTGTTGTTGTGGGCCATCCAGAGTAGTACTCTAAGTTGTGTAGCCATAAAAAATATATAAATGAATACATTTGAAGAAATCCATTGGGGGTCCTTTCCTGTCACTTCTAACTTTAATCATTGTTTCCTTCCATTATAGAACATCTCTCTGCCTAATTCTAATTCCTTATCACTTGATTAGTAAGTTAAAATGCTGCAATCTCCATACAGATCCTTGGGTAAACCCCACTGTTTAATTCTTCCATTGTCAGAACATTTAGTTTCTATTCAGAATGAGTGATGAACTAGAATTCTCATCTATCCTAGCTAAGCTGGATAATGGACAAAGATTAGGGCCCTGTGATATCTACCTTGAACTGGTACTGTAATTTTTTGCTTTCTTTCTTTAACAGTTAGCAGTCTGTAAGAGGATATATTTAGATCTGGCAATTAATTTTGCAGATTTTAGTCAAGTTATGTTAAGAATTTGTTGACACTGGCAGAATATCTAAAATGTTATCAAGGCTGTATTGCTTTGGAAAAGCTATTTAATTTTTATCCAGGAAGACTTTCTCTTCCATGTGTTTGATATCTTTATCTTTAATACAGATCAGCTGTTAATGTAATTGCTCTGTACTTGCTGGATTCTCCATGGAATTCTTTTTATATAACAAGTATTATACTGATTATTTACAATATCCTTATGACATATTTTGATATAATTTTGTAAAAAGATTAGCAATTATACAGTTGCATTTCCTAAGAAGTTCTACATAGATATTATCTGAACCCAGTGTTTTTCCTTGTGAATTTCAAAGCTGGAAAGGTCATTAGTTTTATAAAATTATCTCATCCATATTTATCCAGTATGCTATTTAGAATTTGGTCTAGTGGTTAAGGCACGAGGCTAGAAAGAAGGAGACCATGAGTTCAACTCCTGTCTTAGTTATGAAAGCCAGGTGGGCAATTTTGGTCCAATCACCCTCTCTCAGCCCAACCCACCTCACAGGATTGTTGTGGGGTAAATAGGAGGAGGAATATGTGTTAGATATAATATAGACAGGATACAATGAAAATAAGGTGCGGTGGTTCAGTGGCTTGGTCTCTGCTCCAGCGGTTCGAGCCCTGTGCATGATGAGGTGAGCTTCCATCATTTGCCTCAGCTTCTGCCCACTTAGCATTTTGAAAGCATGTTCTATGCAAGTACATAAATAGGTACTACTTCAGCGGGGAGACAAGTTGGTGCTTTGTGCAGGTGGTCAAATTCTTGCTGGCTCTAAACCTTCCCGGTTGCAATGCACATTTGCAAGGCAGCTTCAGTGGAAGGAGGGGATTCTTAGATGCTGCTGCAGGATGAGCCGTTCATTTTTCTGGTACATAAAAGCATTCTACCAATCTATTAATAAAATTACCCATACCAAAAAAAATGAAATAGTTAATTTGGCAAGCCTTATGTTTGACAGATTAATGCAGAGAATAATTAATTCACTTACTATTCTCATAAAATTATATTCTCTTTATGGTTTGAAGTTTTTCTCTCCCCCCCCCCAAATTGTTGAAGGTAGAACTGTCTCCAGGACTGTCGTAGATAAATTGTACATAAATGTAGAGGCTTTGGTTCCATGGAACAATCTCCCAATAGGGATCAGGCTAGCTCCTCCCTGATAGCCTTCAAGAAGATCTGAAGACCAAGCTGTTTCAGAGGGTTGTAGTCAGACTTGGACCTCTTCTAGTTTTATTTCTCTTTTTTAAAATCTGGATTTTATTTTTGTGGTCTGATTTTGTTTTAATTGATTTTATTTTAATTGATACAATGGATGTCTTAAATTCCTTTATATCGTATAAACTCTTGTAAGTTGCTTTGGACTGCAGCAATATATATGAGAAGGAATAAATGAAAATTTAGCCAGACCATCAGCAAGTTCCTTTCAGTACATTAGAAGATACAATTAATTTTCTCTGGAAATTTTAGCTCATTGGTGTTCCCTGACAATGTTTTTGTCAATTGCAAGTTTTAATTCTGCCAGTTCATACAGCTCTTCACGCTGAGATAAGGTTGGCCCAAAGCTTCATGTTTTTCCCAGAAAACCCTCAATATTTTTTTTCATCAATTCAGAACATTCAGAATAACAGAGTTGGGAAGGCACCTCGGAGGTCTTCTAGTCCAACTCCCTGCTCAATTGTTTTATACAAATAGTTGTCCAGTCCATCCTTAAAAGCCTCCAGTGTTGGAGCACCCACAACTTCTGAAGGCAAATTGTTCCACTGGTTGACCGTTCTTAAATTCTCCTTAGTTCTATGTTGCTTCTCTCTTTGTTCAGTTTCCATCTTCTGGGGATGTTTCATATACTAGTACTTGATACTTCATGTACTAGTACATTCTACTAGTATTAGTACTACTAGTTCTAGTACATTCAGTTTCCATCCTCAGGGGATTCCCAAATCCCCTGGCGGTAGGGAGCCTGAATGTCAGCTGTACCATTCTTACAATCTTGTACATATATATGTTTAATTATTTAAATGTTTAAGTGGTTTATGTTTTCATTGTTAGTTTTATTGTACAACACCCAGAGTTCCATTTTGAGATATGATCAGTCATATGTACTTGATAAATGAATCAATCAATCAATCTGATTTACTTAAAAGTAAGCCATTAGAAATCTGGGTAAAATTATAGACATTGGTTAGCAATCTTTCTTGGGCATAAGCACCATTGAATAGAGCACACCTTACTTTTGAGTAAATGTATGTGTGCTACCCCACTCCCTCCCCCACATGTATGGCAAGAGTTCTACAGGTGTTTATTCAAACCCCCCAAGCAGGTCCTCGGAAAGCACTCCTGTTGCACAGGTCTGGATTCCAAGCTCAGAACAGTAAGAGTCATTGGGTAACCAAGTCCAATGGGCACACACAAAGTGCAGGAAAACAGTCCAGGAGTCAAACAGCCCAGGATACAAGGCACAAGTACACAAGGCACAGAACTGGACATGTTGCTCCAGCAACACTCAAGTCCTCAGGGTGGGGTTAAGTAGGCAATGTCATGAGTAGTCTAGCTGACCAGCGTTGTCCGTGTCTACTCTCTGTTCTACATGTCCTTGGATCAGGAGGAGGTGTGGACTCCACCTCCTCCTTATAGCTAAAGGGTAGAGCTGCTCCCAGTCTTAGCATGGAGCCTCCTGGCCAACTTGTTTTAGCTGTGGCTCCCCTCCCTCAGCCTCACCCTGTGACTCATCCAATTGACCCAGCTGAGACTGCTCCATCAGGCTAGAACTCACTGAGCCCCGATCCTGACCAATACTTGGCTCCACGTTTTCCTCTGGAGACTCAAACTCACCCTCCTCCTCTGACTTCACATCTGGAGAAGGGTCCAGGGGCGGATCCATCACAGTACGCAGGCTGTGTAACATGCCTTGAAAAACAATTCCACTTTCACTTGTCCCTGTTCAGCACTGGGATAGGATTCTGTCATTAATTGTCTTGTTTGCTGAATGAATGCATTTTCACATTCTATTTAGATGTAGATCTAATTCATATCTTTCAAGTTAGGGAGATTTACTGCAAGTAAATTCCTATTTTCTTTCTTGCTGTGAGTAGAGTCAGAGTCTCTACCAAAAAAAAAAAAAACACACACCTCTTTGGTATCTGCAATTATTACTGCTCAATGAGCATGCTCAGGCCCCAGTCCTACACTCCTACACTCCTACACTCCATCATTAAAAACACAGTTGACTCATGCTGGTAATATAGTATGTTCATAAAGACATGGGAAAGTACAATCCAAACAAAGAGACATAGCCTGAAACAAAATAACAGAGCCTCAAAGTGAAAGAGCAGGCTTTGAAGACAAATAAAAAAAATCATACAGGTTTGTGTGTACTTACAGTAAATGATCTGTTAAAAATACACTGGTCTTTGGCACCATTAATAGTTAACACCTACAGTAGGTGTCCTTAGATTCAATTGCTTTCACTTGCCCTTGCTTTGAAGATCATTAGCTTTGGGATTATAAGAAATTGTGTGGATTAAGAAGGATTTAAGGCCAGTTTCTCTGTTCTCGGTCAAACAACTGGTCTCAAAGAGCCTAAATCCTTTGCCAAGCCATTAATTATATTTCATTACAGTCCTTAGCATGAAGATGAACTCAAACTAAGCCTTCATCCTTTGCCTGCTAGGGACCACTCCTACCGATGTTTGCTACATTACCGGGTATAAAAATAGAAAATTAATTGTAAGCCATTGCAGTTCAAGCACCTATTCAAAGTCATTTCTTCCTTATTCTCAGTCCAGTACTGCCTCAACACAGTCCTGCACCCCACATAAATAAATAGAAAGCAGGAGCCAGCCTCAGCTTTACAAAAGAGTGAAATATTAGCCTCCCACAGCACTTCTCTACCTGCGTATATAACATATTGATCGGCTCTCCCAAGCAAACAAATATATTACAGGCCCTTCTTAATGCTAAGGCTCTTAATTTACTGCCTAGCCATAATGATCATAAGTACAGACAATATGGGATTCTAGAAGCTTGATAAATATGCATTGGTTAATTGGAGACTGTTTCAAAGACAAGAAAAGAGCAAGCAAGTTGCAGCACCTTCAAGGTTCAGCAGTACACTGGTCATCGGCAGTAATGTTTGTATAATTAATTAGCTTTCAGCACAGGGCAAGGGAGAAAAAGGAGACAGCATAGCCAACATTCTAGGAGAGCCCTTTCATTTGGAAAAAACAAACCAACAAGATCAATAATGGCCTTTCAATTCAGGGGCTTAGAATGAGGTAGTGTAGGTGGAAAATAATAATTTTTTAACATGTTCAGGAAACAAAGCATGCTAACAAAAAAGAATGCTCCTTCTCCTTTTCTTTCCTTTGTAGCTAACTAATTGTACTAGAGCCGAGGTGGCACAGTGGTTAGAGTGCAGTACTGCAGGCTACTTCAGCTGACTGCTAGCTGCAGTTCGGCAGTTCAAATCTCACCGGCTCAAGGTTGACTCAGCCTTCCATCCTTCCGAGGTGGGTAAAATGAGGACCCAGATTGTTGGGGGCAATATGCTGATTCTGTGAACCGCTTAGAGAGGGCTGTAAAGCACTGTAAAGCAGTATATAAGTCTAAGTGCTATTGCTATTGCTACTAAAATGAAAATAGCATATTCCAGAATATTCTCTCTCTCTCTCTCTTTCTCTCCCTCCCCCCCCCCCTCCCCCCCCCCCTCCCTCTCCCTCTCTCCCCCCTCCCCCCACCCACCCTCTCCCTCTCCCTCTCCATCCATCCATCCATCCATCCATCCATCCATCCATCCATCCATCCATCCATCCATCCATCTATCTATCTATCTATCTATCTATCTATCACACACACACACACACAGTATGTATAAGCATCTCATGGCAGAAGTGATGATGAGTGCAGCAACCTGAGCTAATTGACAATAATCCAACCAATGTTAAGTACTTTTAATGGTCTTGGTGTATATTTGTTTAAAAAATAAATCAACTGAGCTCAGTAGGTCTTACTGTATACAATCCTATTTTTTCTTGTTCCTCATGTTAGATCTTTCATATGGAAATCACTGAAATTAAAATATTCTTAATTTGGATGGGATCATTCAAGTATCTCAAAATAACAGTGTACCTAGGCACCTGGATACTGATATAGACCCATTTATAAGAAATACGTAGGATTCAGCATACCTCTACATTTTTGTGTATTTCGTATCCCATAATAGAAACACAATGCCAGAGTGTCAAGAAGTTGAATATTTCAAAATTTTGGCAAGCTGAAACTCTTGGACTTGTCATCATCTGAGGCATAGAAATCAAGAATGCATACTTGTCAGTCGCCCTGCTGGACACTAGTACTACATGCAAACAGCTTTCAGTCGTCTTATGACTATACAACTAGTGTGGACACTAATATTGCTCTCAGACCATTGCAGCAGTTTCTTGACTATACTTCTGGATAATATTGTTGTACTCATATGATTATAACAGTCAGTTGATCACACAGTTAGATGCTAATGGCACCCAGGGTGCAGTCTACTAGAATTCTCCAGGAGCAGAATCAAGAAGTTGCCACTTGAGGTAATGAAAGGACTGCATGGTGTAGTGGAGCCAATCTGAGGCACAATACATTAATAAGGCGATTCCCTCTATTGTTGGAAGGAAAAAGAGGAAAAAGAGAAAGCCAGCTGCCATGAGGAAGTCACATGGAGCTCGGCTGACCCAGCAAGTTCCACTAAAACAAAGAGCAACGACAGCTGTGGTGCAGACAACTCTACCCTAATCCTTAACAATAGCAATAGCACTTAGACTTATATACTGCTTCACAGTGCTTTACAGCCCACTTTAAGTGGTTTACAGAGTCAGCATATTGCCCCCAACAATCTGGGTCCTCATTTTACCCACCACGGAAGGCTCAGTCAACCTTGAGCCTGGTGAGATTCGAACTGCTAAATTGCAGGCATCCGGCAGTCAGCAGAAGTAGCCTGCAGTACTGCATTCTAACCACAGGTCACACCACACAAACAAAATACTTTATGCATTCATTGAAACCCATTTGCCTTTTCCCACATGTCTAAAGAATAAGAAACAATAAAGCAATGGATAGATGCAATCTTTACATATATTCCAAAATCTCAAGTTTTCAGTTGTAGATATATTCAAAAGTGCAAATAAAGTGGTCTACTTCTACATTCTCTGGCTTCCTACAAATAAGTTGTGGACTTTGTTCTAGTCCTTCTTATATAGGAGTACAAGTTGTTCTCTAGGCAATTCAAGCCCCAGCAGTAAGATCTGTACTAAGGCAGAAATCTAACATGGGAAGAAAGTGAAATTTTATAATCTATTATTTGACTTATCAAACATTTTTCTAAACATGAGAATTAGCCCATCTGTATTAAAACATGTGGGGGGTGGGTATTGTTCCTTCTGTTATGTTGGAGCTAAGGTACTTATTACATATTTGAGAACATGGAAAGTTCTAAGTGGTTACGTAAAGTGTTTCAAAGGCTCTGTATCCCAATGTAATCTTTGATGTCTTTGGCTGGGTTTGAGTTTCATGCTAAGAATAGAATAGAGCTAGAAGGGATCTTGGAAGTCTTCGAGTCCAACCTGCTGTTCAAGCAAGAGACCCTGTACCATTTCAGACAAGTGGCTGTCTAGCCTCTTGTTAAAAACCTCCAGTGATGAAGCACCCACAACATTCTGAAATCAAGCTGTTCCACTGGTTAATTGTTCTCACTGTTAGGTGAGAACTTAGGTTAGGTTGGTTCTGTCCTTGATTAGTTTCCATCCATTGTTTCTTGTCCTGCCCTCCAGTGCTTTGGAAAATAGGTTGATCCCCTCTTCTTTGTGGCAGCCCCTCAAGCACTGGAGTACTGCTATCATGTCACCCCTAGTCCTTCTTTTCTGTAGACTAATCACACCCAATTCCTGCAACCATTCTTCATAGGCCTTTAATCATCTTAGCTGCTCTTCTCTGCATTTTTCCCAAAGTCTCAACATCTTTTTTGTAGCTTGTAATGTGGTGATCAATACTGGATGCAGTATTCCAGGTGTGGTCTTACTAAGGCAGGACTGTCAAACTCCTGGCCCGCAGGCCAGATGCGTCACGCACTGGCCACGCCCAGTTTAGCGAAGGGGGGAAAAGTCCTGATACATCACGTGATGATGACGTGACGATGTGAGTTTGACAGCCCTGTACTAAGGTTTTATAAAGCGGTACTAGTACTTCATGTGATTTTGATTCTATGCCTCTGTTTATACAACCAAGGATTGTATTAGCTTTTTCGGCAGCTGCCGCACACTGCTAGCTCATATTTAAGTGATCATCCATTAGGTCTCCAAGGTCCCTCTCACACTTACTTTTACTTTTTTGAGTAAAACAAGCTGTAAAATGTAACATTCAGTATATACACAAGGAGATTTATCAACCCATTTTTAATTAGAGCAGTATACTTCAGTAGATTTTCATAGCAATCTACAATAGTGGGATAGGCATAGTTGCAAATCCTTTTTTTTTTAAGTAGGGATTTATTCTCATAAATGCAATCATGGATTCATATTCTCAACAGCTGATGATGGAGCTTTACAAAAATTATTGAAACTTCCTGGATAATGCAGTTGCTCGCATTTGAAAATATGTATTTACAAGTTTCCTAGAAATGGGCAGCTGTACTCCAACTCACTTGTGTAGCTCCTGCTTCAAAGTCTGCCCTAGTTTGAATCATCAGTCTCTTTGTATTGATTCAGATAAATGTTAGAATCATTCTTCAGAAAAAGAAACTACCAGAGCTACAAGCTTTAATTGGTAGATTAATCAACAAAGGCTTTTGTTGACTACTCAGTTTTAGAAGATAAGGACAAATTTTAATCAAGGGCACTAAAATTTAATGGCCCACTTGTTTGTTTTCCCAGCTGTTTTGGTTATCATATTCTGTGTAGATTAGAGTAGGGCCAATTATGGGAGAGTACACTTTGTGACATTTTCTACCTATTAAGGATTAGAAAGTGCTAAAGACCTAGTAGCCCTGAAAGGCAACAAGAGGAGGTGCAAACATTTCCCCCATCCTTTAATTCTTAAAACAAGGCTTTCATTGAAATTATAGTGCTTCCTAAATATACTAGTAATCAATCAGTTAACTCATTTGAAAATCTGTGTGAATTGATAAAAAATGCATACTAAATGAATATTTTATTAGGCCAATTGACTGTTTACAAAACAGTAAGATTCAGACTTAGAAGTGAGATTGGGCTAAGAATTCTCACCCAAATGGCTGGGATGTAATAAATATGATACCATTTTTGCAAATTTGAAATGCTAACTATTGGTGAATCAATTAACAGTTGCTTGGGATAAAACTATAAACTGGATAATGGTGTGGGAAAAGAGGGCCCTCCATCCCTTTATGGTACAAAAATCTCCATGTCCATCATAGTGTGAGAGTCATGAATGAAGATTTAGTGAAAATCTTTTCCTTGCTCACTTCCTCCATTGTGACTGTGACATCTTGACTGTGTTTAAATTTTCTGTTGGGATGGAGACAACCTCAACTTTGCAAAGAGTCTTTAGAAAGCAGGTTGAGGCTCAGATTCATTATTAGATCCCTAAGCATGATTTGAACAGAACCATATAAACACAAAATGTCATATAACCTCTGGTACACAATAATCTCTTTCTACATATAACATATTTCTGCGGATAGAGTGGATTCCATGCTTTTCCTCTTTTCTTTTTATCCTCTAACTAGCATCTTTAGCTTTGTTGTGGCCAACTCATTTTTTTATATCAAACCAAGGAGCAGCATTTGCCCTTTAATCTCCAGAGAAGTGGGGTGATGCATATACAGAGTCAAGATAGTTGTGACAGCAGAAAGACCCAGCACTTCATGTGTTGACCATAAGCTATATCTTATTTTAGCCCAAACAAAAGCACTCAATCGCTATGTATTTCACCACCTGCAAGGGAAGGAATGAATATTGAAAGGCAAATGCATGTTGTAGCTGTGCTCACAGGGAAGTGAGGGACAGAATACCTGGTGAGTAAAGTAGATGATAGCAGTTTCACAATTGCCAATATAATACAGTAACCTAAATAAAAGATGCAGAATATCCACAGGAGTCAGCTCCTGTGACTGGTGGATCTAAAGACTGCTGTGACCCATTCAAGTTCAAATAAGTGAGCAAAGTGCAAGAACCAGCTCACTGCTTGAGAGCATAATGGGAGATGCTTCCTTATGTTTGAAAATTTGGAACAAGGATGGAATCAATTATTTAATTTGTTCCTCAATTTAATTCTTGTCCTTCTTCCGGATAGTCTCACAATCAGTGTGATTTGTATGGCTGGCTCCAATTATACAGTTCCAGACTGCTAAATATGATGCAAAGCAGGAAACTATAGCAAGAATGCTATCATCTGCAGAACCACATAAAGCAGAACCATATATACACAACATCCAATGCATTTTTTTCCCTTCAGTTAAAGTTCTGGTATGGGGAATATGTAGGAGGTTTTGAACAACTAAGAGCAGAATGACAACTCATTAATTTTACTCTTTAGGACTAGCTTTAGGCTGTCGAAAGCTAGAAGACAGCAACAACAACTTCAATAAGAAATCTTTATATTGCCTTTCAGGTAATTACTTGAATGTAGCAGAAAAAAAGAAAAACCCAAAGAATGTAATTTTTCATGATACGGAAATAAAAAGCAATCTAATAACATTAGTAAATCTTATGCCCGAAACTATGTACAACAAATGATAAGTGAATAGACAAGAAACAGAAGGCTTTGCATCCATCAGCCGTAGATGAATGAGAGGTATCAACTTTGCTCCCATGTGGAGAAACAATCTCAAAAATTGTCTCATCTGTAGTTTAAGTTGAATTCAGAGGTTATGCAGATAGTGATACCTTATGTAGGAAAGAGTGATAGGAATGAGATATTTGTATAAGACAGTTCCTATATTCGGGACTTCTTGAGGTCCAGAGATCATTCAGGCATGAAGAAAAGGTTATGTTGAAAATGGTCCAGATCTTTCAAGATTACCAAATCTAGCAATATTTCATGCATTCTAAAAATTTGAGAAGGGGAGTTGTCATCCCAATACACACAAAGGGGGGGTGGGGAAAGTAAGCTATAGATTTAGTCTGTCTGCTCACCGTTGGCCTTTTCTAAAATAATTTACTTAAACATCTAAAAATAGGTAATTGAATTTCCAGAATCAGACTGGCTTTGATCTACAATGCTTCATTACAGTAAGCCGTGACTAAAAATGACTAACTACACTTGGATCTTAAATTAAAGGTAAAGTTCTTTATTCCATATTGCCGCAGACTGTCCAACATTTGTGCAATGGTCTTCTGGCATTTTTTGCCACTTGCACCAGGGGGATAGGCTCGAACAATTCCTGTTTGTGTGTTCCATTAGGTACACCATTTAGTCTCAGAAGCAATTCACAAACTCGTGTGCACTGGCAGTGGTCCAGACAAGCTGCTCTATTAACACAACTCATTTCCTACTATGAGCAGGGAGGACTGTCCCTCAGTAAAGTCTGAATACATTTTGACATGACCTTGTTGCTGATGGTAGATGGCAGGAAGTCAGCATTCTCCAGATCAAACACGAGATTTTTTTTCCTATGTTGCTTCTTAAAAGGGATTTAATTTAAAAAAAAAACATTTCTATCAATTTTTTTAACAATAGATGACCTCAGTAACGTACAAAGGTTGAAAATTTGAATGGGCTTGGATTTAGAAAAAAAAATCCAATGAATTCCTTTTTTACAAACATTTCCTATACGAAAAATGGGACAAATAGAATCTTAGGTTGCTGTAAAGCAAATGTTCCCGTTTTCTTTTTACATGTTAGAGAGCTCTGAGAAGGTAACATTAGACAGGATGCTAAAAGCATTGTATCCTGCCTGATGAAAGGCTTTTTGCCTTCACAAGAAGGGGAGGGGAAGGGAAGGGAAGGAAGAAAAGAGGAAAGGAGGGAAGCAGGATTGTTCAATGCACAATATTTACACTGTTCTAGGATCATCCTTAAACTGGTGTTGTTTTGTGTGTTGCATCTTTGGAGATGTGCAGATTTGGGAAATAGGTCTTTTTGCTATTGGTAGGAATCTTTGCCTCACCTGCTTTCCAGTTTCTGCAGTTTTTCTTCTCTCTGTAGAACTGAAGCCACTGTAAGATCATTCCATCATTGTGGAGGAAAATGGTGCTTGTGGAGGAACATGACACCTTTACAGCACACACACAGATACAGAGAGAGAGAGAGAGAGAGAGAGAGAGAGAGAGAGAGAGAGAGAGAGAGAGAGAGAGAGAGAGAGAGAGAGAGAGAGAGAGAGAGAGAGAGAGAGAGAGAGAGAGAGAGAGAGAGAGAGAAAGCTCACTTGCTCTTACAGAATCAAAGAATATTCAAAAGATTTTTTTAGTATTTTTATTTATTTGTATCCCTCCTGTATTTTTACAAATAACTCAAGCAGGAGAACATATCCAACCCATTTTTCTCTTCCTATTTTCCTCACAACAACAACCCTGTGAGGTGGGTTGGTCTGAGAGTGACTGGCCAAAAGTAACCCACCTAGCTTTCATGGCTGAGGTAGGATATGAACTCATGGTCTCCCGCTTTCTAGCCTGGTGCTTTAACCAAACCCTTTCCATTTTTTTTTTTTTCATTTTCTATCTCCATTGAAAGAGGTTAAACAAGTGTTTCTCTTACCCATTGCAATACATACAGTACAACCTTTTTAAACACATACACACTGCCTAACTAATTATATCACAGCACCTGAATTATACCCCCTACCATTTAATACACAACACCTGAATTAATCCAGGCACACAAATTGTGGCTTTTACACAGCAAATAAATTCCACAAATCGCATGAAAGAAAATGGGGGATGTTGCTAACTGCTAACTGTTCACTTAGATCTATTATTAATGGTGTCACTTTTTAAAATTCCTCATTTGCTTTTGCTTTATTTTATGATCTTTTAATTATTGTTGATTATTTGTTTTAGTAATGGCATTTTAATGGGCTTTTGAATATCCTGATTGTTGTGTCATGGAAGCTGAAAACAAAACAAGCTCATTAGCATTATTTATAAACAGAATATGGTAGATCGGATTTAAGCATTTGTTATTATAAATAGCAACAAAGATTATGACAATGTACCCCCCCCCCTTTCCTTTTTTTGAGCATTGCTCAATACCCGCTAAGGGTCTCAATGAGGATCAACATAGAAAAGGAAAAACATCTGAGCATCTCTATGCTTAGAACTGAATTGGTTTGGGAGACTGTGTGACTCAGGAGCTACTCTCAGTGACACCAAAACTGGCTTGTTACGGTATACCAGGTTGCAGATAAAGGTATAAAGCAGTGGTTCTCAACCTTTCTAATGCCGTGACCCCCCCGTGCCCCCCCCACTGCCGCCGTGACCCCCCTGCTGCCGCGACCCCCTCCCCGCTCCCTCCCCACGCGGGATGAGGTGACAAAGAGAAGCGATGATGTGACAAAGGCGGCGTGGCACCAAGATGGCGGGCTAGCGCGTGCGGCCCTTCCGTCGGCGCCTGCGCATTCGAGGGCCGCCCGTGCGTCGCACCGTCCCCGGGTACTCGTATGTGGAGGGATAGAGGAGAACCGGGAGCATTTCACCCCTGCAGTGATGGTGGCACCAAGATGGTGGGCTAGCGCGTGCGGCGACCCCTGTGAAATGGTCGTTCGACCATCAAAGGGGTCGCGACCCACAGGTGGAGAACCGCTGGAATAAAGCATTATTGTCCTTCTCAGAGTGTTCAAATGAATAGCTTAAAATCCTTAACAGAATAAAAGAATAACAGAATTGGAACGGATGTTGGAGGTCTTCTAGTCCAGCCTTGTGCTCAAGCAGGATACCCTATACCACGGGTGTCAAACTCGCTGCATCACATTGCCGTCATATGACGTATTGCAAAGTTTTTTTCCCTTTGTGGAGTTGGGATGGGCGTGGCCTGCATGTGGCCGTCAGTTTGACACCCCAGCCCTACACCATTTCAGACAAACGGTTGTCCAATCTCCTCTTTAAAACCTCCAGGAACATCCTTGTTAGTTTTAATCTCATTAATAATGATTTCCTATCTAATCTAGGCTTAATTTTGGAGGGGGGGAATCCCTTTGGGACAGCATTGACTCCTTGCAACTGAATGGATATGTTCCTGTAGCTTTATGGCAAGATTTTTCTGTCACGGTTTGCCATTGCCTGTTTCCCAGGACTGGGAGAGGATAACTAGCCCAAAGTCACTCAGCTGGCCTTGTATCTAAAGTGGGACTAGAATTCATGGTCCCCTGATGTCTAGTCTGGTGCCTTAATCATACACAAACTGGCTCTTAGACTTAATGGGAAACTGTAATTAAGTCAAGATTTCCTGAGTTGTGATATGTCTCCCAAAAATGGCCTGATAGCAAAGATCGGCACTGCAAATTGGCCACTGAGTCAAACGGCCACACAAGACTTTTCTGAAAAGATGGGAACATCAAAAACTGCCTTCCAATCCATTTAACTCAGTATGATCTTTCTGGCTATAAAAATGTCTCAAATCAGAATCAAAAATTTCAGAATGTTTTGAACAGCTGTTCAAAATCCGAATTTTTGCTGTCAGATCTTTGCAAGCCTGTCACATCTACTTTTCTATCCATAAAAACAAACAAACAAACACACACACACACACACACAAATATCCATTTAGGATCCTACTCAATAATACTTAGACATTGTATTATTGCCTCACATCCAGTTTTTATCTCTTTAATTGTTCACTTTTGTTGCAGGTGAACAGAGAGTTGTGATGGCTACTGCTGTGCAGCAAAATCTGAACAGAGGAATGACCTCCAGAAGCAGAAGGCAATTATGTATGGCAATAAAATACAGTGCCAAACAACCAATCAAATATGCAAGAGCTCCTTATAGTTTTAAGTGAAAGCATGGAATAATGTTCCTGTGTGTCAATGGCAGGTATCTGAACCACTAAGGCATTATCTTTAAGGATGCAAAACTTAATGAGAGTACCAAAACAGTGACAACCCCTATTGTTATTCTATTGCCTTCATTGGATGCTCACCCTCAAAGGCAGCTTCTCATTGATTTAGCTGCTTGACATTCATTAGAAGGAAAAGGAAAAGGTGAAAGGAAAAAGTTGCTGTTTTGACTATCCTCCCTAGAGTAAGTGTCTTTTCACATGACTATTATCGGAGCAGGGATCTGATGGAGGTTGCTCCACCTTCACAAAAGATGCAAATTTCCCACTCATATGCACAAAAAGCAGGAGGAAATAGACAATAGTTTTGCTGCCTTAAATTACCTCTATATCAGGGGTGTCAAACTGGCGTCGTCACGGCGTCGTCACATGACTTATCACAACTTTTTTCCCCTTCGCTAAACCGGGCGTGGCCAGCACGTGACGCATCCGGCCTGCCGGCCACGAGTTTGGCAGCCCTGCTCTATACAGTGTCACATTCGAAAGAAGAACATTCTCTGAAATTCTTGTGTTAACCTTCTAAGAAATACTATTAATCAGAGCTCTTAGGTTCTTGCTCCTTTAGATTAACAGTTTCCTTCTATAGGTAACAGGTAATCCAACATGCAGGGGGGTGGGGGGGAGTTGACAGCTTCCATCAAGGCAAAGTGCAATAGTGAGAAAAGCTGAGTCAACAATAGGATCTGCCAGGGAAAGTGCTGTTCTTTGAGCCCTGCCACACACAACTTATTACCCCAATGGAATGTACCCACCCATTCTTCTTCTCCTTCACTCTCATCTGTTTCTATATGCATATGCAAGGAGAAGAATTGAGATGTGGCAGGAATCTGACTCTCTGAAGGAATGCAAATGTCAGGGAACCACAGATTAAATGTTTTCTTTTTCAGTTTTTACCGAGAAGCCTCATTTTCTGCTTTCTTCAGATGTGCCACTGGCCGATTGCGGGCAGAAGAATGAGAATGGCTAGGGATTTTTGCAGAGCAGGCACGTAGTACTTTCTGCTTTGATAGACCTCATTAACAGATCGAAAGTTACCATTAGTATGCAATGAAGATATAACTTGGCACAGAGTACAATAATGTTTCTGTAACAATGGGGGAAGTAGAAGGAAGCGCAACTACATTTGAACCACACAGTAATTTCCTCAAATTGTAATAATTGGTAATGTAGCAGGGTAGAAGAGATTTGAACAGCCGTTTCCCCGTTCTGGTTTGGTTTGGTTTGGTTTCTTCCTCTCTTATCTTAGAAAGCTGTGACACATGGCTCTTGCATTCATTCTCTTAAATAAGACAAATAAAATAAATGGGGTCACTTCAGAACTTACGTACTGTTCATCTTTTTTTTATTAAAGTAAATAGTCCCTTGAGTCATGTTCTGCTCTTTGTGACTTCGTTAGGTGTCCGTGTAGTTTTCTTGGCAACAATACAGAAATAATTTTTATCACCTTATTTGGGGTTTCCAAGTGGTTGTTGTTGTTGTTGTTGATTGCTTCCCAGTTTAGCTAACAGATGTGTAATTTTCTGATGGACTGCCATCCAGTTCCAGCACTGCTTAGCTTTTCAAGATCAGTCAAGGTCATGTAGAACCCACCATCTGAGCACATTCTTGGAGCCAAAACAATCCTTCTTGTATCTAGTTAATTGAGCATTCTAATGGGAGTCGCTGTGCATGAGAAACAGTGTGGTGTAGTGGTTAAGGTGCTAGACCAAGAGTGGGAAGACCCAAGTTCTAGACAACCACAAAAGCTCTGTGGAGGACCTTTGGCCAGGCACTGTCTTTCAGCCCTAACTACTCCACAGAGCTGTTGTGGGGAACAATAGGAAGAGTGTCAGCCCTTTGAGGTAGGCCATGTCAAGAAACCAGCATGAATTTTCAGAATTATTGAGCAAAGATAGAACAACAGAATCTTGAAAGCCTGTCTGATCTATCTTATATTTACCAAAATTAAAGCAAATTTGTTTTGAGTTTCTTTATTGCATTTTCCTCTTTCTCAGTCTTTGTAATCTTTCATTTGCTTTTCTTTCTCTATCCTCAAGATCATCTCTAAATTTTTTTACAACAAGGGAGTGTATGGGCATTGTCGGAAGCTGAATGAAAGACAGGATATCAAATTAATAAGCAAACAAGCAAACAAACTTGACATGCAAAGATGCTTCTTCAAATCTCTATGTGCATCTAATAGGGGCTAGCCTGGGCCCACGATACTGAGTCAGGGGCATCAATGCATCCTCCACTTTGCAGTCATCATGAACTCTATTCCTACCCATGATACAGGGAAAGAATTTAAAATAAGCCACAGGTGAGGCAAATTGAAACAACAAATAATTCATTGGTATAATTGAATCAAGGTGGGTCATTACATTTGTTTAAATGTGCAGCAAGATGGTAAGACCTTTCTCATAAAAACAATTAGTCAGACTCATCTTTGACTGAATGAGAACTTGACTTTTTATACAATTTGGAATCTTACGGTTCTTGTCATCCTGATGCTTGAAATGAAAGTTAATTTGAAAAGATATCCTGTTGGGATATTCATGAGCAGGAAGAGACATGTGGTAAGTCAGTCAGCCAATGTGAGGAAAGTGCTACTGAGTCTGTGCAAAAGGAATTAAGCAAGGAGCTGGACATGTTTTCCAGTCTCTGGTCTGTCTCTGTATCTCTCTGTGTGAAGACTTCATTATGATATGTTGCTGTAAAGAAGAATGTATGGTATTGTAAATATTTTGATGTGATTATAAAGAAGTTATTTGATTCAGCAAATGCAGTCAACTGTGAGAGCTTCTGATTTATTTTTCTACAACAGAGAAAACAAAATTCTCTAACATATCCTTTTTTGTTTTATGAACAACTTTAAGCAAGATGAAAGGGGCGTGCATAAGCGCACCAGCGTGCCTACCATCCCTGTCCTACTGTCCTCATCTATCTGTATTCACTTTGATTATGTTTATGTTTATACCTATACCTGCTATCTTGTACATGTTTGACAAACAAACAAACAAATAAATAAAATGAATCTGAACCTTGTTTTTAGTCTCTCTGGTGAATCTTTCCCCAGTTGCATCTTCTGGTATTTTAAAAAGTAAAAGTGGAAAGACTATACTATATAGCACATATTTAACTCCCCTTAGTGGTTTCCTCTCCTTTCCCTCTTGTTTCCCATTTCAGCCACCTGGTGGGAAGGGTTTTTATGCTTTCAAATCTGGGGGGGGGTTGTCAAAAAAATGCTGACTCATGCTGTCATGTTGCCTCCCAGTCATTCTTCCCCCTTTGATCTTTGCTGTTTTTGCAGTGCTTCACTTGGGCCCATCAATACTGATGGTTGTTGACAGCCAAACGGCTACTCCTGCTCCTATTAATTAAACATTTATGCAGCCGATAATTTGGTAACCAAGAGAATATTGCATATATTATCCCCATGTTCTGCTCTGCCTGCCAACATCTGTAACATTAATATTGAAGCTGAGAAGCTGAAAAGGTGTTCTTTTTTTTTAAATGGAACCTGCTCCTCCCCTCCACAACAGTTCTGTTCAAACACTGTATTAAACATGAAGAAACCTGTTGATTTTAGTTGCAGCAAACGGAGCTAGCAGCAATAGTGTCTTTAGTTATCTTTAGTGCTGCTTTATGGTCCAAAAATCTCTAAAGAACCTCCAATAAAGCATCCCGAAGGTGCTTTTTCAAGAGACAACTGGCCTTTCTTACAAGTCCAGTTGCCACTTGAAAGAGCACTTTTGGGACAACTATGACCTGGATGTCTGAGTATCTCCATGGACACTTCTATAAAGCAATTCCAAATTATACATTGTGTATTTTTTTAACTTGGTTGGGGCCATTGACATTTAGAAACCAGAGCCTCTCATAGAGCAATCTCCCTCACAGAGCAATTTTTGTCTCTGTACAAATTAATAAAATTGACAGTGTGTGTATGAAACAAACAAAATAGCAATAGCACTTAGACTTATATACCACTTCACAGTGCTTTACAGCCCTCTCTAAGCGGTTTAACAGAGTCAGCATATTGCCCCCAACAATCTGGGTCCTCATTTTACCCACCTCGGAAGGATGGAAGGCTGAGTCAACCTTGAACCGGTGAGATTTGAACTGCCAAATTGCAGGCAGCCTGCAGTCAGCAGAAGTAGCCTGCAGTATTGCACTCTAACCACTGCGCCACCGAGGCTCTTAAAATGTTAAAAAGTTATATTTATGTAGTTACTTACCAAGCGCACCTAAATTATATTAAAGTAAGCAAAATATCTTTACAATCCCTGAGGCATGTCACAACTTTTGAGCACCCCTAATGTTTGGAAATTGAAAGTTAGAAAATTTGACACACCCTAGACTATGGGATTTATTTACTGCCAAATTTCAAGTTAGTGAGAAAGAACCCTTTTTCAGTTTCAAGAGAAAACAACTAAAGTATTTTAAAAGGCTTCTTATCTTACCAGCCTTTTTAAAGCATTAGGGAAACAGAACCATTTACCTTCCCTACTTCTTCAGGGTGCAGTGACATGATTTCTGAGTTTGTCTCTGAGACAAAAATTGCAACCGAGCCCAAAGTGATGACCTTGAAGAGAATTCTTGACGATGAGATCCAGGGAAACTTAACAAATAAAGTGTCAGATTTGATTAGTCAATGAGCATGTCTAAAGCCAATTTCCTAATGGTGACTAATGGGGGTCTCCACAACATTACCAACCAATGCTGAGATTATATAAAATCTCTTCTTCTTAATGTTAGCTTGGTACAATGCAGTTTAATGTCTCCAGAAGACATTGTACATTGCTAGTGCTGGTCTATTTTGCCTCAAAGATGTGGTTTGAGGAAATAATAATTGTCAGAAAGAGGAAACGTTGATGAAAACAGATTGATTGATTGATTGATTGGCCTCTAGGCCATATCAACGTACAGGTTCAAACATATACCGGTATTACCAATAAAATTCTAAACTAACAATTTAAAATGCGAGTAGGTAAAATACAATAGTTATAGGATAAAATACAACAATTTAATACATAAATATGTAAAAAAGAATAAAAAGACATAAAATTATATTTCTGTATCATCCCTGCAATCTACCCCAATCATGCCCACATATGCTGATCTCAGTCGGAAAGAGGAAAGGTTGATGCAAACATATTGATAAAATTAGGAAGGGCGAGTTGTCCGCACTTTTGGGAAAGGACATGCAGATCTGACCTAAGGGTAACATTACACATTGTAACAAGGACGAATTGTGATTCAACTAAGATTACAACCAAAGGTAATTCTGTGGCAAGAGCAGAGATTGGCTTCTTCCATTTTGAGTGACTAACAACAATCACATCCAACCTTTTCAGTGACTAAATTATTGCCAACACATCTTCCCAATTCAGCCTTTCTTTTCCATTCTAATCCAGCATCCTCTTGTGTGTCACCAGTGTCTCTGCTGGAGCTCTAAACTGTCTGTTTTACACAGGCCCCATTCAGTCCAGATTTGTCTCTTTGATTAGCATGGTTTGTAGTCACATATGTCAGGCTCTTCTTAACATTCATGGGAGTTATGCTTATCAAAGCAGTGAATAGACCTAGAAGAGAGAATAGTCAGCTGAAAGAGATCTGTTCTGGTTAGAGCAAGGTCTTTTCTGTGCAATATCTTCCTGCAGACAGATACAAAGAGCAGAAATCAATGTTCTGAGCACATTATTTTCAATTATGTCTGGTCAGATTAAAAAGAATTCTTTTTTTTTAATTATGTGGTTTTCATTGCCTACTCTTGGGATACGTTTATAATTTATTTGGACTTCCTCAATAAAAAGAAAAGAATAAAGACAGACATGGTGGAAGTCTCCAAAACATCAAAAGAATTGACATTCCAAAAAGTGGTGCAGGCATTGTGTTTTGGTTTTAGGTGGCAAGACTAAAACCAGAGGATGGAAATGACAGCCAAATTTCTCATTAAGATTAGGAGGTACTTCCTAACAATAAGAAGTTCAATCTTAACAGCTGTTCAAAAATAGAACTGCCTGGCTTTAAACACAGCATGGCTCTTTAAAAAAAAACTACACTAAACAAAAGATTAAAGTTAAGGTGGACAATCTGTACCTTGTAGGTCACATGTAGTAATTAAGTCTCCTTTTAATGGTTGTTAGTTTCTCCAGGAAACTAAAGAATAAAAAACCAACCATTAAACAAGTATTAGTGGCAACCCAATTTCTAACCATTTTTAGGGAAGTAACAAGTGGGACAGGTGCATTGAGCCTCCAGTAAGTTAATAAATCTAATTTAGCTTAATGCCTTAACTCCCCTCTCCCAACAAGTGAAAACTGCCCATCCTCCTGTGGTGATACTGTTACATCATGCAAAAATATTGCTCATCCTTAGACTAGATCACAGGTGTCAAACTCGATTGCATCCCGTGATGTATCATGACGTATCGTGACGTTTTTTGCCTTTGTAAAGCTTGGGGGGGGCATGGCCTGTGCGTGACACATCCGGCCCGCGGGCCGCCAGTTTGACAGGCCTGGACTAGATTATCTCCACATTTCCTTCCCATCAATGCTGTTCAGACAACACTATGATGTTACGATCATCAATGTGTTGCATAGCACAGTACTGCAGTCTCACATTATTTGGGGGTGAGGGGATATAATACAGAGATTCAAGAGACTCACCATTTTGAGTCTGTGCATCTTACAGTCAAGCATCCTTAGCAGCATGCAGCAATTCCACAGCAAACAGACTAAGATCCAACTGAGAGCAAAAACTGTAAGGACTACTTGTTTTAGAAGAAGAGGAGTTGATTTTAATTTCCCATGAAGAAAAAGGTCTGTTTTGAGCTAATAATTGTAACTGAGCCAAAAATCAGTTTCACAGTACATTTTCCACTATTCTCTACTCCACTGATTGATTTTTCCCCCCTCTAATAATTATTACTGAATTTGATCCAAATTACCGCAGTCAGAAGTCTGGACTGAGACTTATCTGGGATCTGCATGCTTCTTTGCTCAGCCAAGTGGACTGCTGGTGGGCGGTTTTAAACCTACTGCAAACTTAAATTGCACAGAAGGCTGTAAACTGAAAGTGCTGATAGGGAGTATTCTCAGTCAACAAGAGCAGATATCCATGCTGAAAGGGAAAGGACTTCTGAGCTTGCCTTTATTCTTCAAAGCCTTCATTAGGCTGCCTTACACTGTTTTGATTCATTTTTAAAGATTCTGGGCTCACTGGAGCTGGAGAAGTTGTGAAGGGCTCGTTATCATCACAGGCTGCTTCTTACCCACATCAAAGCCGAACAATCTGCATGAGCAAATATTGATATGGTTGAACTCTTTGAAAGGGCCCAGTCAGTACCCTTCTCAAAGGAGGCCCCCAAAAGGAACAGACATACGACCCATCTTCTTCAGAATCCTATTTCCACACAAACTAAACGAAGCCCATGAGGGATTTAGCCATCTCTTACTGTTGCTCTCCAGCAAATGGTATCTAATGCCATACATAAGGCTGTCTCTTTTTTACATAGCTGCCATTGCTGGGAAACAGTGAAAGATTTATGAATAATCATGAATATGTTGAATCTTTGATAAACTATTGGATGCTAGCAGATGCTGTCGCCACATCATGTTGCAAAAAATCCTATCCGTTAAAGAGCAATTTTGGTGTAGTTGTTAAGATGCTGACCTAGTTCAAGACCCACCTTAGTCATTAAAGACAACTGGGTGACTTTGGGCCAGTCTCTCCCAGCCCAAACCACTTCAAAGGTTTGTTGTTCTGGGGAAAATAGGAGAAGTAATGAGTATTATATATATATATATATATA
>QLTV01000804.1:148134-201709 GCA_003457575.1 Thermophis baileyi
GTAGTGCGCGCGCACGCGCACACACACACACACACAGCCTTGAGATGGCTAGAATGTACATTTTTCAACGCACAACTGTGCCTTTTCTTTACAGACTAGTATA
This sequence comes from Thermophis baileyi, assembly GCA_003457575.1. Lineage (NCBI taxonomy): Eukaryota > Metazoa > Chordata > Lepidosauria > Squamata > Dipsadidae > Thermophis > Thermophis baileyi. Next base: position 148,238 of record QLTV01000804.1, read on the forward strand.
ATTTCTGGATGTCAGATCTTTGTGAAAGGTAATGTAGGCAGAGGACTTTCCTCATAGATTTCATAGAGAGGGCAGTTTAGTTATGAAAAGTATTTTTGTGCAAAACTGTTCTGCTTGGTTCTCTACTGCTTTTACATCAGTAGAGCTTTTACATCATAACTCTTGAAATAGTGGTTTGGGAGTTCCTCAAAGCACCCATTTACTGGCCCCGTTTGTACCTTTTTTGGAATTTTAACTTTCAAATACACCAATTCACACATAAACCTGAGATAATTATCCTACGAACACTTACTTGAAAGCAATGGTATATTAAGTTTCTCTTAACTTTAGTAAGTCTACTCTACGGTATTAAAATCTTAGTGCTACAAAGTTAAAATCCACCATAATCCTTACCGTAAGTATTTTTCTTTAATTAGCAACCATCTGGAAACATGGTTTTCAGACTTGAGAGTAAAACTAGTGTTTCTGTTTTCACGACTAAGTTTTCATGTTAACACTTTGTTGTTTCTTGTAAGAGTGTTCATAGTCGGAAAAACCGAATGCTCCTCCAGGAGTCCTCCAGCAGCTGTTCCTTGCAAGAAGAAACTTGCATGCTTTCAGATTTTGTGACGGTCTCACACACACACAAAAAGATCAGTTTCAGGAGACCTCTTTCCTCCTATACTTACTCTTTTCTGCTTTGCACTGAAAGTCAGCCAAGAAAGTAGACATGACTGCAGAAGAGTGAGAAATATTCTGAATCTCTCTGGAATTTCTCCAGGTTCAAACTCAGTTGGCTATAAATAGAAGAGGAAACTCTCCGTACTCTCAATTATAAACTCCTAATTTATTTGGAAGATTCTATAGTAGCTAAAGTACTTCGATGTTCGGAGAAATATAAAAGGAAGCAAGAAAATCAGGAAGGGACATGATAAGTCAAACATGAAGAGAAGATACGTGGGGTGGCATTTGGCAAAAAGTTCATGAAGTCCAGTATTCTGAGTCACACATTGACTAACCAAATGCATCTTAGAAATTTACAAAGAGATTGTTAGGGTGATAGCCCTGGTATTTATGGCATGCTATCTTTGATACTGGAGGTGGTACAGTGTTTTGGCTATAGTCCTGGCTGTCCTCCATAAATTTATCTACAAGCAGACTCATTTAAAACAGTCTAATGGTGGGGAATTGAATTCTTTGTGTTGTGCAAAGAAGTAGCCTCTCTTGAATCTAAGTTTAGAAAATTCCCATCCTACGTCCTTGTACCATTCCAGAATCAGGGCAATGTGTTCATATATGTCTTCTATTTTTGTCAAATGAACCCATCAATGTAGCTCAGCTACATTATATACAAAATAGGAAGACATGATCACACAATCTTCGACTTCCATTTATTTGCAGCAATGAAGTCCGGTTCCTAGAATTATAAAAGATGACTTGAAGATTTCATGTCCTTCCTCCTTCAGAGCATACAGCAGATTACAGGTAGTCCTCAATTAATGGTAGTTCATTTAGTGATGGTTCGAAGTTACGATGGTTCTGAAAAAAGTGACTTATGACCTTTGAGTATCCCCATGGTGAGGTGACCAAGATTCACTTGGAAAGTGACCTATGATAGTTGCAGTGTCCCGGGATCATGTGATCACCTTTTGCAACCTTCTGGCAAGCAAAGTCAATGGGGAAGCCAGATTAACTGAACAACTGTGGTGATCCAGTTAACAACTGTGGCAAGAAATGTCATAAAATGAAGCAAAATTCAATTAACGAATGTCTTGCTTAGCAACAGAAATTTTGGGCTCAATTGTGTCGTAAATCAAGGACTTACCTGTATACTTGATAAGTGGGGGCAACTTTTGACATTTTGGAGCTGGGCTGAAATTGACAAGAATTCTGTCCATATCCCAGTGCAGCTGGGTTTCTTTATTTTTTCCCCATTTTTTTGCATAAATTAATTTTGAAGTGACTGCCTTCAGAAAGGGATAAGAGTGCAGCACCTCCTCCCCCCCCCATCATTTTTGTAGAAGAGAAACTGGGTCTAATTTTGTTGCTGTAGGATCTCCCAAGCTTGGACAAAATATATCCGGGCAATCTATTCACAGTATCAATCTATAGGCATTTTTTAAAATAAGAGAGTTATTTGTCACTCTGATTTTTTCCTCCTCCTCCGCATTAAAAAGTAGGAAGGCAAGAGTTTTGCCTTCCAAAATTACCTAGAGGCAGGTATCTCATGTGAAAGTTGAGCATTCTGGAATTCTTCTATTAAATACAATTAATTAGAGTTCTTGGGCTCTCATTCCTTTGGATTAGTTGTTTCCAGCCTAATTTCCAGGAAAGTTTAGAATGTATTTCCCCTCCCTTCCTTTCCAGCCACTGCAATAGTGTATAATATGGTTATAGTTACTGGAGAGGACGGACATATTGCAAAATTGCTGGCATGCTGGTCTGTCAGCACTACCACATATAGCAATAGACGTTTAAATGAATCAGAGGAATGGGTGGCTTGGTAGCATCAGAGCTACCCCTTATAACAATTGCTCAGACCTTTTTTTGCAGGGTGGAATTGGACAACTTGCCACAGCCAATTCACTGCAGCCAACTCACCACGGCCAACTTGCCACATGACAACTTGCTGCAGGACAATTTAACAATTCAATTTAATTATTTGAAATACATAAATAATAATAATGTTTGTCATTCATGTTTTATTCTGTCCCTCCTTATGCATCCCTTTTTCAATGATTCTATTCCACAATTTCTTGAGGAGAAATTTCTTCAAGAGTTACGTATTAGTGTAACTCTTGTTCCACGATGAATTATCCATGGCAAGTTGGCCATGGCAAATTGTCATAGACCCTTTGCAGGGGTGGGGGAAATTTTCAGATGGCCAGATAATACCACACACTCTGAAAATATAATTCAAGTGACAAATTCAACAGTTCATTTAATGACCAAAGTTACAACGGCACTGAAAAATGTGACTTAGGATCATTTTTCACACTTTACAACCTTTGCAGCATCCTCGTGATTATGTGATCAAAATTCAGATTCTTGGCAACGGCTTCATATCTATGACTGTTGCTGTGTCCCAATATCAAGAAAAGAAAAGTCGTGAAGTGGGACAAAACTCACTGAACAAAGGTCTTGTTTAACAACAGAAATTTTGGCCTCAATTGTGGTCCTTATTCGAGGACTACCTGTACAGATTGCCTCCTCTTCCACCACCCCACCTCGCCTGTGATCTGAGGTCTATAAGAAGGAAGAGAATCCCACAACCACCTTCAAAGCAACTTGGAGATACGGTGGCATGTGAAAGTATCGCAAGCTTAATCTGTGATTCAAAAGTTTTAATATTGGGAAGAAATATAGTCATGCACATTCTCCATTATATGTGACGTCTCTAATAATTTTTTACTCTTAACCTTCTCATTCTGAAACTAGCAGTCCCATGATGCTGGAAGCTGTCTTTGCAGGACATCTACTTGATTCCTTACATACTTTGGTGATCTTTCCCCACACCTTTTCCAGTTCTACAGTATCCTTCTTGAGACCAAGTTTGTCCTTGGCATTCCAGATGTTGTTGTGTCCTAAATTTATCTGAAGCCATTATTACATCGACAGTGTTATTTTCAGGCCTTTTCCTCACATTCCCAGCATGATGTTCCTAATTGTTTGTTTGTTTCTTTGTTTTCCAACAGCCATACACTGGGTGGACATTTTCATGATGCTAATCACCGTCAGTTTCTTTCTGAGTCAATCACTGCCAGATCAAACTCCACTTATACATATACAAGCTTCAGATTTCTTTCTTTTTTTTTAATCTCTAATGTGCACAATTTTCACTTCGTTTCATTGAGTAGCATTTGCTATTTCAAAGCCTGTTTACAAAATTGTTGATAAATGATTGCTTCATTGTTTCAGTGCCGATTTCCCCCTTACGGGCAGAATTAGGATCACAGCCTTAATTAAGCTAAAAAAAAAAAAAGAAGGGTGACCACAATTGTACACTTGTACTGTCTTTAAATAAATAGATATTCAACAAGTAACCTTTCTGTTAGTTTTAACAACTATTGGCATCGCATCTGAAATTAACCTCTTCAATCTACGAAAGAGCCCACCTCTTTCGGAGTCAAAAGCTTCTATCTACAATGAAGAAAAAAAAATCCTCTTTTAAAAGAGAAGCCAACTGCCCTCTCCAAACAGCATTTACTTTTACTCCACCCTAAAAGTAACAACTCAGAGAAGCTGTGAAAAATGTAGTTCAGAATAAATTGACTGTGTTGAACATTTGTAATTAAGCATGATAACCAATTACCTTGATACCTGGAAAAGCTCTGTGATCCACTGTTCCCACATCAGAGTCTTCCTAATCAATTTAAAATAAACCAGGCACTGCTACAGAAAATAAGCAAGATCAGAGTATTTGCTAATGAGTCTCCGAAATGGATTTTGCTGCAGGAAAACCTTCATTGTCAGGTGAAAGGCAACACTTTTGAAATCTTAAGGGTCATTTCCATTTGCATGCAACTGGGGGGAAAGTCCCCCTTTGTTCCTTTATTCTTCCCTTCTCCATTTTCCACTTCCCTGCTACATGGCTGCTTTTTTTTTTCCAATGGCATAATGTTAACATGGCCTACCAGTGTCTAAAAATACAGCCAAATAAGAGTGTTTTGTGCCAAAGCAGCAAGCATCCCATTTCAATTATTACTTAATTTCACAGTGTAATGGTGCTTTCCTTGAATTCAAATGAAGAGATGCATGCCATCTAGGAGAGTGGCTTGACAGAAGATGAAATGGTGAGACTTTGAAACAAGGGTTTGAGAATATATTATGACATGAGAGACACTTCTTAAAACCTTTGTAAAATGTGACATTTCCATGCAGCCTTTCCCATAACAGGAGGCACTTTCATGGTTCATTCATTTAGAGCAAGGGTGTCAAACTTAATTTCATTGAGGGCCGCATCAGGGCTGTAGTTGACCTCGGGGGGGCTGGGGGGGCGTGTCTGACTGGGTGGGTGGGCCAACTGGTTGGGCGTGGTCAGCTTGACGCCACTCCCCAAACTGCTGGCATGTTTCCTCTTTGCACTGGGTAGACCGGTCTGAAGCAATGCGGGCTGGCCCCTTACATTTTCCAGGATGGCCCCGTGGGCCAGATCTGACCACATCATGGGCCGGATCTGGCCCACGGGCCTTGAGTTTGTCATCCCTGCATAAAAGCCATCAGATCTTGAGATGGAGGTATATCACTTAGTTCCCTCCCCCTCATAAATTCACAAGAGAGTCTCACAACACAATTTTCCTTGCTTCCACTAGAATTTGGTGGCATTTAAATCCTGATCCACTTGTGTGTCAACTTTACTGTCGCAATGGAAGAACTGAAACTGTGGCAACCGGAAGTTGGGAAGTTGGCTTATGAGTACACTAGTATAAATGAGAGTGAAAATTCTAAGCTGTTTAATCGTAAATGAATTTTATAAATGTCTGTTACCACTGCATAAAATGACCAATTCTTCTTCCTACTTTATGAGCCAGAATACATTCTGTGTGTCACTATGATCAGATGTATAGTAAATGTCTTGTAAAGTAATATAGAATATTTGAGAGCTGGGGATGAAACATTTCCTGGGGAAATGATGAAACAGTGCATCTCTGCACTAAAATAAAAACAGCAGAAGGGAAAGTAGGAAACTAAAAGAAAAATAGTAATTTAAAAACATGTTTCTACTGGGTTCTAAACCAGCACCCTTCTACTTACAAAGCAAGTGCTATTATCATTGAGCTATTCTAACTTTCACAGTAAAGGGTAGATTTAAATAGTATATTGGTTGAAGGGATCTCTGCAAAGTAGGTAATGCCTTAAGGGAATTACTGATGACCACTTCCTCTAGTGGGACAACTGGCTATTTCAGAAAAACCTTTAGAAACAAATGAAACCAAGGAATATCCAACATAATGCAACACATTACATTATCAAGGTTATTGTTAAAATACCTGCTTTAGGCATATATTTATACAATTACAGTTTACAATCTTTTAATTCTGTCTTAAATAGCAATGTTTTATGATTTTAAACTGGAGATGCAAAACTTGTAATAGCATTGTTGAAATATAGAATAGGAAGAACATCTTGAAAGTCAAGGATACATTGCAAACACCCATAATCATGTTTGCCCAAAACACTTCCTGTACAGACTTCAAAATATATATCAGTATTCTAAGCCATTTTATCCTCAAATCTGAGTACAGTAGTACGTTCAGTAATGGTAATTGATCATTCAATGGGAATGTAAACCCAGGTTTTCCTATGAGTATGACACTCTACTGGTTCTTAGTAGTCACTCATTTTATATGGAATCAGTATAGATTTAAGGATTGGTGAGTTGTATATGGACTTTCTTTTAAAAGCTGTTATAAGTACACATTATATTACCTCATCCTACCTAGTAAAGAACTTCCAGAATTTCCCAAACACAACTGGAGATAATAGGAACCTCATGGATGCAAGATATGTGTTGTGCCATTGAGCTAAGACTTCTTCTCTAAACAGTAATCAAAAGTTAGAAGAAATTTAATGAATAATTATTTGATTTTTCTATCAGAATATTAACAAATATTTGGCTTCTAGAGAAAAAATGGCGAACTGAAGATGGAGCCATGATCATGGTGGAATGAAGTGCCAGTGAATGGACTGGTTCTTCAGGATTTTTCTCCAAACAATGAGAAGACTTGGAATTGGCTACAAGGGTTCCAGAGAGTTGCTCCTCATCGGAGGGACTGCAAGACAGCAGTCTCCAGTGGGTAGAGCTCTGGGAGTTCTAGAACACCATCTTAGTCCAAACTGTGATTGGCACCTTGATGGGCACAGTATTTACATATTTCCTTTTTTAAATACTTTTGGAAATAGCTTCTTAACTTCAGAATGACAAGGTTTTTTTTTTTTACAATGCCAGATGAGTTTCCTTTGATCCAACATGAAATAAATTTTAAATACAGGCTTAGAGGCTTAAAAAAACTCTCCTTTTTGGAAATAAAAGTAAAAGTGTGATTAGAAATGTACAAATGGACTAAGAGTCCAGATGAATTTGAAATAAGATTTTGAAATTAAAAGAATCCTTCCAGTAGGAATAACTTTTACTGGATAAGACTGAGACTGGTTTGAAAGTGTATTTAAGAATGATAGATTACAAAATGATACAGAAAAAGATGCAACACAGATTATACAAATAAAACTGGCTGATTAAAAGATATATACAAATAAAAAATTCAAAGAATGACCTGGATAATTTTCCTATATTGGGTTTATAAAAGAAAGTGTTAAAGATTTAAAGAATTTTGTTAGAAGGTACAAAGAATTTAAGTTCTAAGACATTATTTCAAGAGACTGAAGTTCAGGATTGTCAAAAGTAAAAGGGAATTTAAAGTTGATTTATTTAATCAAGATTAAAATAGATATATTGCAGGGGTGAAATGCTCCCGGTTTGCTCGTACCTGTCGGTCGCCGTAGAGCCGGTCACCAAGGTAGTGCAAGGCGCCGCCCACCCGCCCGGATGCCGCCATTTGGGTTCTTTTACCCTCTGCGAATGCACAGAATGCTTTGCGCATGCGCAGAGGGTAAAAAAACCCAAATGGCGGCATCCGGGTGGGTGGGCGGAACCTCGCGCTACCTTGGCGACCGGCTCTACGGCGACCGACACATACGAGCAAACCAGGAGCATTTCACCCCTGATATATTGTTACCCTTAGTAACCCTTAATGAACTTCTGCTGATCAGGACAAAATAATGAGGTTTTAAGAATTTGTTTATAGGTAAAAGAAGACATATGAGAGGAAGAGATCATTTGTTTTATTTTAAGAGAAGATGATAAGTTACTAAAATTATTTATACTTATCGCAATGAAGGGGTAAGTCATTTCTTTATATATACTGTGTGTGTGTGTGTGTGTGTGTGTGTGTGTGTGTGTGTGTGTGTATGTAACCTTTTTTCTTTTCTATTTTTTATTTTCTGTGCTCCCTATTTTTTTTCCTAGTTTATTTTTATCTCTTTAATTGTAATGCTTAATAAAATTACTTTTAAAAAAAAGAATATTAACAAATATGCTGAATAAAGAGACTTCATTAAAACTAAGATTCATTAAGCCCAGGCATATATTATTTTCTGAGCTTTAGAAAAACTTAGTGAGCCAAGAACAGGCAATTAATTTTCTAGGCGGACTTCAGGCGTAAAAGGTATGCTAGTAAAGTCTTCCTGAAAACTACAATTTACTCTGTACTCTGTAGCAATTCCCAAGACAGTTTTCTCATTCAGAGTTTCTCAAGTAGGGTTACCAGATCTGGATTGAAAAAATCCAAAAGATGGTTAGATAGCAGTAAAGAGTTACCTTCTCTCAGTCTCCTTGCTGCCATCTAATGGTTATATTGATGTTTTGCAGTCCATTCAGTGTGGACAGAACTGAGCTAATAAGACCAAAGGAGCAAATCAGTAAAAGACAGATTCCTATGTTAATTGATTTCACAAAGTAGTGGAGGGTTGAAATATACCTGAGGGACCGTCTTTTTCCAAGAATTTTCGTCAATCAAAAAGTGCCAATTGGCAAGAACTAAAACAAGGGCTTTTTCTGCTATAGCCTCTGCCTTATGGAATATCCTCTCCTCAGAGATTATAATGGCCCCAATCCTGTTGGGTTTTTTTCCCAAAACTCTAAAAATTTGGCTATGTACCTGGAACTGTGGCTTGGAATGTGTGAAGGGCTTGTTACTTCATTTTTCTATTAGTTAATTAATCATCATGGCTGCTGTTTATATTCATTTAATTTTTGTGGATGTTTTTATTGTTTTAATGTCTTATAAATTGTTCTAATTGTTTTAGAATTTTAGAATTGTAAGCTACCGAGAGTTGCTTGGTTGAGTTGGGTAGTTACAGAAATTGAATACATTAAATAAATAAAATTTTATATAGCTTTGCGGGACTTAAGATGGAACAATGTTTGATGGGGAAAAGCCCACAGGTAAAAGTTTTCTTCTTATTGTGGAAAATATTGGACTAGATCAGGGGTGTCAAACTGGATTTCTTCGAGGGCCATATCAGCATTGATTAGATAAACCAACAGGTCTGATTTGCTATAAGGTATTTTTCTACGTTTCTGTTTAGGCTGAGTATTTTAGGAGCCAAGGAATTATTTTCTTTTGTTTTGATTAGCCACAGTTTGCTAAAATACCTTGTGTGACTATAAGACCTCCATAATTTTCAATCTTCTGAAAGGGAAGAAAGAAAAAAGAACTTTGATAGCGGAAATAATCTGGCAACATGACTCAGTGTAATGGGATCTATCACAAATGGTAATGATGCAAATATTATGAAATCATCCTAGCACCACTCTGAGATTTCTCTGAGACTCTTCTGGAAAAAAGTTGCCAAAGATTATGAGCAAGAAAGGGGATTACTTTAAAAGTACACTGTGTCCATTATATATCTTGTGAGCAGTGTTGAAAATATTCATAAGCAGGCCTGCCTAGCTTCAGAAAAGATAGGGATACCTGCACTGTAAGCATCAAAAGAAATTTAAAATGTAAATGCCATCATGACTTCATTAGTACTATTAGTTTAATCCTTCACCAGCAAAGCTAATGTTAGCATGTGGTGGAAATAGACAAGAATGCAGATGATTGGGTTTATAAATCTGAAAATTCTGGGTGTTGAAGTCCCAACACACCTACAGAGCTTCATTCTAGGAAATGCTGTGTTATCTATAATCACATGTTTTAACAACTTCCTTGTTGATTACTCATCAACATTATTACATTCCATATTTAATGGTAAAAATATAAAATTGTGTAAATCCACAATGATCCTGGTTCATTTTAAAAAAAGAATTGAAAAAAGGAAATCATGAAGTTGTTGCTTTCTGCTTCTAATATGTGTAGAACCATTTCCTCCCAATCCTTGATTTGTGAGCCTGTGTGAAGGGTAAAATGTTACTATCAAATTTAACAAAATAATAGAGTTGGAGGGGACCTTGGAGGTCTTCTAGTCCAACCCGCTACTCAAGCAGGAAACCCTATACCATTTCAGACAAATGGTTGTTCAGTCTCTTCTTAAAAACCTCCAGGGTTGGATCATCCACAACTTCTGGAGGCAAGTCGTTCCACTGATTAATTGTTCTAAATGTCAGGAAATTTCTCCTTAGTTCTAGGTTGGTTCTGTCCTTGATTAATTTCCATCCATTGCTTCTTGTCCTGCCTTCAGGTGCTTTGGAGAATAGGACCTGCTTTTCTTTGTGACAGACCCTTAAATATTGGCTGATATCATGTCACCCCCCAGTCCTTCTTTTCATTAAACTAAACATACCCAATTCCTGCAACCATTCTTTGTATGTTTTAACCTCCAGTTTCCTAATCATCTTTGTTGCTCTCCTCTGCACTCTTTCTAGACCAGTGGTTCCCAACGTGGGGCCCACGCCCCACAGGGGGGCAATTTGATTTTTAATGGGGGCAATTGGAACCTTGTTTAAACCAAGTTAATGGCCTTTTAGGCTTCCGCCGCATGAGTAGGAGTTCACTTTTTGAATAGTAAGAATTATATGTCACGGGGGGGGGGCCATCAGGATTTTTGAGTTGCTTAGGTGGGGCATGGCCAAAAAAAGGTTGGGAACCACTGTTCTAGACTCTCAATATTTTTTTATATATCTTGGTAACCAAAATTGGATGCAATATTCCAAGTCTTGCTCATACCAAGGCATTATAAAATGGTTGATTCTATCCCTCTGTTAATGCCACCTAGGACTGCATTTGTTTTGACAAATTTGATTTGCTTTGTCTTCATGCCTTAACCAAATGAATTCTAATTCAAAGAGTGGAACATCATATCATCTAACAGTGAACTCAGTGCTGTGAAAACTCTAACCAAAAGAAGACCACCATTAAAAACAATAAATAAATAAACCATGCAGGCAACGCAAGCAGGGCATGATTTCTGAATTCTTCCCAATCACTTTAGCAGCAACGATCATAGTAGGTGTCTGTATTTTCTTCTGTGCAATGACATGTGTCACATTTTTATCAGTGGTGGGATTCCAATTCTTTTCCTACCGGTTCTATGAGAGCGTGCTCTCAAAGACTGCCCTCAGTGTCAACGCTGGTGAGCTGAGCTGTTGTTTAGCTCAGCTGAGGCACGGCAATCGCTCTGCCACGTGAATCAGCTGAGCTAAAAAACAAGGCAATATAAGACAAGAAACGGCAGGGGCGGGAGGGTGGGGCCAACCAGAGGTGGTATTTGCTGGTTCTCTGAACTACTCAAAATTTCCGCTATCGGTTCGCCCGAACCGGTCCGAACCGTCTGAATACCATCACTGATTTTTATGTATGTGTGTACTTTTTCCCCAGGGACTAATCAGAGTGTGTGTATACATTTTGTCTTGTAATTGAGGATCTAATCAGAGTGGATATATAAGTGTTGCCTCCGTGTGTACGTGGATCAAGTTCTAATCAAAGCAGAAGCTTTTCCCTTGTGCTTTATCTGCATATATTTATATGTATGTATGCCCTGATATGCACAGGTAACTTGCATATCCTCTACTCAAGTTCATATTACAAAAAGGGAAGGAGGGACAGGATCAATTAGTAGCATTGCAAGTTGCGGTCCAAGTGTCTCTCCTGTAGGGATGCATCAAAAAGCTTCTTTATCTACAGTACCTTTTTCCCCACATTGAAAATATGCAAAGGAAAGCTTCTGGAATTCTTTCCCATTTCTTTATCAGCAGTATCCATTAGACATCTTTTTTTTTCATGTAGTATGTTATAAAATAACATACTATATGTCTATGTGTGTTCTCTTCTTTGCTGCCTTTCTCTCGTTTGTCTGCAGTGTGTACTGGGAAGCACAGGATTGGCTGAATAGACTCCATTCTGGTCACATGACTAGAAAGGAGGTGAAAGGGGTCCTTGGAAGGGAGCAGCCAGCAGCATTCTAAACCACTATCTTTGAGTTCTCCCTGCATGGTTGATTATGATTATGTGCCATCAAGTTATTTTCAACTCCTAACCACTACATAAATAGATTTTCTCCATAAGGATCTATCACTAACCTGCTTTTTCAGGCTTCCAATGGTACCTCCATCACTACTGTAACTTAATCTATCCACCTTGTATGGGGGAACTGTTTTTCTCTGCAGTCTTCCACTGAATCTAACCTATTTGCAAACTCAAGTCTTTCTTTTGCTATCTTTCCATATACATGTGCACCAGATATGGTCCTGTTCCTCTTAGGTTTTTAGGACAATTGTCATGTTGACAGGCAGAGACAAAAGTCCCAAGCTCCTTTCATTCAATCAGTTTGATTGGAGTGAATTCAAGTTTTTTTTTAAGGAAAGAGAGAAAGAACATTTTGCCTGGGAGAACATCAACATTTGCAAAACCCTGAAAAATCATTACCATTACCCAAGCCCAGGCCAGTAAAGATTGAATATGTTTAATAGATGAATTATTTATAATGACACGTAGAAAAGCAAAGCTTAGGAGTAAAGAATCGAATATTCTGCTAAGAGGTAAGAGATGGTTGGAATCCTGAATAAAATTTTCTGCTTGAAGCAAGTAACATTTTACCGTTGGGTTCCTCATATGATGGACTAATATCTATATCCATCATATAATGTAAAGATTTACATGGGTCAATTCCTTTGAGCAAGTAGTCCTCGACTTACAATCAATCATGTAGTGACTGTTCAAAGTTACAACATCACTGAAAAAAATGACTTATAACTGGTCCTCGCACTTACAACCATTGCAGCATCCCTACAATGACATGATCAAAATTTGGGTGCTTTGCAACCAGCATGTATTTACAAGAGTTGTTGAGTCCCAGGGCCATGGGATCACCATTTGCCACCTTCCCAGCCAACGTCTGGCAAGCAAAGTCAATGAGGAAGCCAGATTTGCTTAATGACTGCATGCTTCACATAATAACTGCAGTGATTTGGTTGACAACCATGGCAAAGAAGATTGTAAAATTGGGCACAATTCTCTTAACAACCGCCTCGCCGAACAACAGAAATTCTGGCCTCAATTGCGGTCGTGAATCGAGGACTACCTGAATTTCCCAAACTAGATTACTTTTATGATGGTCTATGACTATTATAAAGATACGATTGGATATTACCTGAAAATACATGCTTTGTCTGTACAGTACAGTGACTGTTTTTTCTCCAAACAATTCCCTGTGTTTTGACTGAAGAATTGCAAATTGTTTTGCCACACCGTATAAACTTCCTTTTTTTTTCTCTCCATGTTCTCAATGGTGACCAATAAATAAATCAAGCTAGACCTAGATCCACTCATAGTTTAGCCTGGAGGGAAAGAAGAGGCAAACAGTTCCTGAGTTCAAAGGATAATCTACAATGCCAGAGATCAGAATAAGTGGCAGTTTTTGTTCCTACCTTCAATGAACATTTTTCAGTTCCGAGCATCTGATTCGCAATTCCTGTCAATTCCCAAACAGGAGGCCTGAGAGAAAGAATCCATAACGGGGCACACTGTAGTAGCAGTCCTTCTCTTTTGCCTCTAGCGGGCGGGGGGGGGAATGAAAAGAAAAGCCAGATGTATTTTGACTACAAATGCAATTTAGATGAGTGGCTGCTAGGAATCTGGCATAGGCATCTCTGGCTTGTAGCAATGAAACGTCTCAAATTCATTAGCATGCTTCATATTACTTTATTTTCACAAAGCACTTAACACAGCGTGGCCTTTTGTCTGATTCACTCATAACAGGGGCTTTATTCCACATGTTAATGTGCCATCACAGGTACTAATAATAAAACAGCAAGCATTTGGGTGGCTCCTCACATCACATCTGTTGGAGTGCCTTTAGTAAGATTAACTCAGGTTACAATTTTAGTTTTCAATCACCATCATATGTGTAGATATGTGTGCAAACAACCCCAAAGGAATGTACATGGAGGTTTGATTCTACCCAGTACTGTACTGTAGCTGAAATTGCTTGTTTCTTCAGCCAGCTTGTCTCAAAGGTGCTTTTTCAAGAGGCAACTGGACTTTCTTGTTTTTTTCTTTGAAGACGTTTCGCTTCTCATCCAAGAAGCTTCTTCAGCTCTGACTGGATGGTGGAGAATGTAAGGATTTATATTCAAGTTGCCTCTTGAAAAAGCACTTTTGGGACAACCATGACCTGGATGACTGAGAATCTCCATAGACCTTCAGCCAACTTCAAATATCCCAGTCTGGAACTGCAGTGGCCTGACAAAGGGGCCAGAGTATTGTCATCTGATTGGCCATTTCCTTGTTTTTCACCCAGCCTCCTCTGCTGGTTCCTGTGTGGGTTAATCTATCACTTCATGCTTTTTCCTTTTAGGGACTATTCCTTCCTCACTAGTTCCCATATTTTTTCATTTGCTTTCTCAGATAGAAATAGCAATAGCACTTCGATTTATATACCGCTTCACAGTGCTTTACAGCCTTCTTTAGGCGGTTTACAGAATCAGCATATTGTCCCAAACAACAATCTGGGTCCTCATTTTACCGACCTCGGAAGGATGGAAGGCTGAGTCAACCTTGAGCCTGGTGAGATTTGAACCGCTGAACCGCTGGCAATCAGCAGTCAGCAGAAGTAGCCCGCAGTACTGCATTCTAACCACTGCGCCACCACGGCTCATATGTTTGCAACATAGATGCCTTCAAACCTGTTTGCCGTATATCTCCTTCAACACATTCTTTCTTTTTCTTCTCGTCCCTTGAAGTACCATCCTAGCTGGAATGCTACAATAATCAAAGCAATTGGGAACAGGTTGTTGTTTGTTTTTTCACTTCCTCCTCCCGTCTAGATCCATAGAAATTCTGTGGCAAGGAAGAACAGTTAGCTTAGCGTCACAGAAACAAAATAAGTAATGTTCCTCAACTTCAACCTAAAGACATACTTAAAAGAAGTAAATGGTACAAAAGGGAAACTGTGTAGTGATGTGTAGAGTGGGTGAGAAAATAAGGACATCAGGCTTCACCCACTTTAGACAGAAATGGAAAAGGTGCCCACTGGGAGATGTAAGGATTGAATGGAGAATATACTTCTATAGTTGAGGATAGTTCATTGACTTCATAGGCCATGGTTGGATCAATTGCAATTTTTTTTAAAAGAAAAAATGGAATTGCCAACCAGCAGACAATATAGCAGCCTGGCAGCTCAAGATGAAATGGTTGCCAGGGTAGCAACTAGGCACTGCAAGGGAGCGAGCATGCCGGGCTCCACAGTCAATGAGAGAAGAGGCTTCTACTGGAATGGAACAAAGAGCTGGAGAACACCCACTCTGTAGGGCTTAAGACTGCTCAGGTAGAAAGCAGCAGTTCTGAATCAAAGCTGGAAAATCCAAAAGGGAGGGGGTGAATGTACAACTGGGTATAAACAAAGTTACTATTTCTGCACTCAGAAAATAGCAATAGCAATAGCACTTAGACTTATATACCGCTTCACAGTGCTTTACAGCCCTCTCTAAGCGGTTCACAGAGTCAGCATATTGCCCCCAACAATCTAGGTCCTCATTTTACCCACCTCGGAAGGATGGAAGGCTGAGTCAACCTTGAGCCGGTGAGATTTGAACCGCTGAACTGCAGCTAGCAGTCAGCTGAAATAGCCTGCAGTGCTGCACTCTAACCACTGCGCTACCTCGGCTCATAACTAGTGATGGGTCAGACAGAAAACGGGGATCTGCCCCAAGATTCAAATGTCATTTTCTAGGCAGTTATCTGATCATACAGAGTGGCTCAAAAGACAAACAATTCAAGCATCGATAAGATATTCAGGGAAGAGGAAAAGGAAAAGGAAAAATGTTATTTGAGGAAGTAGATCCATGCCATTCTTCCCCCTCCCTTTGATACTTAAAGAAATCTTTATAGCACGTTAAATATCTTGAAGGTTTAAAACACTATTTGGGGTCGCCTCTTCTAAAGAATTAATTAGTGGGAGATTGCAAGGGCTGTTGCTGAAATTACTGGCATAATTCTGATGAACCTGGGTATGTAATAAAAAATTGAAGACAATCACACAAGGAGTCGTCTTATCCTCAGCAATCATCTAGAGCAGTGGTTCCCAAACTTTTTCAGTCCACCGCCCCCTTGGTGCTACAAACTCATCCTCAGTGCCCCCCACCCCCACCCCCTTCAGGTGGGCATGGCTTGGTGGTCAGGTGATTGGGTGGGTGTGGCCAATTTGTAAAATGTGGAGAAACTCACTTAACAACGCTCTTGCTTAGCAACCAAAATTTTGGGCTCAATTGTGGTCATAAGTCTTTCTTTCTTTCTTTTTCTTTCTTTCTGTCTTCCTTCCTACCATCTTTCTTTCTTTCTTTCTTTCTTTTCTCTCTCTCTTTCTTCTGCAGTAGAAAGCAACCTCCCCCAAGGCAAATATCTTGTGACAGCAGCTACTGTATTGTGCCTTCTCTTGCCATGCTCTCCATCCCGGAGGGCCGCGCATCCCCCCTGCCAAGCCTCCGTACAAACCGCCTGCCCCATTTCTGCAAAGGCAGAGCCCTGCAGGGTGATCTAAAGAGAGGAGGGGATGCTGTAGAAAAGGCCGCCTTCCACCCGTGCCTCCCGTGCCGGCTCCGTGGGACTTGGGGCTCCGAAGCAGCCCACTGGCTTCCAACCCAGCGCCACAGGCCGAGTTCCCAGAGTGGCACCGGTGGTCGGCTGGGCCGATCTCAAAGAGAGCAGGCGGGTGGCCGGTTGAGAAGCCAGTGGGCTGCTTTGGAGCACCAAGTGCTGCGGAGCTGGCATGAGTGAAAGGCAGCCTTTTCTGTAGCATCCCCCTCCCCTCTTTGGATCACCCTTCAAGTGGGGGGGCTCTGCCTTTGCAGAAATGGGGCGGGCGCATGTGCAGCAGCCCCGGGACATCCGCTTGCCCTTCTGCCACCCCTCTCAGTGTCTGCATTTCCACCAAGGGCCACCCGCCCACCCACTGGCCGGGCTGGGCTGGACGCTGACCTTGGAAGGCAAGCGGGCATGGGGGACCACCGGGAAGGCCATGTGGAAGGCCGCCAAGCATGGCAGGACTGCGGGGAAGGGAGTAGGATGCTACCTCACTTCCCCACCACCCCGACATGCTTTCCTGCCTTCCACTTGGCCTCTTAGTGCCCCCCTGCCACCCCCCTAAGTCATCCCACCACCCCCCAGGGGGCGGTACCGCCCACTTGGGGAACCACTGATCTAGAGGACACAAAATAGGTTTGATTATAGCCTTTTTAGACTTGTAGATGCTTCTGGAATTTGTTAGCTTTCATTAAGTATGTATTCAGTTGATTCATAGCTACTCTAATTGAGCGTGGATCTATTGAGAAGATACAACAAAACTTTTTAGCATCTTAATGGCTAACAGATTTGTTGTCACATAGGATTTTATGGATCACCATGCACTTCATGTGATGTCTGATGATGTTTAGTTCTGAGAAAGCTGCACATCTTTATAATCCTCCTTTCTTAGATCTCTGTTGCATGCATCTAATGAGCTGTGATCCACAAAAGCTTAATTTTTAAGATGCCTTAAGACTCTGTTGTATTTGTTGCAAAAGATGGAACACAGTCCCCTCAGAAATCCTTTCAGATTAGACCACTTCAGCTCAGTTCTATCTATATCCACACAAAACAAAAGATTCATTGCTGTGAATTATTGCTGATGGTGTATGCTTGTCTCGGCATATATGAAGACATGGTAGCAATAGCAATAGCACTTAGACTTATATACCGCTTTACAGTGCTTTACAGCACTCTCTAAGCGGTTCACAGAGTCAGCATATTGCCCCCAACAATCTGGGTCCTCATTTTACCCACCTCAGAAGGATGGAAGGCTGAGTCAACCTTGAGCCGGTGAGATTTGAACCGCTGAACTGCTGAACAGTCAGCTGAACTAGCCTGCAGTACTGCACTCTAACCACTGCGCCACCTCGGCTCCTGGTACAAGGAAGGCAGAAAAATTATCAGCATCCGGCCAATAGCAGGAGCTGATTACCACATACAATAGATGTGTTTCATTCGTTTCATGCTACAGCAGGAGTGTCAAAATCACGTCGTCACGGCGTCATCACGTGTTGTATCGCAACTTTTTTCTCCTTCGTTAAACCGGGCATGGGCGTGGCCAGCACATGTCACATCCGGGCCACGGGCCGCGGGTTTGACAGCCCTGTGCTACAGTTATATTTTTGAGAATATCCACGAGGAATAGCCATCAGTAATTCATCCAAGTAGCCCACTAGTGCTTTTTCAAATTTAAAGTCTAAAGATGGATAGGAAGGATGACACTTTTAAAAAAAGAGAGGGAAAAGCACAAGTGGCCCATATTTGTTAAACCATAATTGGAAGTTAAAAGATAGGGTAATTAAAGAGAAAGCAGGATGAAGTTCCAATTCACAGGGCCTATTCGCCTTTTAGCTACCCCCACATACACACACACACCAAGTTTATTCTTTAAAGCTTTAGCTGCTATATTTTGCAGTCCCTCAAAAAAATAAAATCCAGGTGATTACCTTAAGAGCCGAGGTGGCGCAGTGGTTAGAGTGCAGTACTGCAGGCTACTTCAGCTGACTGTTCAGCAGTTCAGCGGTTCAAATCTCACCGGCTCAAGGTTGACTCAGCCTTCCATCCTTCCGAGGTGGGTAAAATGAGGACCCAAATTGTTGGGGGCAATATGCTGACTCTGTGAACCGCTTAGAGAGTGCTGTAAAGCACTGTAAAGCGGTATATAAGTCTAAGTGCTATTGCTATAAGTGCTATTCTTGAAAGCATGTATTTACTAATACGTAGCTTTTATTCATTTACTTTATCCTTATGTAGTGCAAGAACTTTTTTCCCTCAAAATTGTTTAGGCTACTGCACCAGTGATGTTAGTGTGTCATCCTAAACTGATGGAATACCAAAGCTTTGACAAGTTCACATTTTAAAGCTCTCTTTGAACTCCGACTCTTTCTACCCCTACTCTGAATCACAAGCAGTAGATGTTTACAGAAAAGAGACAGGTAGAATCTTTTGATACTCTTCCTGCTGGGACCATACTATAAGAGAAGGGTTTGGGCATTTGCCAGATTCCATCTGTCAGAGAGCAATAATTATATGTTCTGTTGACATACTCTTTATGAGAATCTCTCCGTCTGTTGATCAACAGGAAAGTTTTATGAGAAAAGAAAAGAAGCCTGGCATCCCAAATGTTTCTGGAAACTACAAAAAAAAAAAAAATTTGAAAATATTTATTTTTCATTAACCTAATAATGAAACAGCAAAAGGTTGGTTCAGTCAAGGTTGAATTTAGTTCCATCCATATCAATGGGATAAATATGTGATTGTCTAAACCCAGCTGATTTAACAGCCTTATATGAAACCAGTGCAGTATGATTTTTTTTTACCAAGTCAACATAATTCTTAGAGGATCAAATATCACATGAGTTAAGTTCTGATATACAATCTCCTCCATGATACCTTAAAAAAAATCTCCTGGCTTCAACTTTACATCAATTTTTACTATTTTCTGAATCAAGCCACATATCCAGTCCCAATACCACTTGGCATTCTTACATGTCTACCAAAGATGATAAAAGATACCTTCACGTTGATTACATTTCCAGCACTTATTTGGTATTATTCCTTTACACATCTTTCAAAAGAGTTAATTACCAACAGTACATCATTTTATAAAAAAATTCTTTCAAGTTACAATTCAACGTGAATTTCAATCCATTAATCCAGATATTTTCCCATTCTTCCAACATAACATATCCAGAAAAAATTTCCAATTTAATCACGCAATCTTTAACATATTCATCCTCCTGACTCATTTTCTACAACAATTTATATATTTTTGCAATAAAGTGTTCGTTCTGAGTACATAAGTCCCTTTCAAAGCCTCTTTTTTCATCTCCAAAAGCTTAATTATTTTTAAAACAATTTGAATCTTTGAACCAATTGTGTATAAGCAAACTATTGACAAATATACCTTCCTTTTTGAACTCTTCTTTTATTTTTTATTTTGGTCAATAAACATCAATAAATCAGCATAAGTCAACCGGTTTTCTGTAGCCATCATTTCTCTTCTAAAGAAAGCTTCTTGGATAACAACCGAAGGGAATTTTAGGAGACAATCTTGCTTTAAAACTATTCCAAACTCTGATGGCATGTCTAACAAAATTATTTTTAAAATATATATTAACTTTAAGTTCATCATACCATAAACTTAACCACCCAAACTAAAATCTCAAATCATGTCCCTGTAACTCAAGGGTGTCAAACTTGCAGCGTCACGTTGCTGTCATGTGACGTTTTGTGATGCTTTTTCCCTTTGTGGAGCTGAGGTGGCCATGGCCTGCGCGTGACACATCCGGCCCATAGGCCGCCACTTTGACACGCCTTCTCCAATAAACTCCAATAAACTCCTGTTCTTTAAATTCACCTGATACATGATCTCTTGTTAAACATTTGCCATCAATATTATCACAGAGTAGGCCCATCTAACCTAAAATTATTCATCCTGAATTTTCTATCACCGGGCCTCATTTTTTTTCTGTGATGTCAGGGCATCAGAGAACCAAAGTACTAATTTTGCTATGTGTTCAAGAATAGGATATTCAACTGAGCAGATATATTTCCATGTTCAAGAGATTAATCAGAACTTTAGAAGGATTGTCAGATCCTGAAACAAGAAACCTCCAAGTAAAATCTTGGAACCGATCAGCTTAGTGAGCTACTATGTCCATTGTTTCCAAATGCCTCAACTGACCAGGTGATCTACCCATAACAAATAAACTATAGAGCCAAGTAATATTGATAACCAGAATTTGATCAGCCAGGGAAGATTTATATAAATATATAAATATCCCACTTATAATTTATAGAAAAGGATGAAGTGCTTCAGCAAGTAATATGAAAGTACTGCCATTGATCCACAATTTATGGAGAGCGCTCTATATTTCTATTGCTGAAATTCAAAAGTACTGTTGGAGCATTTGCTGGCAAAATGAGAAATGCTGTTTCTGAACAACCACTAGCAGTTGTCCATGTGCATAGTAGAGAATGAATTAATCTCTGTTTCAAGTGCCTCCTATTTAGTCTTTCTATTTAATAACATGTCAGCCAAGCCATCTTACCATTTATGGTCAGATTTTGCATTGCTACACATTTAATTTACTGATTACTTATGGTTCGTGGATTCTTTGTATGACTGTTATACTGTGTTTTGTACACATGTAATCCATATTTCACATTTATTTATTTATTTATTTATTTATTTATTTATTTATTTATTTATTTATTTATTTATTTATAGAAGTATTTTCATCTTACATGTTCATCCTCTATCTTTTGGATTCTGTGAAAATTTAGGATGATCTTACTGGCTTTGTAAGAATTGACCAAACATGGAGTGTTATTGGTGTCAAATAAGTGAGATGCTAACATTCACTGCTATCAGAGATGTATAGTTTTCATCACTGTCAATTTCAGAAACTAAAATCTGACATCAGACACCAAATTTTGATATGAGCTATTGAACCTCCAGATGATTTTTTTATAGTTACTGACAAATTAATATTTGCAGAGAATTATGCTGAAGCAATACGTTCCATTTCTAAAAAAAAAAAAAAAAAGCCAACATGGACTATTTAAGCAGTTTTGCATTCATGGTTACTTCCTCCCCTCCCTCCCCTTCTTTTTTGAAATATGCTCAGCTTACAAAACTGGCAACTTAAAACCTCAGTATGCGTTTCTGCTGTTTGTACCAATTTTCTGTGAAGTTTTAACAAGTGAGCTATTGCTCCAATGATGTACGAGTTAAGACTTGTTTATACTATATTTTGCAGAGCCAAAACATGTCCCTTTTCTTCCAGAACACTGCTATTCCTACCAGTGCAAAGACTGCCTTACAGCCATTTAGCCTATATTGGTCCTGGTCGGTAATACAGACTGTGTAAAGCACGGGTGTCAAACTCGCTGCCTCACGTTGCCATCACATGACGTTTCGCGATGTTTTTCCCCTTCGCGGAGCTGGGGTGGGCATGGCCTGCATGTGCATCCGGCCCACAGGCCACCAGTTTGACACCCCTGGTGTAAAGCAATCAAGTACATGCATGCATGCATGCATGCATGATAAAAATAAACTAAAATGTAGCTATAAGAGGTATACATGTGATGCTGAATTAGACTCCAAAATTACATTGCAGGATTTGATATTTTATTAAGAACTCTGGCTATATCAAGCCTGGGATTTGGTGAAGAGATTAATCCAACATAGTTGAAGATTCCCTTGAAATGACAAAGAATGGATTCAATATATGGGCTCTTTGTTGATTTTTCACATATGTTTTATTGTAGAAATGAGAAGACAGAATAGCAATAGCAATAGCACTTAGACTTATATACTGCTTCACAGTGCTTTACAGCCCTCTCTAAGTGGTTTACAGAGTCAGCATATTGCCCCCAACAATCTGGGTCCTCGTTTTACCGACCTTGGAAGGATGGAAGGATGAGTCAACCTTGAACTGGTGAGATTCGAACTGCCAAATTGCTGTCAGACGGCATTCAACAGAAGTAGCCTGCAGTACTGCACTCTAACCACTGCACCACCATGGCTCATAGTATATTTCTATATGGTTTAGAATATGTTAAAGCATCAAGCTAATTTTATACATGGATGCATGACTCTTTTTCCTTTTTCTAAAGTTTTATTTTTATCAGAAACATCTAGCTTGCTTTGTAAAGCTAAAAAAAAAAAGAAGAGTTTAACTTACACTACCAAACCATAAGTGATGCCACTCATTATACGATCATGTTTTATTGAAATGGGACTTGCTGTACAGTTATGCAAAGTGATGGAGTAATTTTCTCTGAGATGTTGTGGTTTCCTTTGTTAGTGCTTAATAGCTTCTGAGTTACAACAGCTGCTCCAATCCAATGGCATTTGTATTCTATCTCAGCTCTGTGAGTGAAACTGGTTTGTAGCTAAAGGAAAAGAAGGATAGCTGCATTTTTGCAGATGAGTTGCTAAAAGCAGCCTTGGGGAATTGCAAGAGACCTGATGCAGTGGAAAACTTGAAGTGTTACCTGCAACCTGAACATTTATTTGCAGGAACTGATGAAGGAAACTGCAAATGACAATGTTATAAGAATCAAATAACCTATCATACACATACAGTGCAGAGTCAAAAGTTTCCATTTAAAAAAAAAAAAGCAAAGAAAAAAACTATTTCTCTCCAGAAAACATGGGGATTCAAGGCTTTTCAGGTCTTTGAAGTGGATTCCAGAAAAGAGATCCTGCACTTCAAAAGAGATGATGACACTTAATAATTTTATGGCATTCAAACTGGGTATAGGAATGACACTCCAATTAAAATTCCACTTTGAACGATGCAGATTCATGGGGAAAACAAGCAAATTACAAGTTGCACTCTTACCACTTAGCACTGTCTTCTGTTGAATGTGAACGACATTTAATCCATCTTTTTACAGTTCTTAAAATAGTCACAGGAAGGAAAGAAAGGCAGTGAAATGGCAAAATAAGAGTGTTAATTCCCCAATGAGTTGTCATCACATAGGTTACTATTACTCACAAAAACAAATATAAAAGGCTCTTAATAATCTAAGCTGCTTTCAAATCCCCCCCCCCCGGCCATTGTATTATTTTAATACGATAACAGAGTCTTACTGTATACTTTTTGCATTTTGTTTCTATTTTTGTTTTCCCTTCACTGGAAACATTAACCATGTTCTCTATGCTCATCACCATGAAAGGCTTCCTCTCTCTTAGGACTTGTACGTAATATAAGTCTTAGTTTTTTTTTTTAAGTATTATTTTAGAAACTTAGGTATAAAGAGAAGGACTAACTTCAATGTTGCGAGTTGATGGAATGAAGCCAGAAAACACATTGTTTTCAATCATGGGACCTACATTTTAGATCAGTGTTTCTCAATCTTGGCAACTTTAAGATGCATGGACTTCAACTCCCAGAATTCCCTAGCCAGCATGGGAGTTGAATTGTGGGAGTTGAAGTGCACACTTCTGAAATTTGTCAAGGTTGAGAAACAAAGCTAAGCTGACCTCCTCATTGATAATCATCCAGAAGGGACTGCAAATCAAATTCTTCCAGAGGACCTTTGGGCAATGATTTTGTGGCACATGGAACTGGATGTTGTTAATTAATATCTCTTTGTAATTGGTGCTGTTGTTGATGGTCTATGGTTTTGCATTGTACCATCTAATTTTTAGAGCTAGCGTTCTCTACTTATTTCAGCATTTTATTGTGTTTTGCTGTTGTTTTTGGTGGCAAATTTAATTGCATCATTATCATCATCATCACAATTTCATTACTGGTCATATTCTTGGAATTTACATGAAGCAATTTAATAAGTAGATATTAAATTAAAGATGGGGCATTTCCAGATGTCCCTGCTATAAACAGCTGTTGCAGAAAATATGCAGGAACTCAGTAGTGACTTCCTCTTATGGGAACTTTAGACATCACTTCAGATGACAGCAAGGACTGTAAGAAGAGGTACATTGAACCAGGCTAAGTCTAACCCAGGTCCAGTCAAATGCTTGTCATTCTCTTGTGACAAATGCTTGTCATTCTCTTTTTCAAATCTACATAGTTGGCAAAACCAAGGAAGCAAGGAAAACACAAATTTCAGGAAGGTATTTTTAATGCTAGCTTGGGGTAAATGCAGAATCTTGAAAAGCGTAAGAGTAAATACCCAGCTTCAACGATAGTTGTTTAAGAAAGAGCCTCTTTGAGGTGAGGCAGCCTTCCCATCTGTTTTTGCTCCTTCAGGCATAGGTAACATAATTGATAAATAGGTAGATAGATAGTTAGTTACAGTAGGTTGATCTAAAATGTTTACCTCAGAGAAGGTTCTTGATTGTTGTAGTTTGCAGCATAGGGGCATTTACTTTAATAAAGAGATCTCTTAGTCAATCATTTTAAGGGCATTTGAAGGACATCTCAGCAGTGAAATATGCTCCCATTCAAATGAGATGTAAATATGTATAAAATTATTTCTTAATCAGTGACATTTCTTTAATTGGCTGTCAAGCTCCTGAATTCCAGAGAAATCTGAACTTCTGTAGCCTGGCAAAGCTGTTTTATCTTTTCCCAAGTGCCAGGCAGAAACAATTGAATTACAATGTGCAGGTTCAATTTTCAAAAATAATAAAAAGGAGAAAGAAAGAGAGATCAAAAGAGAGTTCAAAACACCCAGCAAAAATTAAATTAGCACAGAATGCTTGCTACAAAAATATAGGAGACATTTACTGCCTAGAAGCAGGCCAAGAGCACATAACCTTGAAAGGTAAAAAGAAAAGTTGAGGTTATATTTTTAAAAGATGCCATTCTATGGCAGATGGAAATATTCACAATTTTGTGAGATCCTGATTAAAGTCATTGCAATAATCTGTATCAATCTGTATTATTATTCCCATGCTTTTGCAGTTAGAAACTCACTTGATTTTCTATGTACTCATTTACATAAGGCATAAGGAAAAAAAAAGCTGTTTTATATAATGTTACACTGCAGGGGTGGATTTTTACATTATGCTATTAAAATGCTATATATCTTATGGTATAAACATAACAGAAAAAAGGTAGATTGCAGAGTCTTTAATTAAAAAATTCAGACAAAGTAGATCAAAGCTGGGTGAAGCCTGCAAATGTATTAAATGCTATAGCTCAACGGTAGAGCACATTTGATCCCCACGTTCAGTCTCTGGTTTAAATAATCTCACGTAGCAAGAGCAGGAAAGATTTCTCCTGCAACACTTAAATGCAAGCAGGAATGTATTCCAGGGATATCACTATGGTCTGTTTGAGCATAAGCCTGTTCTTTATCTTATAGAATGATGACCTGTAAAACCACTTGTGCTTGGCAGACTTTTCAATGATATTTCATGGCTGTGAATATTTTTTTTTTTCCAGAACAGAGTTTTTAAAAGCCTGCAATCCTAACAATTCTCCAGTTGGCTTGCAGTGGTAATACATTGCTTAATTAAAAGGTTCTAAAAGCCCAGACATCTGCATTCAGAACCAAGCCACGCAATGAACAGCAGAAACATCATCAGTACATTTTTAGTTTATTGGCTTTTATTTGATTACGAAATTGGGCAGATAGGAAATGATTGGGTTGGTTGGGTAAGGAGTGTCCACAGAAACAAATTTGATGGTTGGTGCTAAAGAATGGGTCGTTTTTAGATGTTTGGCTGATGTATATCGAAGAAAAAATAGTGGGTCTGGCTTTTTAGACAAATTGGATAAATTCAAATTAGAGGCAAGATGATAAATTCATATACCTGGTTTATGTCTCCAGAATAGACAATTTGCTATTCTTTCTCTTAATCAGGCTGAACTTCTTGTCTAGACAGATTTTCTGTCTCTCTCATGTACTCCCCAGAGTTGTTTGCTAAGATGGGTAGCTATAGAAAATAAATAAATAAATAAATAAATAAATAAATAAATAAATAAATACATACATACATACATACATACATACATACATACATACATAAATACCTTGTTGTAAGCCGCCCAGAGTCCGTTGGGAGTTGGGCGGCATAGAAATACAATCAACCAATCAATCAATGAATCAACAAACAAACAAAGAAACAAACAAACAAACAAACAAACAAACAAATAAATAAATGTTTCACGTGTGCACATACAGATACATTCTGAATTTGAGTGCATTTTTATCTCCAATCTGTAGCTGTACCTTCAATTTTTACTGGGATTTCCAACCCAATCAGCTGTGTGCAAAATGCTTAGAGAAAGAAATCACACCTCCAAGTCCCCCATGCCTTAGCAGGACTAATTTTCTTGATACAAATATTCTGATCTTGAGTTTGTTTGTTTGTTTGTTTCTTTGTTTGTTTCTATCTATCTATCTATCTATCTATCTGTCTGTCTGTCTGTCTGTCTGTCTGTCTGTCTGTCTGGCTGGCTGTCTATCTATCTATCTATCTATCTATCTATCTATCTATCTATCTATCTATCTATCTATCTATCTATCTATCTATCTATCTATCTATCTATCTATCTA
Organism: Thermophis baileyi; assembly: GCA_003457575.1. NCBI lineage: Eukaryota > Metazoa > Chordata > Lepidosauria > Squamata > Dipsadidae > Thermophis > Thermophis baileyi. The sequence goes on from QLTV01000804.1 coordinate 175,264, forward strand.
TCTATCTATCCTGAATTTGGTTGTGCTTTAACAACTGGATCTAGTTTCCTTTCCAATTTCTGTCACAGCAATCTCGTCCATTTTTGCTGAAAGTTAAAATGATAGGCCTCCAGTACATTATCTTCTCTCAGCTACAATGACCAAAAATATGACACCATGACCCAGAATTAAAGACTTCGTATTTGCATCTAGCATCAGAATCAAATAGGTAAATCATAGGGTCAGTTATTTCATATTGCATGTCTCATCACTTCTCTCTCTCTCTCTCTCTCTCTCTCTCTCTCTCTCTCTCTCTCTCTCTCTCTCTCTCTCTCTCTCTCTCTCTCCCTCCCTCCTTCCCTCCCTCCCTCTCTCTCTCTCTCTCTCTCACACACACACACACACAGGGAGAGAGAGAGAGAGCTCTCTCTCTCTCTCTCTCTCTCTCTCTCTCTCTCTCTCTCTCTCCCCCCCTCCCTCCCCGGTTTGGGCGGGGGCCTATAGTCTCCAATTATCTAGTGTTGCTCAGAAAAACAATATGTCTTCCACCATTGTACCTAAGCTTAGTACACTTCACCACTGGAGCAGGGATCTCCCATCTCCTAGAAGTTACGTAGTCCTGAGTCACCTCAAATCGTACCTGGCTCTTCAATGCAAAGTAGAATACATTACAGCTAAATTTTGGGAACTGCTTCCTTGGAAAAAAGTATTGTATCTGAGATGATTTAAGATGACCTGAAAACTATCATTTCATGGTTCAGGCAGAAGAACCCGACAACAAAAATAAGAATGGTGAACCTTCTCTGTGGCTTTCTGTGCAAGCAAATCACATTAATATATCAATGTAATGTAATTCAAATGCCTTTTCAAACACGTGGAGAATTCCAGTGTTAACATACGTGGTTAAGAACTACTGGGTGGCATTTAGGAGAAACCATTTTGGGCTGAAATTTATTTCAAAAGAATGTGAAGCCCAAGAAGATAAGCCAGTCTCAAACCAGGCTACCAGTCAATCTCAAAGAAAGGCAGGGGCTCTGTAGGCTCTGGCCCCATAAGATGAGAATGGGGCATGCTATAGGCATACAAGACAGCACAAAACACAAACAAAGGGGGAATATTTATGCAATGTATCATCCACCTGTGGAACTCATTACTGCAGAAGGTCAATGGGTCAAACAACGCATCTGGATTTTCAAAGGTCTGGAGGGAACTGTGGTCATCAATAACATCTGTAGTTATACAGGCAAAGATAATATTATTCTTGCTTCATAATTCATACTATCAGCTGATGGTTTACAGCGGATGGCCAGAAATCTCTGTTCTGTGTGTTATTGCACAAGCTGGCCTCGCATTTGCTGGTTCCCTTGGATAAGTAAATAAATTATTGTTTGGAATAGTGTATTATATCATTTTAGCCTCTTTACATGTAAGAGGCATCAATGTAGGATAGATTAATCTGAGTTGTAAACTTGTCAGGACCCTAGAACTAGATGGAAAAAGCTCACAGACTCTTCCATACATGTAAACAATTGGGGATTGTGTTTGCTTACCTCTTAGAACTTTTTGTAAGAATTATTAGAAGTGCATACTTATTGCTTGATGTACAGAACAATACCTTCTGTCTGCTATGGCTGTATGTTCAGATAACTGGATTTACGGGCCTATTTTCCAATTTGGATTGGGATATAAGCCAAGCCTGTTCCAGATATAAAATATTTTCATTTATTCCAATGAAGAACCCAAATATTAAACAAATCCAGGCAAAGGGATATACTCTTGGAATTATTGTGCTCTGTGACTATGAAAGGAAAACACCATGTAGATAAGGGATACAGAAATGATTCAGTTATGTCTATTCTGAGTTTCAAGCTGCATTGATTTTGCTCTATTTTAAGCAGAGAAATGATAGCTACCTTATATCTCAAGCAAGTAACTTGCTTCCAAAAATTTCAAAATGATTGATTTTTACTTCTAGGTAGATTTTTAGATGTTGGTTTTAGAATCGAATGGTGTGTTTCATCAGATGTCTCATAAGTGACTATGGGTGGCCAATGAATGTGAATATGACTTTCCATGATTTCATTTTATTTGGGGATAGAAGGTCAGGTAGGATCAAGTTGGTTGGAAAATATTCGTGGCATAAAACTTTTCTTCAAGAAAAATGGACTCTTAAATGTTCAATAAATTATTAATGTATATGTAAACATTTTTTCAATTTCGGTTGCTAGTCCATTAGGACTGTTTTCAAATCAGATTATAGCAATAGTACATAGACTTATATACTGCTCCATAGTGCTTTACAGCCCTCTCTAATATGCACAATCAGCATATTATCCCCAACAATCTGGGTCCTCATTTTACCAACCTCAGAAGGAGGGAAGGCTGAGTCAACCTTGAGCCCTGGCAGGATCGACTCCTGGCAGTGAGCAGAGTTTGCCTGCAATACTGCTTTCTAATCACTGTGCCACCATGGTTCAGTTATATTATAATGTTCATAGATGTATGGATGTAAACAATCATAAAAGCAGAATTATATCATATGAAATCAGTTATAGACCAGCAAAATACATATATAGTTACCGGTATATATATCATAGTTGGTATAGAGATCCAAAGGGAACCTTATTTATTTATACTGAATTCCATAAAGAGCCAGTTTTCCTGCACTATAAAGACTAATGTAAGAGAAATTAGAAAACAGAAATGTAAGCATAAGAAGAATCTGATTATTAGATTAAAGGACAATCTAGTTCTATATCCAGCTTCAAATAATGACCAATTGGAAGCCCATAAACAGAACATCAAGGAAATAATTATCTTCCATTGTTGTTCTGCAGTTACTGATAATGAAGAACAACCATAATTTGTAGCCATTGATAAATATCCATTAGCCATTGTCCAATCTTTTAATAACTATAATTATCAAGCAATTGACATTTGTGGTGCCATAACTGAGTAGAAATCAATTATAGGCAGAATGTATAAACAACTTTACTTTCAGAATAAAGTCCAATTGCCAAACATTGCGGGTTATAGAGCAGGGATACCACAGATTTATCAAGACATCTATGTAATTTGCCCATGTCACTGATTTCTGGACTACTTGAAGCTTCTAAGAGGTCTTCAAGGGCAAGCCTTCTTCTATATAGTGCTTTACAATGTGAGCTATGGAGTGACAAGTCATGAAAAACTGAAGGACTTCTCAGTCCAGGAAAGGGTGCCAATGGTGCACCAGAGGAAGATGTGCAATGACCTTCCTGCCACAGATGCTACCTACTCATTGAATAGGAGTTGTGAGTCCATGAAGACCCCCAGATAGTGCATCACCCTTGAATGAGAAAATATAACCCCATCCAAGAAAGAATATCTCCAGAATCAGGTGCCGCAGCTATTCAGTCTTGATAGAATTGAGTCTGAGACTCATCAATTGCTGTTTTGAAGATTATAATTCTTTGGACTACTGACTTACAATACTATTGCATTTAATGTTAACAGATGCAAATCACACTTAATGGGCATGTTTCCCCTATTCTGCAACACCACGTTAATATTCTGGCACTACTGATCTCAAACTGCAGAAAATAAAATAAAAGAGGAGTTTGTTTTACAAATGTTTTCAATAATGAAAAACAGACGGATCAATGTATCATTGTTGTGCACTCTTAAAAAGTGAGGGGAAACATTCAGCGGTGAAATCTACTTACCTTCCCTACCGGTTCAGAAGCGCTCGCTCCACGTGCCCGCGCGCACTCTGCTCGTGTGTGCGCACGCTTTTTTGCCCCTGCTCTGCTTGCGTATGGGCTTTTTCACCCTCTGCGCATGCACAGAATGCTTTGAGCATGCGCAGAGGGTAAAAAAAACACAAAATGGCTGCATCCGGGTGGGTGGGCGGAGCCTCGCGCTGCCGTCGCTACCGGTTCTCTGAACTACCGGCAGGCGGCGCTACCGATACGCCCAGACCGGGCCGAACCAGGAGCATTTCACCCCTGGAAACATCCCAAAAGAACAGAGACTGGAGTACCATCTCCTGATGTGGAACAAGATATTTTTGAAACTCAATCACATTCATCCAGCCTGCCTGGATTGCTGCTTTTAAGTATTCTGTGAACATATGAAGGTGTCTTATAAGGAATCTGCCTTAGCTCAATATACTTTGACTGACAGAAGCTTCTGAGGTTAGAAGATAAATTCCATTTCTCTGAATTTAGTATGCCAGAAATTGGAATTTCTTGCATACAGAGTACAGGTCCTACCATTGGGCCATGATTATTCCCAACCATTAGGCTGGGATTGGAGAATAACTCCAGAACCAATGAAATGTTACATATAGAATACACTTATATATTATACAACTGATTAATTGATTATATGCCATCAGGGTATTAGCAATCACATAAATTGCTAATGGATAGATTTTGTCCATGATGATCTGTCCCTAACATGGTCTTTCAGATCTTTGAATGGTTGCTAAAGTTCAATCATACTTACTTCCTACTTAAGGACAAGAGTGGTGTTGCCATAATATGATTAATGCTTACTTTTTTCTTGTGGTGGAGTATTTATAGTATCCTTTCATTAAACGTTGGTATTACAAAATAATAATTTCTTCCATAGTGCATGCAAGAAATCTATTGGTGTTTCATGAAAAATAATTTAACTTATATTACTTAATACATTTTTTTTCTTCAGAAGAGCTCAAGGCAACATACATAATCCTGTTATATACTTAAAACAACTCTACAAGGTGAGAGTATGTGATTTGCCGAACTCGGTCTCTAAAACCTGGATTGTTTCTCTAAACATTTTGTGACTGTGAATTTTTTCAATCAGATTTTGCTGAAGTCAAATAATTTTTGCCATGTCTCCGTTTTTTGAGTTATTGAGTATGATTGGATGACACAGGTATTACTGGGCCATGAATGCTACTAAAATACTTTTTCACAAAGAGGACATGTTTAGAACAATGGCTGACATGACACAGAAATAGAGCAGAAAGGACACTTATATTCTCTAGAAATAAAGCCTTTGCACTATAAAGGTAATGGACATTAACTGAAAAATGACTCCAAACTTTTCACTCAGCTGAAAAGTTTCAGTCTCAATTGGCAGAAATACTATTGTATAAAAGTTTAACATTCAGTCTTTTTCTTAAAAAAAAAAAACTGGCATTTAAAAGAAGTATTGTCATGCACAGGGAATGCTTCTCACACATATAGTAATTGCCTCTTCTACCGTCTATTTAGTTGAACAAACTGTTTGGTCTATTACGCCGCATATGGTCTGTTAGTAGAGATTATATTCATGGCCTGGATTTTTCTTAAGGAATTTTGAGGATTTGAAGGGTAAATTTTCTCACAACAATATCCCCAGTGATTAGGATAATTAATTGATCCTATTTTGGGGTGACCAAGGTTTCGAAAGGATATAAAGGGTACATTCAGCCTTCAGATATTTCTTCATATATATAGAATAGAATAGAATAACATAGTTGGAAAGGACCTTGGAGGTCTTCTAGTCCAACCCGCGGCAGAAGAAGGAAACTCTATTACCATTTCAGACAGGTGGCTTTTCAGTCTCTTCTTCAAAGCCTCCAGTGATGGAATACCTACAAACTTCTGGAGGCAAGCAGTTCCACTGGTTAATTGTCCTCACTGTTAGGAAATTTCTCCTTAGTTCTAAGTTGCTTCTCTCCGTGGTTAGTTTTCTCTGCACTCTTTCTAGAGTCTCCACATCTTTTTTACATCGTGGCAACCAAAACTGAATGCAGTATTCCAAGTGTGGCCTTACCAAGGCATTATAAAGTGGTATTAACACTTCACATGATCTTGATTCTATCCCTCTGTTTATGCAGCCTAGAACTGTGTTGGCTTTTTTGGCAGCTGCTGCACACTGCTGGCTCATATTTAAATGGTCGTCCACTAGGACTCCAAGATCCTCCAAGGAATAATAGATGGAAACTGATCAAGGAGAGATTCAACCTGGAAATAAGGAAGAACTTTCTGACAGTGAGAACGATCAACCAGTGGAACAGCTTGCCTTCCGAAGTTGTGGGAGCTTCAATACTTGAGACTTTCGAGAAGAGACTGGACTACCATTTGTCGGAAATGGTGTAGGGTATCCTGCATGAGCGGGGGGGTTGGACTAGATGACCTACAAGGTCCCTTCCAACTTGTTAATCTGTTAAGAATCCCTCTCACAGTTACTACTATTAAGCAAGGTATCACATATACTGTACCTGTGCATTTTGTTTTTCTTGCCTAAATGTAGAACCTTACTTTTTTCACCATTGAATTTCATTTTGTTAGATAGAGCCCAATGTTCAAGTCTGTCAAGACCCTTCTGTATCTTAAGCCTATCTTCTGTAGTTTTGGCTATTCCTGCCAGCTTGGTGTTATCTGCAAATTTGATGAGTTCCCCATCTATCCCCTTGTCCAAATATTAGACCCAGTAGTTCCAAAGGTGCTTTTTTTCAAAAGGCAACTAGACTTTCTTGATTTTTTTTCTTGAAGATCCAAGAAGCTTCTTCAGTTCTGGCTAAAAGGTGGTGAATGGAAGGATTTATATACCTTAGAAGTATTCTGAAGGACTTTTAGCAGTGCCAAGAAGGCTCCGCACCCATTTGCACTCTGATTAAGGTGACCCTGAGAGTACAGACAAACCCCCAAGTGGCCTCAAGGATTCTCAGAGAGCTAATGACTGACCTTCAGAGTGCTAACAAACAAATGACTGCTAAGGAATATAAATCCTTCCATTCCCCACCATTCAGCCAGAATTGAAGAAGCTTCTTGGATGAGAAGTGAAACATCTTCACGAAAAAGCAAGAAAGTCCAGTTGTCTTTTGAAAAAGCATCATTGGGACAACCATGACCTGGATGATTGAGAATCCCCATAGACATTAGACCTAGTAGTTAGTATTCATGCAGAAATTACTGTAAAACAACATTTACATTTAAAATGTGACCCAAAGAGAAACCAGGGTATTTTACTATTTTTAAAGTGGGCACTATTTATGACATCCACTGAAGTCAATGGATTTGATAGCTATTAATCAAAACCTACTTTTCTGATAATGTATTTCTCCCTCTGTCACCATATTTTTAACTCTGAGCAGCAAAACGCTTTCACACCACTTAGGAATCTCATTTTTACCTTCCACATCTCCCCCCCCCAAAAAAAAAACCCTCTCCTTTATGGGTCTTTTGGCAGACAAGCTTTAACTTTCAGGCTGAGCAGGTTGCATTTACTTCTTTTAAAAAATGTATTACACAGCACAAAAACAAAGCAAAAAACAACAACAACAATAAAGCTCCAATCCAATTTTAAACTTCAGCTCAACTAAAAACTCAAACTAACTTTTGTCAGCTCCCATCTGCAATAGTAGAATAATTATATTCAAGAATTATATGAATAATGTATGCAAAATACTCTGAACATCATAGAATGCAAATAAAAGTATTGCCTTGAATTCCGAGTTCACAAACGGGTAATATTTCTGCTTTGCTGCCGTACCCAATAAAAACAGAAAGGAGTTTTTATAATATTTAAAGAAGGAACAAGAGTACTGGTAGACATACTGGAGAAAGATCTGGATTTAAATCTGAGTTTAATAGTTAGCTCTAATCTAAAGTTTAGTTGTTTCATAAAAAGATTTCAGTCCCTAATCTTTAAACTTCAAGAGCTTCTTATGGCAGTCTATATTCCTAAAAACCCTTATGCTCAATTGGCAAAATATAATAATGTAATGTTGTGCTGGCTTAACAAGGGTTTTAGCCTTGTTAAGAACTGTCTCTTTAAGATATAGCATTCTGGGGACTGTAGTCCATGCCATGTAGTCCATGCCATGTGATCATAACTGTGTACTCTTATTGGTCATTGAAGTATGCCTGGGGGCGGGGTAATTGAAGCACGCTGTCCCAAAGGGCTTTATTCCAAACAATCTACCGGGAAAAGATGTAGCAACAAGGAGATGGGGAAGCATTAATCCTTTTTTACAATATCCGTGATGGTTCCAGATTATGACTGTAGATTCACCACCCAGAGATGACCCAAAGGTGCTTTTTCAAGAGGCAACTGGACCTTCTGGTTTTTCTTTGAAGAAGTTTCACTTTTCATCTTTTCATTTGCTGTACATTTTGAGAATTGTGTTTTCTTACTTGAACAGGTCATTTCTAAATTAGATCTCCTGCTCTGTAAAGACTGCATTTGTCTTCAAGATGGAATGAAAAGTACAAGGTGTGTCAAACGTCAAGCCCCATAGACCCAGCACAATATGTCTTATTATTTACTGGTAAATTGTTTTTCAGGAAGGTCCAATATTCGTGATGGTTCCAGATTATGACTGTAGATTCAGAAGAACTTCTACATAACCGTGAGTGATGTCAGAGGATGCCTGAAGAATAAAATATAATCTGTTTGAATATACCATTGCATTTGTGTTTAGCTGTCTGAGGAGAGCTCAACCAATCTACGCTCGAATCAGCACAAATGTAATGTAAATAATAACATACCTTATTATTTGTGTGTGTGTGTGTGTGTATAAAATAAAAAATAAAAGCAGACACCCGCTTCCTTTCAGGGGCTCTTGCAGATGTGAAGACTTGCGATTCCCTGAATTTTGCACCCAGCATGACCTTTGCTGGGAATTAATTTAGGAGGAGCCCATGATGAGGAAGGAAGAGATCATGTATAACACTGAAAATGGTTTCAGCAGTCAAGAGAACTTCAAACCAAAAAGCTCTAAAGGAACCTGAACAGAAGGCTCACAACCTGGGTACCACAGTAGAAAAGTTTGTTGACTGACATCATAGCCAATTGAGCTAGCTGAAAGTAGAACTAACTGAAAGAAAGTACATATGAGATAATGAGGGGTTTTTAAATATTCTGGCTCAAAAAACTTTTGGGAGTTTGTATTTATTAGCATCATCTTGAATTCACCTTGGAAATTATTTTAAATTAGCATAAAGTCAAGCACACTGCTAAAGTCAACAGTGTGACAGGGCTGCAAAAATGCCGAATGTAATTTCAGGCTGCATCTACAGACATATGGATTCCTAAATACATGTGATTATTATTATATTTTATACTAGGTTGGTTGCCTTGAAAATGGATTCTATTTAGGTACTACATTGTAAGAACTCTGAGAGTTTGGAATATGCTCAGAGGAAAGCAACAAGGATGATCCAGGACAGGAAAGTAAATTCTAGGGCCATGATGGCGAACCTATGGCACGGGTGCCACAAGTGGCACGCGGAGCAATATCTGAGGGCACGTGAGGCATTGCCCTATGTCAGCTCCAGCACTGGCCAGCTGATTTTCGGCCTTCCGGAGGGCAGGGGGAGGCCATTTTCGCCCTCCCCAGGCTTCAGGAAAGCCTCCGGAGCCTGTGGATGGCGAAAAATGGACCCAATGGGCCTACCGGAAGTCCGGAGGTTTCAGTGAGGCCTGCGCACATGCGCAGGGGGGTAGCATGTGGGGGGGTGTTGTGCGCACATGTGCAGGGGGAGGGCATTGCATTATGGGTGTGGGCACACGTGCATGCGCTATTGCACGCGCACCCTTTTGGCACCCGAGCAAAAAAAGGTTCGCCATCACTATTCTAGGGGGATGTTTGACAGATCTTGAGACGTTTCATCTTCAGAGAAAAGACTAATGAGGGATCATATACCGTTCTCAGGTACTCAGGTTATCATATATAAGACGGACTATAGAACAATGTATTTAAGAAAGAATAATATTTTCTTAACATTTGACAATACTCAGTTTGGGGGGAGACACACCCATAAATAGCGCAATTCAGCCGGGGAACCTGAGGTCGACTTTGGATCACTAGAAGTGTTTATTTTATTTATTAGATTTTTATATCACCATTATTATTTTGTATAAGGCACAACTCAAGGCGGTGAACATATCTAATACTCAAAGTCTGCATAGATTCTCAGTCATCTAGGTCATGGTTGTCCCAAAGGTGCTTTTTCAGGAGGCAACTGGATTTTCTTGTTTTTTTCTTTTGAAGACATTTCGCTTCTCATCCAAGAAGCTTCTTCAGCTCTGAGGAAGAGCTACAGAGCTAAAGAAGCTTCTTGGATGAGAAGGGAAATGTTTTCAAAAGAAAAAAAACAAGAAAGTCCAGTTGCTTCCTGAAAAAGCACCTTTGGGACACACCTAATACTCCTTCCTCTTCCTATTTCCCCCATAATAACCTTATGAGTTGAGTTGGGCTGAGAGAGAGTGACTGGCCAGTTGGCCTTCGTGCCTAAGGCAGGACTAGAACTCACAGTCTCCTAATTTCTAGGTCACTTCACCAGCTTAAAGCAGAAGAACCTGGATGCTTGTATTTGGAGTCCTGCCCAGAGTCAGAGACTGAGCCCCCTGTCCTAACCACCCCCTTTCCTCCCTTTCCACGAAAAAATAGTTGTAAATCAAATCACAATCTTGGCCACTCAAGTCAGCTTTCTAGCCTGGGGCCTACCCACAAGGCTTCACCCAAGGGTCTACATCAATGCTAAGGTGGCAGAGCTCGTAGCAGCAAATTCGTTTCCCAAATGTGCAAAAAATCTGGAGATCAGTGACTTTAAACCGGGACTATGTAGTAACAGAGAGGTCCAGGGCGGAGGAGATAAATCTACATCTTAAAGGCATATGCAAGGAACACACAAATGCCTGGACACACTTAGTTGATGGCTGTTGGCCTGATGAGGACTTGCTGGAGCGATTCTTCTCTTCCCACCCCCCACCTCCCACCCCACCCCGCCAAGAAAGCCAGTCTTTGTCACCCATTCAGACAAGCCGAGGTGGGGGGGGTCCTTCCACAAAGCCCTCCCCCTCGTCCCTCCCATCTCATTCACTTGCAAATCGCTGGGTGCCTGGAAGAGGCGCTTTCTCTGTTCCCCAGCCTTTAACCTTCTTCTCGGAGGCTGCAGTTTTCTAAGCGGCGCGGCAGAGAGAGCAGCAGCAGCAGCAGCAGCAGCAGCAGCAACAACGGGAGCGTCCAGTAGCTGCGCGTCTGAGAAGGGCCGGGCGAGGGATCGAGCCCCTCTTCTTCTTCCTCCTCCTCCTCCTCCTCTTCTTCTTCTTCCTCGTATTCTTCTCCCTTTCAGAGCCTGGCGAGGGCTGAGTGGGCATCGCATCGACCCGTGAGAGCCCTCTTGCCTTGGCTTCCCCCCCCCCAGCCCTGCCCCCAGCCCCCACGAAAGGCAGAGTTGTAAAGGGATGCTGGGCGAGCAAGAGACGGAAGAGCCCCGGTCCAAGCAAGTCGCTCCCGCCGCACCACCAGCCGCCGCGCCAGCAGAGGAGGCGGAGAGAGGCAGGCGGAGAAGCGGCGCCGTTGCCACCGACGCTGGCCGCGTTTCCTGGCCGGCTTTGTAAAACGGAGCGGCTAAAGCATCCTTCGCCTTCCCTTCCCCACGGTAAGGAGACGGACTGAGGCTCTGAGCTCCGGGAAAGGCGCCCCCCCCTCCCGTCCGCGGGAACCTGCCGGCAAAGCGGCTCTTCTTCCCTTGGCGTGGCGTTGGGCTTCTTTTGCTTTACTTCTCTCGGTTCTCTCTCTCTCTCTTTCCCTCCTCCCATTCCGTCTCTCTCTCTTTTTTTTTTTTTTTTTTTTTTTTTTTTTTTTTTTTTTTTTTTTTTTTTTTTTTTTTTTTTTTTTTTTTTTTTTTTTTTTTTTTTTTTTTTTTTTTTTTTTTTTTTTTTTTTTTTTTTTTTTTTTTTTACTTCAAAATGTTGGAGGGAGAACTGGCGAGAGTTGGAAAGAGTGAGTCACTTCTCGAAGGAGGAAGGGAAGAAAGANTCCTCGTTGTTTGCAAAAGTTGGCAGGTCCGTTAGTCGGGGGGGGAGGGGGCAGACGGGGAGCCGGGGCTCGCACATGGGCAACGCAACGCAGCGCAGCTCTCTGGAAGGCTGGGCGGGGGGGGGGAGGCGGCGTGTCCGCTTGGCGCACGGATAGGGTGGCAACTGGATGCGCGAAATGAATGGGCTCGTTAGGCGGAGTAGGTAGGTGCCTGTCGCGTTAAGTAGAGGAGTCGGATGTCTTGCGTGGCTGCCGTTTGCGTAGCTTGCCGGATCCCGGGAAGCTCACAAAACCTCCTCTTGCTGGGGTTTTTTTTTTTTTTCCCTCCAAAAGAAAAGAAAACTTCTCCGGAGATCTGATTTTGCTCTTGTGGGGCAGAGAGAGAAGAAGGAGAGCCGGTGGTAAGAGGCTGATTTAGAAGGGATGCGCGATGGAAAGAAGGGCTATCGGTTAGGAAGAGCCGAGAGAAGAAGGAATGGCTGGAGAACGCTGCTGAACTATAAAATCCTTTACAGATAGTGTGTGTGGAGGGGGGGCCGAAGATGAGATGGTGTGAAGATGTATATAGATCGGCACTAAGTGGTTCTAGAAAAATCTCAGGGTGAGACAAAAGTCTAGATATTGAAACGCGGCTGAGGCATATATGTGTGTATTAATTTAAAAGGCTGGAGGAACTGCGGGATAGGTCAACGGGCCCCGAGGTCAGCGGTTGTGAATGAGGTCTCGACAGTGCTGCAATAAAATCCATATTTTATGGAGAGTTAAATGCAGCGCTTTGTAAGTGCAATTGGATAGTCGTAGACACGGTAACTCCTGATGACATTCAAGGATCATGAAGTGTAATGGCTAAGATTACAGTCGGCTCAGCAGCACATCTGCTGCCTTTAACCAGAAAGGGATCAAGAGCACATCTGCTGTTCCTCCTCCGCACCAAAGAGGTCAAGGGATGTTTCTTTATGGCCCCAGATTTACTTAAAGGTTTTTCTGACTTCACTTGGGAGAGGGAGAGGGATGCTTCAGACCTTTTCCCAAGAGGTCCAAGAGACATGCACCAATCTGCATGTCTGAAGAGCTAACATCTCCCAACAGGACCAATGTAGTTCTCCAGTAAATAGGTTACTCAAGAAAAATAGTTTGATGGATCCTGCATTTATGGTGGAACCAGCAAATTACTCTGGAGATGAAACATTCCAGCATGAATCTTGCTTGTTGCGTTAAAAGTTCTGTGTAACATTATATGCTTAATGTGTGCAGATATGTGTGCAAATTTACATTTAGAAAACCGATGCTAGATGTGGGATTACATGAAAGATATTTGCAAGCAAATATTTCCCTGCCTTGCTTTTTAGAGAGTGGCTACAGAGGAGGTACCTTGGGGAAAGTATTCGGTGGAAATGTGCATCTCTGAGCTTACCAGATAAAAATTCTTCCATTCTTGCTCTAGACAAGGGTTTTCTTTGGCAGTTGTGATGGTTCCACCGTAAATCTTTGCCTTGAACTTTAAACGTTCTAGCAAATTGATTGAGAGCTCCCTCTCCTCTGACATGATGAGAATGATTGATGACGACGTCAGGATCCCCCCCCCCACACGTTTTGCCTCTTTTTTAAGGACGCGTCTTTTCCTTGGGAAGCAGGATGGGGAATCTGCAGATGAGCCTTGCTCTTCGCTGTTTCTCCGTAAGATGCAAACCCAGATCTCTGTCCAGTTGCCACGGTGAGAGGAAGTGATTCAATATCACCGAAGTAGATTGAATGTGCTAATAAAGAGCGGCAGGTTGACTGGTTGTTCGGATACCAGAAGCAGAGGAGAGATCCTAAAAGCAAATCAGTGTTATTCAGATTGGAGGTAGCTCCTTTGCAGTTATCCTCTGTGGCCATTTGAGGGCCTTGGAAGTGTCCCCTTTCGGGATTAAAGTCCCAGTTCCTACTGAGAATAGTTTTCACACTTGTGAATCATGTATCTCAAGGCTAGCCTATTAAAGATTACGCTGATTAAAAAAGAACAACACTGATAAAAATCACTGCTTACCGTTTAAAAGTCATTTCTCTCAATGTGCACAGTGAGAGCAAATCGCCTGCAGTAGAATTTTCCTTATGGAGAGAAAGGTTAGAGCATTAAAAGCTGTGGCACCAAAACCAATATGAGGAACCGACTGAAGATGCATTCCAGTTCCCTTTGTGTATGCATGGAACGTTGGTCATCGGGTATCCGAAACTTATACAAAAGTTTCATCAAAATGTTTTAAGTTCTTGGAAGATTTTTCCTTCTTCATAACCTGCCTATTAGTATTTTGGGATGGAAATTTAAGGGGAGGTCCCTCCCTAGTTAACTGTGATGCTGCAAGTCTTGAGCACATTTTATTTCATTGTTTATTGTGTGTGTGTGTGTGTGTGTGTGTGTGTGTGTGTGTGTGAGACAGAGAGAGAGAGAAAGAGGGAGAGGGAGAGAGAGAGAGAGAGAGATATTTCAATGCCATGTTCTAGTATTAAAGCTTATTTAGATAGCAACTTTGTTATGGAAGTTTGTGAAATTTGAAACAGCTAGCAAAACTGAAATTAATCCATCGGTCACAGCATTAACCTCACTGCAAAACCAAGCTTTAAATCATGATTTATGATCATGCATTGGCATAAACATTAACCTGCCACATTGCAATAATTCTGATGTGAGGAATTAACAGCGTTGGCACTAAAGATTAGCAGAGTCAGGCTCTGCTAATATATTACATTTATTTATTTATCGGTGTGCATTTATATTTATCCATTCATTGGTATGGATTTTCTTTATTTTCTTTGTTTATTGCTATCCCATTTTTATTACTTTATAAGTAACTCAAGGCAATGAACATGCCTAATGCTTGTAGATCAGCTGTTTTGACTATGGTCTCAAAGCATGCATAGTGCACTTCGTAAAGTAGAAGGAACACAATGTATCTATTTATGAGTTCACTTAAGTTATTTAATTTAGATTTGCACTTTGAATAAATGTTTTCCCTGACCTGTAAAATAATGGAAAAGCAAAGGGGAGTTCTTTTGTATTGCCTTTTAGGGTTATTGTTGGTTACCATCAATGTAGTCTTCTGTGTAGTTATTTTTTTTAAATAAAATTTGAGAAGGATGCACTGTTGATGTGACTGGGAGTCTACTGCTAATGTTCCCTTGGATAACATATCTGTAGTTTTACATATAAGCACCTGAATGAGTAATCCTGTGGGCTAGTAAATCAGTTTTCCTATTGACTCGGTGCGTAAGTCAACATGCACTTTATGGCTTTCAAATCTGAAAGGTTTTTAACTATTGGAATTTGATAGAATCAGATTTTCTGTCCTTATTGGCTTCTGTCTTGAAACCTTTCTCTGACTGAAGTAGGGATGGCCAGTGAAGGTAGACAGCAGTGTGTGTTTTTCTTTCCTCAAGAAATTAGTTCTGATTCAGCACCTGTAGATCTACCTTGCCTAAAAAAATGGTGCAAGAACGTATTATCAATACTTTTTCAAGCCTTCCTTTTCCTCTGAATTCTGAATTTTACAAGCAAGGAATCCAAGTCAAAAATCAAATGTGATGTGTGGAGAAAAATCTATCCATTGCAAAGAATTATTTTAAAATGTAATGGTAACATTTTCATCAAGATATTATACTGGACTGCTAATTTTGAGCTAGGTTCTCGGTCTTGATCATTTGCTCTTGACAAAGTTTCCCTATCTGACCTTGATTAATTTATTTAGCATAATTTTCCTTTAAAACAATAAGAAGCTTCAGTATATGGACATGTCATTGAGTTCTGGAATGTCATGTTTACGCTTATAGGTCAGCAAGTTTCATTTTATTGTAATTGTTGACATTGGCTCCACCTAGATGTTTTTATTTATATGGGTGTAGAAGGAAGGACTACCAAGTCAAAGTTATGAACAATTGCGATTGAATGTTGGTAGAAGGTGAAATTCATCTGAATTTTGTCATGGTGCTATTCCTCATGCTTCTGGAAAAAAAGATATTTGACTTCATATTTCAATACTTCTTGGAAGCCAATATCAGAAAATTACATGTGAATTGAAATACGTTATATGAGAGATATTCATGTATGGGAATGAATTATATTAACGGTGCATGATTAATTTGATATTTTGATGTGTTTGTCCTGACCTACCTCCTTTTTGTTTCAGCTCCACCCATTTTTTGAAGGGTGGACTCTGGTATATCATTTAAGGGTCAAGTATAGTTCTTGGACCAGAAACCTGCTATATGTCCTTAAAATAAAACCCAGGAAGCCACTTCAATTCAAAACCCTACAATTTCTTAGCATCCAACAGATCCTTAACATAACAGTTAAGGATATTTCTCATACACACACATACACACACAGAGACATTGTGTATATATACATACACACACAAACACAAACACACACACACACACACACACACACAGTATACATACAATATATATGTATATTTTCTAGGAACATTTCCAAATTAAGAGTCTGTTTTTTCACCTGTCCCCAAATATTCAAACCATCCTTCCATGTCACGTGAAGACTACTTTGAAGGTATCCTGTGTTCTATGCATTGATCCAATAACATACCAGTTGGCCCTATGTTTGTCCCAGAGACCATAAAATCCTAATTCATGAAAGCATGAATATTTAAGTTCCATGCATGTGATCTAGCAATAGATTCTCTGGGGCATTTCAGGCACTTACAAATTTGTTATGGGATGATGTTATGGCAATATCAGTCAATGTGCAAAGGATTGATTTTATCTATAGGTGGATCATTATCAAATGCTTTACTGGAATCTAAATATACTATGTCCACAGCATTTCGCTGATCCACTAATTTAGTCACATTGTTAAAGAATGAAATAAGATTTATTTGGCATGATCTGTTTTTGACTAAACCATGTTGGCTACTGGTTATAACTTTGTTTGCTTGTAGGTGTTCCCAGATTTGTTGCTTGATTATCTTTTCCAAGATCTTCCCAGGTATTGATATCAGGTTGATTGGTCTATAATTCCCTGGATCTGGGTTTTTTTCTCCTTTGAAGGAAAAAAGCTGGGTAGCCGTCACAAATATTTGAAGGAATATATTAAACATCAATAAAATACATCGTTCATTGGAAGAATTATCCTAATTCTCAAGTAAATAAATACATAAATACAGCAGACTTTTGTTTGGTAATGGAAGACTTACCGTAGTTATAAGAAATATTCCTATTCAAATGTATTCCCATTCAAACAACTAACTAAGATGTTTGTTTTCTGACCAGTGAATTTCAATGGGAAGCTTAAGAACCAGAACTAAGTCTCTCTGAATAAAATCACCTCATTAAAAGTAATTAATGTTCGTTAATGCGTGCTTATATTTTTGCCCAAAAAGGCACAGTGATACAGAACTGATGATTTCATTTTCACAACTGGATACATTCAGACTCAGCTTCATAGCACACATCAATCTGAGATGTGAATGGTCCATATAAGTGACACAGACTTGGCAAGAGAACAAAGCAGAGCCAAAATGTCAGAAGGTTTTGAATTTGTTTATGTCAGTACTATTTTGACTCTTCCAGTTTCCATTTTGGCAACGTATTGCCCAAAACCCACAATTCTAAAATCAAAAATCCACATCTGACTGACCGAAGAAAAAGAAAAAGCTCTGTATAGTTGATTACTTTTGGTGTCTTGACCTTTAAGAAACAGGATTTTCAAAGCCCTTGCCCCGCTGTAATATTGGCAGACAGTTTAAGGCAGGATGTAATGAATAGACATATGCATTGAATGCATTGTATTTAACACATTTAACACATTTTACTGAAGGGTTCTTTTGACCCCTTGTATATGTTACATTTCCTACCTTCTCTTTCTGTTGTATCCCAGCTGCACCTGAAGGGAGCGATAATTCCATTCAAACATATTGTGCACACTGTGTGACAGTTTGGTCTCCTCCCCACATCTATCCCCACACAGCTTTCTTTTGAATGGACACGATTGTAGCGCTCTTTCCTCTCTGTATCGTGTGGCATATGTAAGAACTGATTCCACACAGAGGTCAGCCAAGCAGTCCTCCAGAATGTATTCCCATCAACCACCACTGCTGCTATACTGTTCCTAGGGTGGGGTGGGGTGGGGAGAGCTTTAAGGGTGGCATTTAATAAGAGAAGAACATCCCATCTCTCATTGTAAACACTGCACATCTTTTACTGATGTCATTGAAAATAGTATGAGATCCACACTGGTATTAGGAACTCAACAATATACAAAGTTGTTGAATGAACATCAGACGATCAAATAATTCTGCTTTCCAACCCATCCAACGGTCTCCTCTAGCTGATTATTTATGGTGCCTTTATGGTGGCAGTTCTTCATTCCCCCTTTTCTCTCTATCCTAGAATCTTTTTCTTCTTAGCTAGATCTCCAAATGGTTTCTCTGTTTCTCCTCATGGTGAAATTCCAGCTCTCCAGCCAACATTGTCTCAATCCCCAGTCATGACTCTGATATTCCTTCCATAAAGCCTTGGGCTTTCTTTCCTTCATTTCTTGCTCATGAGTAAACTTTCAGCCAATTCCTCTCTTGCTGTCTCCTGCTTGTCCCTCCATCTCTCTACTCCCCTTTTTTTCTTGCCACGCTGTAGGTTGAGAGCAGAGGGAATGTCCTTGAAGGGCAGGAAGGTGTGCAAGGGCCTGCCTAGCCACAACTGCCACTTGCTTTTGGAGAAAGACACCTCTGAATTCAGGAGGACTCCCAAATTTTGCACCAGTGCCACCTTATTTAAGGCCAATGATGAAAGGTTACCAATCCAGAAGGTCCAAACACCTGAAACAACTCAATCTTACTTGGTTTTTTTCTGAAGTCTGTTGTGCCCCATCTAAGCCCACACTGTTCCAGACAGTGAAACAGAATGGTCACATCATTTAGGTGAGCTATAAAGTTGAGTATCATCGGCATACTGGTGACACCTCACCCAAACGGTCAGATGGGCTTACCTAGTGGCCTCATGTATATTAACATGAGAACCAAGCTGTGGACTGGAGCTCCCTACTCCTATCAAGACTGACTGGAACCAGTCCAGAGGAAAATAAGAACCAACACAGCACAGGGCTACGCACCCATAACTCCCAGTGCCAGTCCAGAAGGATACCATAATTGATGGTATTGAAAGCTGCTGAGATGTCAAGAAGAGATAAGATGGATGCAATAATCCAACCCCGCTCCCACCAGAGTCCTCCAAGAGTGTGATCAATGGCATTTCCACTCCATATCCTGGCTTGAATCCTGACTGAAAGGAGTCCAGTTAATCTATTACATCAGTGTCCTTTTGAAGCTACAGTGCAACCACTTTCTCCATAACCTTCCTTAAAAAGGGAAGGTTGGAAACTGGACAAAAACTGTCCAGATTTGTTGGGTCAAGTGACTCAATTTGTTGAGAAGTGAGCAAACCACTATCTCATTAAGAGCTGACAGAATCATCCCTTCCATCAAGAATGAATCAATCAATCACTGCTTGAACCCAATCATATCCTTGCATCCTTCCATCTGGCTGTAGAGCTTAACCATTTACCCATTCTTTGTCTTGCTTCCAAGATGCCTGTATACCTCTCCCCTCCCCCATGCACATACAGATAAATGGAATCCGTGTAAAGGTTTTGCGTGCATGTGTTTAATGCCAAAAATCCCCCAAAACCAATCTGACCTGGTGTATTTGGCACAATGTACTTTTTCTATAGCTATATAATATCTTGCCAGGAAAATGATATGCTGATTGGACTTTCCTTGTGTTCTGCTTGGTTTGGTGGAATTGTATATAAACCCATCTCCCAAAGTGTGTAGGAGAGGACAGTACAGTTTAGAGGCTGTGGCTTGGAGGTGCTTACGGAGCACATATCATATCTTTTAAATAATATGCTGAAGATGAGATGGGGAAAGTGTCATGTACACAGAAGATCAATTTTGAACTTCAAGGTTTTGCAGATGCCACTGAAAATTACAAATGAAGGAAGATTCTCAGTTTTCAGTGTCAGTACAATAACCTGATTTCTTCTATTGACAAGTTGGCTGGAAACTTTTTTTTTCTATCAGAGAGTTTCACATTGGCATGATAGAGTCATAAGGAAGAGGGTAAACAGAGATCAAATCTCACACTCACAAGCATTGATGATGTTACCTAGTCAGGTAATGAAACATCTGCAAGCAAACAAGCAAGCTCAGAGGGTACCCATAACTACACAGACAACCCTGAGTTAGAAGATATTATATTCTCTTCTATTAAAGTCATAGGGATCCAGGGTAAACACACAATATTTTTTGTTCCACAGATTGTGTGTGGATTTGTAGAGCTCAGTTATTGCAATGAAAGCTGAAAACCATCAAACTCCAAAAGTCAAATTCTTTTCAAGTTTCAGCTCTGTTGATAGAGGCTCAGCAACAGCTCTGAGTATTACAAGCCATGCTGGTTATTCCCCTTTTCATTTTCTCACTGATTAGCAAACTGAGGAAAATACACACAAGATATATCCCAAAGTCTAAAAGCCCATTCTGAATTTCGGTTCGTCCTGCATGTATAATGATGTAGAGTGACATTTCTAAGTGTGTTTGAAACCCTGGCTAGAGTTTTAAGAGCGCAGATGTTTTTCATTCCTGTTCTTACACACTTGCCTCTACTTGATTTCAGTCCAGACCACTATGAAAATCCTCAGGATTATGAGAAAAAATCATTCTCATCAGTAAGAAAAATCCATCATAGAGCAAGTTAATCTTTTAACCAATGTCATAATCTAGTCTTATTCCAATTTCTCAAACTTCTCTTCTCATTGGAAATGAGGCACACAGCTATTGTTGCTCCATCTGTGATTATCTTTACCTAGGAGGTTATTTAAAATATTATTATTCGTAATAATGATGACAAAATCATCATCAATTAATTGCAAAAGGCAGCTTTACTCTGAACAGTTTACATCCATGACAGTACCTAGAGGCAGCAGAAGAGAAGAGAAAGAACTGGAGAAAAACGTCACAAAATACAAAGACTTGAAAACGACTGTGGCAAAAGAAAGCAAAAATACTACCAAGAGTAATAGATGCCTTGGCTGCAATTCCAAAACATCTAAAGCACCACTTGATCCCAAAACATCTGGAGCAGCAAAGCATTGGCATGGACAAAATCGCCATCAGTCAAATGCGAAAGGCAGCTTCTCTTGGAACAGTTTACATCCTGCGACAATACTTTCAACATCATCAAACAACATCTGCCTATCCCAGATCCTTGGGAAAGACTTGATAGGTAGATAAAAAATACCAAATCCAGTCTAAACATCTGGCTGATTGTGAGACCAATCATCATAATAAATAACCATGACAAGACACAGTTCCGTATCCCAAATACTGTATGCTCATTGGCTATATATCTTCCATCTGTTCAAGCTCAGATCCTTGCCAACCTTGTTGTGTTTCAAACCAATCCATTTAACGATGCCCTTGCCTTTGGCAATATGGGGAGGCATTTATGGATTAATTAGGCTGCCATGCCAGAATGAATATTATAGTCAAAATGTAATATTGGATTTTATTTTAAATATAAAATATGCATCCTAGCTCTTCCAAATGTTGTCTTACACTGTATGTGCACATGATGTGTGCACGCACACACACACACAAAGACCCAAGGGTAACAAGAACTATACATGAATGCACTGCTGGTGCTTGTTTAACATCTTTGAACTGCTCCCTGCTAAAGTGATTCCTTTATCTCCTTATAACGTTTACAATGGTGTGCGAGATAATAGGTAGCGAATCTGTTCTGCATTTCCATTTGTTTTGACTAACTGTGGTGTCAAATCAGGAATAGGTTATAGAGAAAGGCTCAGTTCAATAGAAGGAGACTGCAGATTACTAGAGGAATGAAAAGTCGAGAGGTGGGCTTTTTCTGTTATAACTTGAATGGGTTGTATTCATTATGGCTTTGCCTCAGCAACAAACAATTCCACTTCTACTGTTTGGAGAATCCTCATTTTCTCGCTCTTAAGATCTCCAGGCTCCTAAGTTCTGCTAATGAGGACTGGGGAATCTTGAGGAACAGAATGGGTATGCTGGGGAAGACTGTGGCAGGTCAACAGGTCATTAAACCTGGCCTCAGAGCAAAGCCACTCCCCCCATTTATGAAAAAGCAATTTCCATTGGCTTAACTTCTCTATGCTATATACCGTACTGTCTTAATTTTCTGCCCATAGACTCCAAAGGATCAGGCACTCATTACTCAATTGCATTCTAATTTGATGAGAAGTATAAAACCAGAAAATGGTTATGTCAGAAAGGGTAGCATTAGGCTGGAAACGCATAGACACACCCACAAATGACATGGGGCCTGCACTTGGCAATTCCAATCACAGATCGGAAGAGAAATCTGGTGGTTTTTAAAAGTAAGTTAATAATGGTGTAAATTCTCTGTGTTTGTCAGGGTATGTAGACTTAATAGCTGTAAGCTGATGATAAGTTGTAAGCGAAGGCAACCGGAAGCTGATGCAATGGGAATGAAGCAGCAGGGTTACTGCCACTTTAAGAAGCTGGGTAAAAAGCTGCCTATATAAGGGAAGCCATTAGAGGGCGTTTCTCTTCTCCTCGTGTTCCCTCTCCTCCGTGTAGTCTCATTGCTCTTCTCCGTGTATCAGTAGCTGTATAAAGGTATTTAACCACGTATAAGTTTGTATATATTTAGCTGTACATAAACCACTATTAAGTATCTAAAGGCTCTGTGTGCTGTGTTTTGCTCCTGCGTTTATCTCATAATACTAATCATGCTGCCTAAACTCTGACTGTGTTGTGAGCTGATCAAGATGATGGAAGCTGGGATTCTGAGATGATCCCCATCCACTGAGCATTCAAAGTGGTCAGAGATTCTGTTCTTGCCAGGCTCTTCAAAAGATCTCAGGCATCTATCTCTCTACTGCTTTTCGGTAACTTTTTGAGCAGAGGAAAAAGGCAGCTGACAGTTTTATCCAAAACATGGTTACCTGGGAAGTAATCCCCTCTGAGTTTGCATTTCTAAGTATACTTATTAGAAAATAAGATATATTGAACTCGGTGGGATTTAGCTGTAGGTAAAGTTCCGGCAGCTGGAAGTTGTAGTCCCACTACTGCTTTCAAGCCTGTTATCCCTGAGTGAAGAAAAAAAAATCAGGAGTATCACAAATGAAAACAAAATGAATGAAAGTTAAAAAAAAGAAAGAAATATACCTGTAGTTGTTATGTATTTTTATGTTTGCTATCATTTGCATCTGTATATGCTAAAATTATGGAAATATGCATTAAAATTGGGGGCGGGAGAATGACAAAAGGTAAACCCCAATGCTTATATCTCATGGCCAGAAACTCAGGCTTCAACCTAAGGTGCACATTTTGTTAGGAGCAACTCCCTTTAAGCTCACTGGGGCTTTTCCTAGATGTGCGTGAGATTATGCTGTAGGCAAAATGCCAAAAATTAGTCCCATGCTAAATACGGTTACTGAGAATTATGATCAGTGAAGCATCCTTCAGGTTAAATGTTCGGAGGGTTGCAGTGCTAAGTAAAATCTAACATTATTTACTTCCAGAGAAACCCTATTAATCTTTAGTGGAGTTGCTTTTCAGGAGATGCATATAGGATTTAAAGTTTTACTGCTTGCAGTAGGAAAGAGCAGTGGTGGGTCAAGTCCTGTGTGTTCATTGCCTGCAAACAGGATCTGAACTTAGCAAGATTCTCTTGTTCTTCTGTTAATGCAGGTAGATACTGAAAATACAATATATCGTAAGTGGTTGCTTTAATGGCAGCTTAAATCTCCATGAAAAAAAATATATTATCTGGGAGTAACCTTGAACAAACTCAGACATTTTGGAGTCAGGTAGCACCTAAATTTAATAAAATTAAAAAAAAAACCTCAAAGGAACACATGATATTATAGGACTGTGCTGAAAGCTGTTAATCAATGAGTCCAAGGCCAACTATTACGGAGAAAAAATAGATTAAAACCCATGCTAGAAACAAATGCACATTGTAGAAAGTTAGCACCCACCCCTCTCCTAGAAGAATGAAATATTTTAGGAAATATTAAAAAGGCAGAATGTTATATTTCCCTAAAGGAGGAATGGAGAAACATGCTCTTGGAAAGCAGCCCCCACCTTTCTTAATAGCCCCCAGCAGATATTTTGTGCCCATTGAGAAAGATTGGGCCAGCCTATCTACAAAACAAAAGATCTTCAGCTCCAGGGTGATGGGATTAAAACATGACCCTTCAGGACATAATAGGATTAACCCACTTCCATCTAGCAGCAGAGCTCACCACATTGCACAATCTCCTAAGGACATTGCATCACCCTCCAAATTTCAACCAAACTTAGCTCAGACAACCTGCAGAGCCAGCTATGATCCCTACAACAGCCAATAGAATACATGTTCTTGCACAGGAACAGGAAGTTCAAGTTCAAAGCCCAAGAGAAGGTATAAATACCCCCACTCTCAACTCCATGTGGTCAGCTACCTAGAATCACCCGTCCTTGGTGGTTCTTCATCATCAATAAATGGACCCTCTTTCCAATCAGCCTCCAGCCTCCATTTTGTTTTCAGTGCCTTTCTCATGGATTGGAACTGGACCTGGATATTTCTTCCAACAACATGCTCGGTCCACCTTTTGCATACCAAACCCAAGTAAACCATTTGCCTTATTTTGCCTATTGGAAAGGATTGATGTTCTTCAGATTTTAGAACTCTAATGGCTGGGTCACTAGAAAAATTTGGGAAAGGTTTTAGGATTGATGATGCGCATGTTGCATCCGATGCAGTGGCCTGTGATCCATGAAAGATTATATATTGGTTATTTATTTTATCCCCAAACTTTTATCTTGATTCTAGTATGCATGTTTCTGCATCCCTAGAACTTAGGGATGTAACCAAATGTATGTATGGTTAGCTCTTTTTAGCATTCAAAATACAGCAGGTGCTTTCATTTTGCTTCTGAAGCAAGTATAGGATGGCACAGTTATCAAGAGCTGTCCACCTCTGCTGAAAATTGTATCATCGAAAGATTGCAGCAAAGGACTAGAGTTTTTCATAACATACTTTGATACCATTGGCTGGTATTTGAAGCCATGTTATGGCAGAACAAATCAAGAGGCCAGTAGCTGTAGGAGGAGCTTTGAGGAATTGTGGGGCTGCTTAGGTTAGAATCCCATTGATTTAAATGGGGTTCGCTTCTTAGAAGTAATGGACCAATCTGCCCAAGGCTAATTTTAACCAATTTCTCTCATTTCTAATCGTAAGTTTATTCAGTCTTTTTTCTTCATATGGGGCCTTTGGTTAAAAGACCTGCATGAGAATTTATGTCCCTTTGCATGCACTTTTCTTACATGCAAATTTTTGTATTAATTAATATCTTTAATTGTTAAAATGCACAATTGCACTATGATATGAGTATCAGCAAAATGCAGTTTGGCTAAATGTGCATGAAAACATGAACTGAACAAATTGCTCCCCCTTCTCTATTCAGCATGGAGACATATAGCTAAATTTAATAATGTACCATATATAATTATCGTATAATTGTTATTTCGAATATGTATAATTAACAATCCAGGACTGAATGTTCAGACAGTGATCTTTGATAGAGGAAGCAGGAACAGTATTAATATTTCAATAATTCAAATATTTCAAACTCCCCTGTTTGAAAATCTGTTCATTCCAAAGCCAGTTTCAAGATAATAACTGATCAAGAAGAGTTATCAAGAATAACTGATCAAGAAGAGTCTTTGGAGTTTCCTAACACCAGTTGTCATCTCTTGTTGCTATTAAATGAACAACATAGAAGAGGAACATGTTCCTATTTAACTTGTGGCATATTGTAACCAATGAAAGCATGAAAGAGAGTTGTAGATTAAACAGAAGTAAAATTCAAGATTTTATATGAGACCTGACTTTATAATTTCCAGATTGAAGTGGTGTGTTTTATCCATAAATATAGGACAACTGTCACTGAAATAATGTGCATCATTGGCATGTGTGTGTTGCAGATATCTATTTCCTTTTACAGGTTTAATAAATTCACACATATATCTGCAGACGATTCAGTAAGATGCAGTCATAAAAGAATGAGCCTAGAACTCACTGTGACATTTGTCTCTGCCTTTGAAATTCTGTGCTTCTTAGGTGAACAGCTTTTTTGGCCATCTATACAGTGATGATTCTTAAGAACCACATAGATATATTTTCTCTGTAACAGTCTGCTCCCAATCCGGTCCTTCAGATTTTCCAGCAGTGTATCTGTGGACTGCATTTTTAATATATTAGTTTTTATATTTTACATTATTAAAATTGTGTGTATATCTAATTGTTTAGTATGACTGCTGGTAGAGTGAAAGGTTCAACTTTCACTTCTTCTCCTCTCATTTGATAGATGCCTTCAACATATCAGATGTTTAACACTTCTGGAGAGCCAGTGAGGTGTAGTGATGAAGGTGCTGGCCTAGAAACAAGATACAGTGAGTTCAAGGCCTCCCTTAAGCATGAAAGTCTAGAGTCAATTTCATGTAATTGGCTATACAAATTGATAAATTGATAGATCAATAGATGATAGATAGATAGATAGATAGATAGATAGATAGATAGATAGATAGATAGATAGATAGATAGATAGATAGATAGATAGATAGATAGATAGATAGATAG
>QLTV01000804.1:212593-230863 GCA_003457575.1 Thermophis baileyi
TTCCCCTCCCCCCCCCCCCCGCACACACACACACACACACGCACACACGCACACACAGAGAGAGAACAATTTTTTTTCTTCATCAATAGAAAAGGCCTGTGATTTTATTCTTCTCAGACTATAAAATGGAGCTGAAAGATGGTTCTGGTGATAAGAAAGTCCCTTGGAAGAACAAAATAACCTTGTAGTGACATTGTTTTTTTTTTTAAAGGCACAAAGAAGTTTATGCTCTGACAGGAACAATTCTGTGTAATTTATTGCTGGATAGCACGACAGTAGCAATTTGTCACGCCGTGATGTAATATGATGGGTTCATTTCTGAAAGTGAATTATGGATTATGGATTACCACTTTTACATCAACAATGCAGCCGTGTCAGTTTGTATAAATAACATTCCTTCCATTCTACCCTTTTATTTTTCCTCATCCAGTTTTTTTCATGATATAAATACAACGCCTGTTGCTAATAAGGCGGTTTCACCACGCGCGGAAGATCTTCAACGTAAGATTATTTGAAGGAAGCCAAAATCACTGAGCCAGTCAGACAGCGCCCAGCAGGAAAATAGGACTTCAACCATGAAGGAACAAAATCCTGGCTGATTTCTGGCCTTAGGCAAGAATATGGTTGAAGTTGGTATTACTGTAAACCACACTGCACAGAAACTACTCGTATCTTCATAGAAGATTAACAGGCACTTATTATTTTGATGTTTAAGCCTTCCTTTGCTTTTTGGGGAGAGGGATAGGATTTTTTTTTAACGTGCACCTTTCAAAATTTATCATTATTAATTCTTGCCACAGTCCTGAAACCTTGTTCAGTTGGAATATTTGAAGCCTTGGTCCAACAAAACGTATCAGCAAAAACAGCTTCTGTGCTCCGAGACAGTATATGTTTTACCAATGCTGAGGAGAGTCGAAAGGGGGAAGAGTCTGTTTCCATGGTCTGCTTGGAAACTTCCCAGAGCAAACAGAATAGATATTGCTAGAAATAAAACTCTAGACTGAATTGAACAAATCAGTCTTTCCTGTAACTAACACGTCAGTTGAGTGAACTGTGGCTTTCCAGTCTCAGATTAAGATGATGGGAGCTATATTCCTGTACATCTCTAGAGGCCAGATTGGGAAGTCTGCACAGGATGACTTGCTCCAATTTTCACAATTTTTGTTTGTTTGTTTAGCAAACACAAAAGTGAGAAAAACATTGGCATAGAGACATATGATTCAAGCATTCGTTTCAGTGAAATCATTAAGGTTTGGCACCAGATCATACAAGAAAGCATAACTTTCCTTTGTATTTTCCCTAAAATGTCAGATTTGCTATTTTTTCATGTTTTTAATTTACCCTACTATCTATTTAAACTCACAAACATGCAAGGGATGTTAAAGTAGCATGTATTTAAATGAATTGGTAAATATTGATATGTTTGTTGGGTCAAAACTCATGGGCCAAAAGGAAAAAAGAACCATATAACTGTCTTGATCACATTTAATGAAATGGTGTGAAACCACAGCAGTGGTGTCTCAGCTGGACAATTAACATGCTTTCCATGTCTGGCAAAAGAATGAAGTAATAATAAGGCATTCAAGTTTCTCTGTGATTGTAACAAGTTAGTTTAAAGAAGATAAAGTGAGATAAATATTCAAAGGGGGCCCAACTGCTTCTCTACCATTCCTACTGTAATGAGCAGTAGGAATCACCTTGAGAACAGGAAAAAGAGACATAACCAAGGCAATATAAGGACATTTGAGAAAGATTGAGAAAGAAGCACTTTGAGAAAGCATCAGAAAAGTCATTTGAGAAATAGTTTCAGACTTCACCCACTCTAGTGATTTTGAAGATATTGATTGACTGATTGATTGTGTGCCATCTATTCATTTCGACTCCTATTGACCACATAAATAGATTTTTCTCCATGTCCATCTATCCCTAACCTGTTGTTTCAACATCTCCCTACCTTGGACCCATTGTCACTATAACTGAATCTATCCACCTTACTGCTGGTCATTCTTGTCCTCTCATTCTTTCAACTTTTCCCAGTATTAGATCCTTTTCCAGAGAACTCAATCTTTGCATAATGTGTTTGAAGCAGGATAATCTGAGCCTGGTCATTATTGCCTCAAGTGAGAACTTTGTGCTGATCACAAAGAGTGTGTGTGTGTGTGTGTGTGTCTGTTAGAGAGAGGGGGGAGGGAGGGAGGGAAAGAGAGGGGGTAGGGGGTAGAGGGAGGGGCACATTCAGATTTGCAAGATTCTGTTACTATAACCTTACAATAACTGTAGTTTTAACATTCATAACTTTGGTTTCCTAGTCTGGTATACCTCAGATGACTGACAACAGCCTTCTTCAATACTGTTGTCTTGCAATATTGTTTCCTTTTCATATTGAAACTGAACACCATTAAATCTCAGAGAAGTTTACAAGGTTCCTTGGATTATAGAAATGCATCGTAAACCTTTTGTAAGGTTTTATTTGTGGTTTAATACCAGATTCTGTGTTCCGTAATAGACTTCTCAGCCAGAGTGTTAGTTTCTTCCAGAATAAATAACAAAAGCACGATGTCATGGCATGTTTGTAGATTCTCCTTGGAGAGATGACTTTAGGGGTTAAAATGACAAGCTCCACACTTCAGAATTTAGCAGTACATCACTGCTGCCTGAGGAGGGGGAAAAAATCTCAAAGGTGATGAATCCAGTTAGCTAGGAAGAGAGGGAGTCAATTCTGTCATACTTTGGCATTGTATTGGGTAATTTGAATTATGTTGGTCCAGGTTCATTGATAATTTACTTTATGCAGATTAACCAGTGTCATGTTGAAATATTACTGAGGATAATTTCCAGTTTAGTTTGCATCCAGCACATTCCCAGTCAATCCCTATATCCAGGTAAGAACAAGCACACACACCACTAAGTTAAATTTGCAAAAAAAAAATGTAGTTTGATTGTTATTTACTAAATATCAGCAAACATCAAAAACTAACAGAGGCAAAAAAACAGGCAAAAGCAGGGAAAGAGAGAAACATGAACAATAGACAAGAATTTACATTATCTACATCCATCTATCCTAACTGTGACAGAACTTTCCAGAACTGGAAACAATACTGTGGATAATTAGCATGGAAAGTCACAAAGAGATGAGTCTTTGGGTATCCCGGCCTTTACCCTTTTATGTAGATAATAGCAGTAGAACAGTAGAAGATAGGACCTCAGGTGATCCTTCCGCTATTCTACACTTTTAAAGAAACAATTTGATGGATGGGGATGATGTATTCAGAAAATGGAACTGAATACAGGTAATCCTCGACTTACGACCACAATTGAGTCCAAAAGTTATGTTGTTAAGTGAGACATTTGTTAAGTAAGTTTTGCCCCATTTTATGACCTTTCCTGCCACAGTTGTTAAGTGAATCACCGCAGTTGAAAAATTAGTAACACAATTGTTAAGTGAATCTGGCCTCCCTATTGATTTTTCGTTTGTCAAAAGATTGCAAAAGGTGATCATATGACTTTGGGACACAATAATGCTCACTTGCCAAGCATCTGCATTTTGATCACATGATCATGGGGATGCTACAAAGGTTGTAAGTGTGAAACATGCTCATAAGTCACTTTTTTCAGTGCCTTCATAACTTAGAACAGTTACTAAATGAACTGTTGTAAGTCAAGGACTACCTGTAGTGTAACAGTTAAATTGCTGATGTTGAAAATCAAAGTAAGAAACAAATATTCTGATCAATTCCTCTCCATTTAGTGTACTATTTTTATAGTCTGTGGCACAAAACAACATAAATACTAAAGGGGTACCTTCATCAAGGGGGGGAGGAGGAGGAGGAGGAGGAGGAGGAGGAGGAAAAACAAACATGGACTACCCTGTCATACACTTATTCACAAACAGGAGGATTGTTTGAATAATACTCTTCTAAGTAGCCAACTTCAAACAAGCATTCTGCCACATCATTGCAATTGTTGCATTGTTTAGTTCCTAAGAGGTAAAAAATAAGTAATGAAAAAAATCCATAAAAATGTAATCTGGAAAAAAAAAATCATACTCTTAACAACATTCCAATTCCAATGTGCATCTAAATCCACTATTGCCTTGTCATTTTTTTTTCTTGGCTGTCCAACCCCAGATTCCCCAAGATTGGGATGTTGCTTACAGGGCTTGGAATCAGCCTGGGGACAGATATTGCAACTCTTTCATAAAGGAATAAAGACAAAATGGAGCTACTCCTTTCCCTTTCTAAAAACTCACCCGAGACAGGAACTTTCGACTCCTAGTCTGATCTGTAGCATTTGATTTTCCCAGGTGTTGATTATCTTTGTACCTTCTTGGAGGAGAGATCAGCTTTATTTATTTTTTTAATGTTTCCTGCCTGAACCTTTGGGAAAAAGATTCCTCCCTATTCACTACAGAAACCTGTTTTGGGATAGGGATACATTTGGAAATTGAGGACTCAAAATGGCTGTCATAACAGATTTCCAGAACACATCTCCCATGATGTGTAAGGCCAGCCTCAAAAATATTGGTTTATTTGACGTGGACTACTTTGCCAATCTGCTGTCTTTGCTACTCCAGGGGAATTGTTTATTGCTTGCAAATAAATACGCGAGGTGCTGACAGTTTGCTTTCCAGTGTGCCACTTTCCTATTTGTTGCACTAGTTGTTAGTGTTGTTGCTATGAAAAGGATCTTTGGGGAAAAAAATTGTTCTTCAAAGGGAAAAGGCTGCTAAGAGAGATGCCTGGATGCTACCTGTCTACCTCTGCTCTGTGGAGGAATGATGCTTGTCTCGATGTTTGTGTGGGAAAAGAATTATTTTGTGCATCGTCTCTTCTTGTTTTTGCCTCAGAAAAGACCTCCTAAATGGTCTTGGGTGATAACAGTGAAAGCCCAAGTTTGAGAAATTGCCTAAATAAATGGGGAGAAAGGGAGAGTGAATCAGCAACAGCAGAAAGAAAAACAAAATAGCCTTGAAGGTCAAGAGTTGTACTTGAGATGCCTTCAGGCTAAATTCTGCCCTCCTGCTTCTGTTGTGGGGTGGAAAGGGTGGAACGAGCTTTGTATACTTGGTCATCCTTTTCCAGTCCTCAGAGTTTTTGGAACTCTGCTACATTTTTATCCTCTTCTGCAGCACATTTTGAACTGAACAGCACACTGCACAATTCCAGCCTCTTTGGAATTCTGCCCCACTCTCCTTGTACTTTTGCTGATTGCTGCAGCAAATCTAAAGACAATTGGGGGGGGGTGTTGTGGGTTTTTGTTTTTTTTCAACTTTGAGTATAGAGGCTGTTCACTTCGGTCACATCTCCCCTCCTTGCTGCAGAATCAAAGAAACTGATTTGAGAAACGAGATGAATTTTTGCAATTGTCAGTACTTCTATGCAACGTGCAATTTGATTGCATCAGCTATTAGTCCTCTGAAACATTCACTATTAGCCATGGTTTAATAAACAAGCACATGACATTGCCAGCCTGGTTTTGAGTCTAATTTGACTAAATTATGCCTTAATGGGCAGTTTAGTCATAAAGGCCATAGCCCCAGGCCTTAACACCCCAATTATCAAATATGGGTGGATTCAGGCTCCCCCCCCCCATCCAAAACTAATTGCTATTCAGGCTTACTGTAAGAAGATGAATTAATCATTTCAGCAATATCTATTACTTTTTCATTCTCAAGGCAGACGCAATCTGCTCCCTGCAAGTTATGCTAGCTTCAAATTATATAGGGATTTGGGAACTTAAAAGTCCAATGCAACTGAGAGGCACCAGGTTGGAGAGACTGATTGAAAGTTTTGGTGTCTGTTTAATTAATTGCCTGGCAGCTACTCTTCTGAAAGTAATCTGAGCAGCGAGCAAAACCATATTAAATCAACTTCTGACTGAAGTTCTATAAAATCAAATAGAACTTAGGTAAAATTCTATTGATTCTATTCTCATTAGATAATAATTACACACACATTTATATACTTATTATATACAGATAGGAATACACTCTTTTATAATAAGAATAGGAATACACACACACACCAGGGGTGGGTTCTTCTTTTCTTCACTGCCGGTTCGCTCAGTGCCTCACCGCGCAGGCACGCGGGCGCACAGGTGCATTGCTCATGCTTTGCGCATGCGCAGTGCTTAAAAAAGCTTCTGCACATGTGCAGAAGCAAAAAACAAGATGGCGGCACCTATGGCGCCGCCGAAAGAACTGGTTCGGGGACGTGGCAGGCCTGGGTCGCTGCCAGTTCCAGCGACCCAGGCCACCAAGTTACTACCGGTTCTATAGAACCAGTCCGAACTGGGAGGAACCCACTTCTCTCTCTCTCACACACACACACACACACACACACACACACACTCATGTGCATTTCTCTCTATAGAGATTACAGAAGCTAAAACATGACTTTAGAGAAATAAAACTTACTCATTCACACTTATACTACACATTTTAGAGTGCACAGCAGTGATCTAGAAGTGACTGAAAATGATATCGTCATTAAGGAAGCAATGGAGGTGAAGTCTGATTAACAGATAGAAAATTTAGATTTCAGTCCCTGTTCAGCTAAATACCATCCTGCAAATGAAACTACTTTATTGGGTTGTAAATTCTACCCCGTTGTAGGACTAGTAATCCTACTGTATTGTCCATTGATCAATAGCTCAAAGATGCAGTGACTCTGATACTGCTCGAGTAATTAATTAGCACAGTGATATGTAATACCTTTTTTCATAAGTAATTAACTTTGTTGTAATTGTGAATAAATTCATTGATTCCTTTACTGAAATTATTGATGCCTTCTGCTGCTTACTGGGGGGGGGGGGAGGAGATAGTGAATTGTTCACATTTACCTGAATTATTGGTATAGTATAGTTTATAATAGGTTTTATATGTTGATTGTTTTCTGTGAGATTTTTTTTTTTTAGTTTTCTGGTATTTTTATCTGTTGTTAGCCACCCACGGATGCTATGGTGAGATGGGTGGTCATATACAGTTCATCTAATTAAATAAATATGTTTAGATATTTACTTTATTCTTTACTTCAGCATATTTTTGAGAAAAAGATATAATATAAATGGAATTTTAAGAAATGTAAAACCTATCTTGAAATTGGAACTCAACAGAAGTTAGCTTTGAGGAAATATATTGAATATGTACTGTATCATCATCGCCATCAACCATTCAGTTGTGTCTGACCCTCGGCCACTCTATGGGTCAGCACTCTCCATACCCCTCTGTCTCTCACAGGAATGGGACAACTTGCCACGGCCATTGCTACAGCCAACTTGCTGTGAGACAATTTAACAATTCTATTTAATTATTTAAAATAAATAAAAAATATTTTAATTTTTGCCATTCACATTTCATTCTGTCCCTCCTTTTGCATCATTTCTTTAATGATTCTATTCTACCATTTCTTTGGTATTAGTGTAATTCTTGTCCA
The DNA here is from genome assembly GCA_003457575.1 of Thermophis baileyi. Lineage (NCBI taxonomy): Eukaryota > Metazoa > Chordata > Lepidosauria > Squamata > Dipsadidae > Thermophis > Thermophis baileyi. Next base: position 220,027 of record QLTV01000804.1, read on the forward strand.
GCTGTGAGTTGTCCTGTGGTGAGTTGTCCATGGCAAGTTGTCCCGCAGTGAGTTGGCTGTGGCAAGTTGGCTGTGGCAAGTTAGGCATGGTGAGTTGGCCGTGGCGAATTGTCATTGACCCATATCGCATTGCCTCCTTCAGATCCACCATGGTCATCCCAGTGTCATCCTTTATAGTATCCAGCCAGCAGGTAGTAGAGTGTCCCTTTCTCCTTTTTACACTGATCACTCCTGCAGGATTGACTTTTCAAATGAGTCAGCTCTCATGACATGGCCAAAGTATGACAGCCTCTGTTTGGCATATCTTGGCTCCAGTGGTATTTTTGGTGAGGTTCAGTCTTGGACTTCTTAGTTATTTTGGCAGTCCATTGTTGTGTAATAGTCACCTCCAGCACCACAGTTCAAAGGCATCCACCCTTCTCTTATCTGCCTTTTTCACGCGGCCATAAGTAGCAGAGTCCTCGCGGCCATAAGTAGCCGTTGGAAAAATTATTGCGTTAACTAATTTGCATTTGGTTGTGAGGCTGATGTCTTTACTTTTCCAGATGTTATTAATGCCAGACATTGCAGTTCTTCCAAGTGCTGGTAGTTCACATCAGTTTTAACTACTTTCCCCCTCTTTACTATCATCCAGCCACACTTGCAAAATCCAAATGACACCCTAATGTCCTCACTGTAAATCTGTGTTAGATGGATCAGCAAGTTGATGTCTCATCCACTCTTAGCATACAGTTTGATGTTATCCATGTAGAAGAGGTTGTTGATGGTAGTTCCAGTCTTGAACTTGTCTCCATATCCATGAACTTGTATCCGTATCTATGGTGGCTGAGTAGCATAATGGTTAGAGCACTATCATTTGACATGGGAGACTGAAATTTGAATCCCATTGTTGCTTATCTCACTGGTAGGAGGCAAAAACCTGCTAAACCTTCACTTCACTACCTCAGATATGAGAGTGACATGAACCAAAAGAGTCATGCTGAGATTGGCCGGATTAACAAGATCCATGTCAGATGTTGGGGGAAAAGGACAATCTGGTGATAAGTGGGCTACTGGAACAAACCATACATGGATAAGACGTGTGTGTGTGTGTGTGTGTGTGTGTGTGTGTGTGTGTAAACAAGCTTATGTAAATCAGTGGTGTAATGCAAATACTGTCAACCTTCTTGTCTTGTCATTAATCATAGTATCAAAGAATCTGGCTTACATGTGAGATACAGAATAATATTTTCATCTGAGAAAGACTTGTAGGTATTTGTTTTATCATTTATAGTGCATTTTAACCATGTAATTAACATTTTAATATATTCCATATCCCATTACCCATTGAAAATAACTGGCATCATGTATCTTGGTTGTTGTTTTGTTTTAGGATATTGATAACATTAACAATTGACCAAGTGGCCAGATTATGACTGTCAGACACTAAACTTTGTGCCAATATTTTCTAATTGAGTGTTCTTTACCTGGATAGGACCACATCTATCATCACCCCATCCTTTTGGGGGATGGATGGCAGCTGCAAATACAATATCTATCTATCTATCTATCTATCTATCTATCTATCTATCTATCTATCTATCTATCTATGCGCAGTGGTTAGAGTGCAGCACTGCAGGCTACTTCAGCTGACTGCTAGTTGCAGTTCGGCGGTTAAAATCTCACCGGCTCCAGATTGACACAGCCTTTCATCCTTCTGAGGTGGGTAAAATGAGGACCCAAATTGTTGGGGGCAATATGCTGACTCTGTAAACTGCTTAGAGAGGGCTGTAAAGCACTGTGAAGCGGTATATAAGTTTAAGTGCTACTGCTATTGCTATTGCTATTGCTATTGCTATTGCTATCTGTCTGTCTGCCTGCCTGCCTGCCTGCCTGTCTGTTTGTCTGTCTGTCTGTCTGTCTGTCTTATCAACTCCATCTATCATCTATCTAGATATATCATCTAATTATGTTTGAAAAAGCTACCATGCAGTATCTCTAGAAATGAAAGTTAAGGTAAATGTAGTAAGTTAAAAATTCATTTTCTTTTGTATGCTTATCATAGATGGAATCTAGCTTGGAGGCAAGCTGCTGTTTAAAAGGTTACATAAAGATTGTTGGCTGTTACTTTTTAATGGCCTGTACGTTTTTTGGTTTTCTTCAAAAGGTCTTAATAGCACCATTTGTGTATTCTCCACAATGCTATCTATTGGCAATTGCCTCTTGGACACAAAGAGGAAGACTATTGTTTGGGGAAAAAACCACAGTCCTATAACCAATATGGTTAAAATTATAGCAGCATTTTTAAAATAACCATTTTTAAGCCATTTTTCCTCATACATACCCAACAGTAACTCTTCAGAAAGCTTATGCTTTTCCAATACCAACTGAACTCTCTCTTCCCCACACACACCATTTTTGTTCCCTTCTGTAAAAATAAAAACATCTGCTCAGTTGGTTGGCATTTCACTCAAATGTGGACATCACCACTGACCCCCCCCCCATTCAATAACCATTATTACAATGGTTATAGAAAAATGCAGACCATTGGATTTATGTCTAGTTGAAATTGTTTCACATTTCAGCATTGCATTATTTGGTTGTAATAGGGGACAAGGGGTTACAAATGAGAAGAACATTCACTCAAAAGTGCATGACGTGATTCTGAAAAGACTTTCTCAAATTATTCTACCATATAGCCCAGACTTAAGGCCTAGCCTTATAAAAAGCCCTATAAAACAGCAGAAGTGGGTAATTTGTATTCCATGGGTTACATTTAGTTCTCAATACCATGATCAAGGAACCTTTTTTTTTTATCTCTTTTTTGTTTAGAAGCACATCTCTTAAAGCACCCCCTCCCTCCCTCCCTCCCTATAACCTAACAAATTAAATTAATTGTCTTGGTACAATTGGGCTCTTTAAACCTTCTGAACTGATTTTGCCTCTTAAAACTCTTTGTCAAATTCCCTAGTGCAAAAGGGCCAAACATGAGAAAACATTTCAGGCTTAATAGTCTGAAATTAGGAAGGTTTTTTTATATTCCAAATAAAAAAAAGATAAACATTTCTCCTGTCCAGTCGTGTCCACCACTAGGGGGCAGTGGTCATCTCCTATTCTTAGCCAAGGGAGCCAATCTTATTTGTGGTCATGTGGTCACCATGACTATATGCTGAGGCACACGGAATGCTGTTATCTTCCCAAAGTGTTACCTATTCACATCTATTCTTCCCCAAAATGTTTACCAAATATTCATTACATATTTGAGATCACCTTATTCTATTTAATGGCTTGAGATGTTTGGTGTTTTTTTTAACCTGTCATAGGTGCATTCTCCCAGGGATAATTTTTTTTGTTCGGGGTGGGGCTAGGGAGAGAATGCATGCCAGGTTGTTTTTTTTTGCCCTTGTATTTAACTAAAGCCTCTCTTTGCAATATGCTTTGGTCCCTCCCCTTCAAGTTTTCTGCATAATTTTGATCTACTTTCTTATAGGGATGATAGAAGAATCATTTTCTTTTCTTTTAAAATATTGCTTACTGTTGAAACTAGATGCAAGAGGAAGAAAAAACCCCAATGAGGAACATCAGTATAATAACATTGCAGGGTAGTATTCATGTCAGTTGTGTCTATAAGTCCTATTTCAACTCTAAAGCCTACTTTCAACTCTATGCATTACATTAACTGTTTTTTTTTAAACATACAACGTCTGCCAAGATATCAGAAAATACACACAACCTGGTTATGGTGCAAATCCAAGGGAGACTCCAAGCACAACTGAGAGTTTGGAGCCCAGCAAAAAGTCTATAAGGATAAATCAGATAGAGTAGTACCTTGGACAGCTCCAAACCATGTATAGGAAAAGACCAGGCTGTCAATTAAAAAAAAACACCTTTGAACAGCCTGCAAGTCTATTGAAAGTTAACAGAATAACACAGTTGGAAGGGACCTTGGAGGTCTTCTAGTCCAACCCGCTGCTCAAGCAGGAGACCCTATACCATTTCAGACAAATGGCTGTCCAATCTGTTATTAAAAGCCTTCAGTGATGGAGCACCCACAACTTCTGAAGGCAAGCCATTCCACTGGTTGATTGTTCTCATTCTCAGAAATTTCTTCTTAATTCTAGGTTGTGTCTCTTCTTGATTAGTTTCCATCCGTTACTTCTTGTTCTGCCTTCAGGTGTTTTGGAAAATAAGTTGACCCCCTCTTCTCTGTGACAGCCCCTCAAGGACTGGAAGACTGCTGTCATGTCACCCCGGTCCTTCTTTTCATTAAACTAGACATACCCAATTCCTGCAACTGTTCTTTATATGTTTTAGCCTCCAGTCCCCTAATCATTTTTGTTGCTCTTCTCTACACTCTTTCTAGAGTCTCAACGTCTTTTTTATATTGTGGCAACCAAAACTGGATGCAATATTCCAAATGTGGTCTTACCACACTTATCAATCTACTAATTGTGAATGCTGCAAGATGATCAAGTTCTCCCTTGCTCTGGTGTGAGGGTTCTTTGGTTTCCAAGGACTGGACATACCACAGTGTATCCCAAATGTACAAAATTGTTTTATTGCTGCACACAACTTCTCCAACGACAGTCTCTTACTTTGGGTTAACTCCACCCTTCTAGGCAACCCGTGGCAAGTTGCTGTTGCTGCATAAATGTCTTTAACACACAATTCTTTATATTCAGCCTTTTAATATTCAGTTAAGACAAAAGTCTCAAAGTCTATAAAGTAGTATACAACCTTTGCCTTTTTCCAAAAGTTCTTGCACTAGTTGGGATGAGGTGCTGTTTCAGTGCGGTTGTTATTCTAATTACTACTGAGCTCCAGGCCAAACTCCAGGCTCTGCTCTTAAGATATATTGCTTCTGAGCACTCCAAATGAGCTCCTGAGCCAAACTCCAGACAGGACTCCCATCGGGATATGCTGCTTACTGTAACTTGTAGGCCTGACAGTTGACTGATAGTCTGACCTGCCTCTGATAGCTGTCAATTCCAGACATTGCCTCTCACTTCCTCACCTGTATGGCATCTCCTTTTCTTCTATACATCCACATACCTGCACACCTTCTGTCTTAATGTTTGTATTTGTAAGCTAAGGGCCTGGGTGGGATGTGGCTGGACATTGGCACATTCTTGAAAATGCCAGGGTGTGGCTCAATTATCACAGTCAGATGGAACACCAGTTTGAATGAGTCTAACTAGCAGAGTTGTGAATTAATCTATGAATGCATGAAGAAAGTGGGGGTAGAAAGTGTTTCTGCCTGTCTGCACCTCCATTTCCAAAGGGCAGACAGCAATTCCAACTTCATTCCCTTATATCTGAGTAATGTATCAGGAAAAACCACTAGTATTTAAGGGAACATTAACCAATTTTCTGAGCACAGGCTTCAGAATATTAAAGTTTGAGGAGTTAAAGTTCTAAAATTTGAGGAGGAACTAAATTTAACATTACAAAAGACAGGGAATCTTGAATACATTTCTTATTCTGTAGCAATTATTTTCCCTATCTTTAGAATTCTCTTACATCAAATGTGGCTTATAGACATTCAGCTATTACCTAATTTTCAATTACATATAAAATGCAATACCTAATATCTCTGTTACTTCTTTTTTAATCTGATTATTGAATGTGACAATTTACAGTTAGGAATGCATCACTTTTTTAAAAATTGGGTTTGTATTTTTTTTTAAAGAATGCAAAGTACAATGAATGAGTCTTCTATGTCACAAACTTTAATTATAAAGATTAATAGGAATTTGAACAAATGATTTCAAACTTGGAATGGAACACCATCCACTGTAAAGGAACACCATCCCTGTTTGTTTCTATTAGGATGAAAAAGTTTGAAACAGTTTGGAAGAGCACATACAGCTGACCACAAATCTCACAAAAGGAAATATATACTGTCTGTAAAAGCACACATAAAGTTTGTTTAACAACGTTATATTGTTGCCTATCTACTAAAATAAACTCCGGACAAAGGACAATCATCAAAACACAGCACAATTATCAAACACCATTAAAGTATTTTAAGACCCCAGTGAAACTAACATCCACATAACAAACTCACCATTCTGGTCTCATTAACATCCTGCGAGAAAAGCCAGGTTTTCACTGACTTCCTCAAGGGAGAAGCTTCTATAAGGCTGATGCCACATGAAGAATGCAAGCTCATGATGCCCTACCAGGTGACAATGTTTCACTGAGGGGACCCAGAACATATTCTGAGAGATTTAGTGGGTTGGGCAGAAATAATGAGTGATAGGTCTGCAAGTATCTTGGCTCAGTGGTATGCCCATTATTGCCCATGTAACTGCATTCTGTATGCTCTTCTAAGCCAGGCCCATTTACAGAAAAGTTGCAAAAATTGAGAGGTGACTAGGCATGTGCAACCATGAACAGCATCTCCCGTTCTTGAAAAAGGCCCAACTAATGTACAAGATGTATTGTTGCAAAGATTCTCCTGGCCATGGCTGCCATCTGTTGTTTTTTTTTTTTTAAGCAGGAGTTGTGAGTCCAGGAGAGCCAAATATTGTACACCAACTGTGACTGAAGAAATGTGTCTCAAGATAGAGTTCAAAATGGCACATCAGTAAATTCAGGGGGAGGGGGGAGATAAAACTCACAGCTGTTCAGTGTTATTATTGTTGAGCCAAAGCCAGTTCTTCCCATCCAGACTCCAAGAACTGAGAAAGAATCTCCAGAGCATCAGTTGAATGGCCTGGAGTAGAGATACAACCATTGGCTAAATTTCATGCTTACAGATGATCTCGCCCTGCAGGTTCAGGTAGATGTTAAATAGGTACAGGGAAAGAATTGAATCCTGCAGCAACCCACAAAGTAGAGACCTACAGTAGGTCTCTGATACCCCCAACAACACCTGAAATGGAGGAAGGAGAAGAACCACTGAAGAACCATGTCTCCCACTCCCAAGCTCCTCAGGATACTATGATCATTTAAATATGAAATTTGGCACATCTGATTCTTAAAATAGCTTTTCCATTTTGGAAGGTGGAGTGCCTAAACCTTTCATGCCATTCAGATGCAAAACCCTGAAGTTACAGCTAGCAGAACCTGGTTGGTCTACCATATAAAACAATATAACCAAATGAATGAACTAGTTCTGAATCACAGTAAAAAAAAAATCATTGTTAAATGACACCAACAGAAAATCAAATATCAACACTTCCAAATATCTTTTTTCCAATTATTAACAGTTAAGGTAGTAATCATTTCTTTTTATGTGAAAGAAAAACAAAAGTCCATCTGAAATCATAAGTAAAATAAAAGAACATTGAGTATTTCAGTTTCTTCAGAATTATTGTCTGGGCTTAGTGTTATTAAAAATACATCCAAAATCAAGGCATATACATCTAATTATTATATTTGAAATTCTGAGATCAGATCAGATTCACTTAGATGCAGAATTTATAATTATATTTGGACTGCTTTAAAAAGGGGCATTTAGTTACGGTATTATATGTCAAAACAGCAATAGATTTTACTCATGTAGCAAACATTTGGAGAGTTTAAAAATTACTGATGAACATGAAAGTCCATTTTAACAGTGAACTCTGTAAAGCTCTATAAATGTTCCTGCCAATCTAGCAGTTCAAAAGCATGCAAATGCGAGTAGATAAATGGGTACCACTTCAGTGGGGAGGGAGCAGTGTTCCATGACATCATGCTGGCCTCATGACTGCAGAAGCATCTTCAGACAGTGCTGGGTCAATGGCCCTTGATACGGAGATGAGCACTGCCCCCTATAGTCAGCACCGACTGGTGGAGTAAAATCCGCGGGGGACTTCTTTATCTTTTACCCTATAAACACTGTTTGAACAAAAGGTTTTTATCCTGAAGAACACTGAATGAAAATATATCTCCATCTATTTCCTTGTAAAAAGAATTTGACTTTGATTAAGGGTTTCCTGTTCCTGTTCCCATATCCTTAAATACATTGCCTGAGGAAATTTAAACACGCTGCTTGTTTGTTTCTTATGTCCTCTGTAAATTTGGCTTAAACATATGTATTAGATGGGAAGAGGAGAATAAGTTCAAGAATGTTATAGGTAAACATTTAGAGACCTTTGTTAAAAAAAAAAAAACCTAATTATTTGTAGGCGTTTATTTGAATTCTAGTTTATTAAGTAACAGCACTATCTGTGGTGGTTGTCACTTATTTCTAAATTGAGACAGGTTGTGGTTTGAAGTATATGAACAAATGTCATTAAAGCTGTTTTCAGTCATAAATAGCTTGAGGCAGTTTAGTGCTACTATGCTAAACAAATCTTTTGGGATTTAAGAGTTCCTCGTTACTAGCTTAGCTATATCCCAATTTTTCCATAGGACTTGAACATGAGCTATATTGGCTTGTTGGCTGATGTGGATTGGGATCCATGCTGGCTATAACTGCTCCTTCACATCCTGAAGCTGAATTCCTTAAAAAAAAAAATTCACATAGTAATCATCAACAAACATAATAGGATTTGCATCTAACTCAAGCACCATAGCATTCCATAGCATTAAGAGCCGAGGTGGCGCAGTGGTTAGAGTGCAGCACTGCAGGCTACTTCAGCTGACTGCTAGCTGCAGTTCGGCGGTTCAAATCTCACCGGCTCCAGGTTGACTCAGCCTTCCATCCTTCTGAGGTGGGTAAAATGAGGACCCAGATTGTTGGGGGCAATATGCTAACTCTGTAAACCGCTTAGAGAGGGCTGTAAAGCACTATGAAGCGGTATATAAGTCTAAGTGCTATTGCTATTCCATTGCCTGTAATTCTACTTATATCTGTATTTATAGCATATTAATTTGTTTATTTATTTCAATTTCTATATTCCCCAAATTGTTGCCATGCTTGCTGGGAATTACTTCTGTGGTCCCATCATATTTCAAAAGTTGGGAAATAAGTAATACAAGTGGAAAAATACATTTAGATTGTGACTATATTATCGTCCCTGATATCCAAAGATGGTAAGAGAAGGACTGGTGTCAATTCAGTCAAGTCTCAGAGATTAAGACCCAACCAAAGGAATTCTGAGAGTTTACTTAATTAACGATGCCTTGAAACACTTTGAGAATGTATTTACTGACCAGTTAACTCAATAAACATTCACGGATTAGTCCTTCTTGCATCTTCTTAATTATTCAGCTTGATCTGCCTTGGTTAATTAAGATACTCTGAGGATCAAACTTCATTTTGCCCAGAAGTCATTGGAGTGGGCAGCTAATAAATTCAAATATATAAATAAATTTAATGTTCTGCAAATGTCACATTGATTAGCATTTTCAGTTATACTGAATATACTAAGTAGGATATTGTTACTAGTTACAGAAGTATGTATTTTATTGCAACATTTCTACATAATAGATTTACTTTGGTACTACATATCATTTTATTCAGTGGATCAACCCTGGGATTAGAAATTCTGCTCTCTCTAATATTAATGTGCACAAAAAAGCTTATATAATATATCAAAATATTACACTCTCTCTCTCTCTCTCTCTCTCTCTCTCTCTCTCTCTCTCTCTCTCTCTCTCTCTCTAAATTTATGATTTCATATTTAGACTACCTCTAGTTACCATGGTGGGGAAAAACGTCAGCTTCAAAATACTTTCAAAAGATGTTAATTTCTGCAGATTTTTCCAGTTTTATCATTATATTTTATTTCAGAATATATTCAGAGAAAGACATTTGGAACTGCAAACAAAGTTATTATACAAGATTTCAAAATAATTTACAAATCTACGGGTTTGGAAATGGGTTGGAATGACCACTGAAAAAAATGAGAACTTGAATTAATAGTTTACCTATTCCTGTCTACTCATTCTTAATTATGCTAAGAAAAGTTCTTGTCTATATCTTTGGTTAGACATAAGGCCCTTTAACACCAGCACTACAGCACAGCCTTTTTAGTCCTTGCCCCATGTTTAAAGAATTTCAACTTCAATAAGATCATCTGTTAATATAAGGAGGAACAAATAGTGATGGGTTGTTGTAATAAAGGGCATAACTTCCTCCTTCCTTGCTTAGACCTTAGATGTATATTAATCCAAATCTTACTGACTTGCTGTAATTCCAAGTTCCATTATTGTGCTTTGCAGAATGATTCTCCCAATTTCATTTGACTACCCCTAGTTGCACACTCCTCTCTGCAACCCAGCAACATAAGCTACTTGTAACAAAGCTTGAGTAACTTGGGAAGATTAACCAGGGATGCAGCACTTAAGGCATAGGGCTTCTAACATAACCCTGAACTGAACAATCCACCTGTTCTGACCTAGGCTTCCTGATTAAATAACATGGCACAAACGGCGTCTCACAAACCTCTTTTATTTGTAACGGCTGCTAATTATTTTCATTAGCAGTCATCATAAGTCCAAACAAAGTAAAGCAAGTCCGACTAAAGTCTTTCAAGGAAAGGCAGATAAAAGTCCTAACAAAGTAAAACAAGTCCGACTAAAGTCTTTCAGGGAAAGGCAGATAACACACACGAACCTTGCTCTTCTTTGGCAAACTGCCAAAGACCAATTTGCAGGAAAAACTTGGCAAGTTCAAACAGGAACAAAAACTAAATCCGAGTTGCAATGACGAGAACGAGAGATGAACTGAGTTGCTTCCTGCAACGAACCCTTTCGTGTTCTCCACGTATATAGCCTATGGGAGGGGCCAATTATCCCAAGCCTTACTCCCGAGTAGTCCTTCTCCTCTGTAACTGTTCTTGCCTTCTGGCAGCTCTGCGCATACACGCATTGAGAATAGGCTCCTCCTGTTCCTCTGCCTCGCTCATGTCAGTCTCTGGAGGTTCTGAAGGCAGGACAGACCTCCCCAATGGCCCTGGCTGGATCCCTGCCTCTGGCACGG
>QLTV01000804.1:231124-241362 GCA_003457575.1 Thermophis baileyi
AACCAAGTCTTTTATTTGTAAATGATGCTAATTATTTTTCATTAGCAGTCGTCATAAGTCCAAACAAAGTAAAGCAAGTCCGACTAAAGTCTTTCAAGGAAAGGCAGATAAAAGTCCTAACAAAGTAAAACAAGTCCGACTAAAGTCTTTCAGGGAAAGGCAGATAACACACACGAACCTTGCTCTTCTTTGGCAAACTGCCAAAGACCAATTTGCAGGAAAAACTTGGCAAGTTCAAACAGGAAAAAAACCTGAATCCGAGTTGCAATGACAAGAACGAGAGATGAACTGAGTTGCTTCCTGCAATGAACCCTTTCGTGTTCACTACTTATATAGCCTATGGGAGGGGCCAATGATCCCCAAGACTTACTCCCGAGTAGTCCTTCTCCTCTGTAACTGTTCTTGCCTTCTGGCAGCTCTGCACCTACGCGCATTGAGAACAGGCTCCTCCTGTTCCTCTGCCTCGCTCATGTCAGTCTCTGGAGGTTCTGAAGGCAGGACAGACCTCCCCAATGGCCCTGGCTGGATCCCTGCCTCTGGCACCGAGTCTTCTCCAGACTCCAGGCCTGGCCCAGGTTTCTCCCCAGCCTCCTCGCTAACCGACTCTGCTGCCAGCTCCACAGGCCACTGGCGGACCACAACACCACCACTCTTTAAAGAATCATGTAACTGATATTGATGGCACTATATAAATCATGACTATTGTGGGGGAAATTCCTCCATCCTACTCTGAACATAATTGAGTTCAGTATTAATATGAGATTCATGATCATGTTAAAATCAGTTTTTATTTCATGAGCAGGTTGTGTGTATTTTTTCAGGATGTCTGTGTATGTGTGTACATATAATTTTCAAGAAAACAATCCTTGAAAAAATAGGCTTCTAACCCACACAGTCTTTTGCTTCTTCTAGTCATATCATCACTCCTGTGACTTAAAATAATATGGCAACTTCCTGGTTAGAATCAGGGACCACAAAGTCCATGCTCAAAGAGACCATTTCTTTCATTTGGGTGGATTGATATGAACTTTGGGTATTCCTTGGCTTTGGTCTACAGGCTTATCTAAAACGCATGATCCCTCAACAGAGACCATGATATATGATGAAATAATGGAATGTAGGATTGTTTTTGTTGAAGAATATAGTTAGGACAGGGGTGGGTTCTGGCTTACCTCGCTGCCTGTTTGCTTCCTTATGCGCCACGGGGGCGCACCATGCAGTGCTAAAAACCCAGCTTCTGCGCATGCGCAGAAACAAAAAATAGCTTCTGTGCATGCGCAGAAACAAAAAATAGCTTCTGTGCATGCGCAGAAGCAAAAAACAAGATGGCGGCGCCTATGGCGCCGCCGAGAGAGCTGGTTTGGGGGGATGTCCAGCCGGCCATCGCTGCCGGTTCAGCGAGCGGGGGGAAATTCCCGCTAGTGGTTCTATAGAGCCGGTCCGAACTGGCAGGAACCCACCTCTGAGTTAGGGGATGTAACAGAACTGAGTACCTTGAATATGAAGTCTTCACATGGCAACATTTTTTATAAGCATCATTTAAGGCTACCAATCCTGGACTGCAAAAAAAAGAAATCCCTAAAAGTGTAACTTGGCTTATACAGCTTTATTCTAAGAGCAGTAAGCAAACTGAGATTATCTTGATTACTATCAATATACTGTGAAAGAGGCATTACGACAAGCAGCCACGGAATATAAACAGCGTTTATATTCTCACTTGTTTGTTTGTTTGTTTGTTTGTTTTTACTTCAGGGTCACCAACAACTGTTTTCTTTTTCTTGCCTTACACAGGCTTGCTTTCCTAACATTCATGCGTTTGTTTTTCTCTGTACTGGAAAAGTGAGATGGAAAAAAAATAACCTCAAACAGTGTTTATGTCTATAATGCAATACAATGGCAATACACTGAACCCAAAATAGAAAAAAACAGAGATGAAAAGAAAACAAAATATGCTGTTCAGCATGGGAAAGATAGATGGGAGGGAAAAAAAACTGTGATCAAAAAGCCATCTGCATGCTAATCTGAACGTTTTTCAAGTAAAACAAACATAAGAGAAGACGGAAGGGGGGGGAGTTGGAAACCCACATTGAAAAGCTAACAGGATCTGTGAACCAAAATAATTACAAGCAGGGAAACACTGACAAGTGAGAAGTAAAGAAAGGAACAGATTGGATTGGCATGCTCTTCTTCACAATGCTGGGAACATGCATTCAGCAGTGTGACTGTTATAATTGGGGCAGATAACAAATCTGGCAAAATATTTAAACCTGTCTTCTAACAAACCGATAAACTGTTAAAAGTTCTGTCAACATTGTGAGAGGGAGGGCACTTGGGTCTGAAGTCTTGCATTTGATTGCCGAGCTTTGTAATCGGGTTACTTTTTTGTGTGTGTGCGGTGACATCCTACCTATTCTTTTCTGCTTCTCCCATTTGACTTGAGAGTTGTTTGAATAGAAGGCAGGGTGATTATTATTCTAATCAGGTTCCCTGAAACAAATCTTCAGAGGATCTCACTTTGAAAATACACATGATACTGTAGTGGATTCTAAAACCCGTTGCTACCGGTTCATGTGCAGAAGTGTCCCGGGCGGGTGGGCAGAGCCCCCCACCGCCGCTACCGGTTCACAGAACCGGACCGAACCGGGAGCAGGGGTGGGTTCCTCCTGGTTTGGACCGGTTCTCTTGAACTGATAGTGGCCCGCTGGTGACATCACGATGATGTCACCGAACCGGATCAGTCGGTGCTGGTCCGTGGGGGCCGCCATCTTTTTTTTGAATTTTTTTTATTTTTTTTTAATCTTTTTTTTATTTTTTTATTTTTTTTTTCTGAGCACGCGCAGAAGCTGACTTCTGGCACTGTGCATGCAGTAGCCATCTTTTTTTTTGCTTTTTTTATTTTTATTTTTTTGGATTTTTTGTTACTGCGCATGCGCGCGCCCACGAGGCGCACCCACGCGGCACGGGAGGGAGCAAACTGGCAGCGAGGTAAGTTGGAACCCACCCCTGACCGGGAGCAACCCACCGCTGACATGATACTGAAATGAATATTTCTGAAATATTCAGAAGATTGTACTAGCTACAGAGTTGTGTAAATGCACTAGAATTTACTTATATTATTGGAATACCATCATGTAATTACAAGATACTCTTCTAAAAAGAGCAAAAAAAAAAAAAGGCAACCTAACTGCATATAAATGGTTCAAGGATCTATGAAACCAACTTTAGAATGGGGAAGAATAGATGAAGATGTATTAAGAGTTCACCATGGATTGTTAATATCAGCCATTCATGAAAAAAATAATAATACAAGGCCAAGTAGTTCAACCAAGGATCCCTAATGGCACAGTGCAATATTGCAGGCAAACTCTGCCCACAGCCTGGAGTTTGATACTGATCGGGCTCAAGGTTGACTCCAGCCTTCTGAGGTTGGTAAAATGAGGACCCACATTGTTGGGGGCAATATGCAAATAATGCTTCCACATTGTAAACTGCCCAGAGAGTGTATGTGTTACTCTGCCTTTCATCTATTCAGATAATGTGACAGTCGACTATTGACTATTGTTAAGAAAAGAGTTTCAAGAGCATAACATGAACATCTGCAGCCACTAGTTCAGTATTGCTTCACCTTAACTGGAAACAGCTTGGTAGGGTTTCAAGCAGAGAAGATGTCTAGCTCAGGGGTGGGTTCTAACTTACCTCACTGCCGGTTCGCTTCCTCGTGGGCGCGCGCATGCTCAGTGCAAAAAAATAATTTTTTTTTTAAAAAAAGCCAAAAACAAGATGGCGACGCAAGTGCAGTGCCGGAAACTTGGCTTCTGCGCATGCGCAGAAGGAATTTTTTTAAAAAAAAAAAAAGATGGCAGCGCCCACGGACCTGCACCAATCGAACCAGATCTGTGATGTCATCGTGACATAACCAGCGGGTCACTACTGGTTCGGGTGAACCGGTCCGAACCAGGAGGAGCCCACCTCTGGTCTAGCTCAGCTAGCTGACATTTATTTTAACCCATAAGACTTAAGTTTGGATTTTTCAGTGTTTCATCATTGCACTACTACTGTATTTTTCTCTGGGTGTAGAGACTACATCGCTGAACCAGAAATTATTCCCTATGGGCTTTTGAGTTACTTCTAAAAAAAGAAAACTGTACAGCAAAGGAACTGGAATTATTAAGTATTTAATATATTAACATCTTTAGCAAACATAATCCACTCTGATCAGTGTTTATATCCTGATACAAAGGTACACAGTGAGTTAAACCCAGTATTGTTCTTGAATTTATTATGCTGCTAAAACATGGAATTTTTACTGATATGCCAGATCTGGGATGCAGACTTCTGGATATCACAGGTGATACAAAAATACAGACAATTCTAGTTTTTGCTGCCATATAAAACATGTAGATGCAGACATGTAAAATCCAAGTTCTAAAGTCTCAAACATAATATTTAGCATCCAGAGATCAAAATGTTTGCTTATTCGTGTCAAAAGCATCACAGTTAAAATAAGGCATACTGTAGGACATAACATTTAAAATATAAAATACGAGATTAAAATATGTTAAGTATTTAAAAAGTTAAACAGATCTTGCCCAGAAACTAGCAACATTAATTGCATACTGTCACACTGCCATGAAATCCTCAAGTGTACACTGATCAGGACACAAAGAGCAGGTATACATATATGTTGCTGTCTGCATGTCACCACAATAGCAAAGGCCAGAAGTCACCGGATAGCCCCATTTGTTCAAAGTATCTCTGGATCTTATTGTACTCCTGTGCAATCTATTCAACGATGTCCATACTTCCCAGCTTTCTCAAGATCCAGGTGCCTTCTCCTCTATTGGTTCCATCCAGTGTTGGTTCTTCATAGCTTTCCATAGGTCCACTCTACTTTCAAATTCTTCCATCGACCTAAAGAAGCTTTTCCTGAATTTTAATCTCTGATGGACTGCTTGTAAGCCATAGAGACCGTCTACTAGAGAGGGTGTTGTCTAGATATTGATGATTGAGCGTCTCTATATATGTTGCTTCCTCTCTGCGAACAGCAAGTGGGACAATGCCAGCTAGATTGTAGTTCTTATCTAGAAGGGTAGGTTTAAGGCATCCAATAATCATTCTGTTAGCTCAAAGATCAAAATAATACAAGGCTACAATATGAACAATGTGAAGAGGAAGCACAGAGGTTCAAGCTGAAAAGGCTGGACATAACTGCCCTTTATCCTTATTCTTTTTAAGACTATAATCAATAGATTATGCTGAAGTTTGCCAGTGAAAGTCTGTTTAGTAGATTTAAATATTCTTCTTTAATAAGACTTTTATTTAAGCTAAAAAATAAAATTTTAAATGCAGCAGTGATGGAATACATGTAATCATTCTCTCTCCTACCAAATATAACAGCAAGAAAACGGGGGAAGATAAAGAGTCAAAGAAACAAAAATCCAACACTCAGGTCTTTAGCTTTCATTCCTACGCAATACAACCTTATTAACATTAACCTTAATCTGTTGCTTATTTACAACAAGAAGAATTGCAGACAGTGGTAAAAGGAGTTAGGAAACCTGGGGGGAAAAGTGGGGTTATTGGTGTATACTTTAATATCTATAGATATCTCCCATGCGTACTTGTGACCATGTGTTTATTTTATTTATTTATTTATTTGTTTGTTTGTTTGTCAAACATGTACAAGATAACAGGTATAGGTATAAACATAAACATAATCAAAGTAAATACAGATAGATGAGGACAATAGGACAGTAGGACAGGGACGGTAGGCACGCTGGTGCGCTTATGCATGCCCCTTACAGACCTCTTAGGAATGGAGTGAGGTCGACAGTAGACAGTCTAAGGTTAAAGTTTTTTGGGTTTGGGGTATATTAGGGTTTGAGAAAGAGACAAATCTACCAAAGAAAATAATAGGCTCATAAAAAAGGTGAGATTGTGTTTTCCAATTTTGTTGCCTTGCAAATGTGTTCCTTTGTCTTATGTGAATCACACTGATTTGCCAACATAATAATTTCAATTTACCTGATTGTTATGACAATCTATCAACCTCAAAGCTTAATTTAAATAATGTCTCAATATACTCTTCTTGTTAAAAAAGCAAATATAATTCACCGTTAAGATTAAACATAGCAAAAATGTTTAAGCTTTACAAAAATGAGGGACATTTGTTTGAGTCACCTTTGGCAAATAATTATATTGTTAGTTACTTTATAAGTAAATGGACATTTATATGTATTCTCTGTTTAGAACAACATATGCTGTTTGTAAAGTTAGTCATGTTTTTTAATCCCTTGAAATTACACTCTCCACCAAAACTGAACATTTCTCAAGTCAAAAAGTAGACATTACATGTCAGTATTCATTTTCAGAAGTGTGCAATTGGATGTAAGCTTGTTTAACTGAAATGGTTAATTGGCCTGGTATTCTCTGGCAGGAAAGGAAGGGAAGAGATAAAAATTTCAGTTTTTATCAACTCAGTTTTCTGGTCCTAGTTAACTTGTGTGAAGGTTTGTGTGTGCCTCTTTTTTTTAAAGTAAAAGTTATTTTACGCATTGTCAGAAGCCACAAAATATACTCCATCTGCATTACATGTCACACTTTTAAAACAAAAACAAAACAGTAACCATCAGCTGAGTTTGTTGGTTGAAGGCTGATACTTGTTTTTCTTCCATCCTGAAATTATTATGTGAAATGAATGTGTATTTTCTAGTTCCTGGATTTTGAAAAGGCAACAAATAGATTGCCACAGTCAACTCTGAGGTTTATATTAAGTATGCAAAACAGGTATTCAAGTTTGGAGCTCCCTCAAGTGGATACTTATTCTGTCTAGTGAAAATGGACGTTTATTTCCTGAAAAATCTCCTATACATAAGAAATGCAGAACTACAATATGCAATCTAATTTCCCCTCTGCCCCCACTGCCTCATTTTACCACTTTCCTTAAAATGGATCCCATGGTACTGTGCACATGGATTTGTGGCCTCATGCAAATATGCCCTCCATATATGTTTTTTAGATGAAAAGAGGGGGAGAAAGGGGAGAAAAAGACAGGCATCAAAGAGGATTAGGAGATTATTCTTACCACCTGTAAGAATAGATTTGCTGCATCAGTTCAGTGCCCACCATCATGTCCAACATTGTGTCTCCAACAGCAATAAGCCGTATGGTTGGAATTCGGAAGCAGTAAATGAGTTCAAAACCAATTCTTTAGCCAAATGGTAGATTCTTTCCTGCTGACGAAAGGGAAGGGAAGGGAAGGTTTCTAATAATATTTTGTGGAAGGGTGATTTCTGTAAAATAGATCTTTAACCCAAAGGTGGTTTTTCAAAAGGCAACTGGACTTTCTGGTTTTTCTTTGAAAATGTTTCACTTCTCATCCAAGAAGCTTCTTCAGCACTTTTGGGACAACCATGACCTGGATGACTGAGAATCTCCATAGACAATAGATCTTTAAGTTAGATTGAATCTAAACATGCAACAAAAATAATGCAGTTTTCCTAAACTATTTAGTTGCTTAGGTTATAGATAAGTGGAGCAAGGTGGAATGCATCCCAATTAATCCCCACCCCCATTATTTACATACATATATACATGCATGTACATACACAAAGAGAGAGAGAGGGAGAGAGAGAGAGAGAGGGAGAGGGAGAGAGAGAGAGAGAGAGAAGAGAGAGAGAGAGAGAGAGAGAGTAGGGAGAAGTCTATTCTTACCATTATTCATTTTATTCAATCCCTTCCATTTTCTTTCATCCATAGTGAAAACAGTTTATTTTAATCCTTCCTAGTTGTAATTAATTACTGGTATATAACACACGCCATCTCATCTTTTCATGGCTATATTCCATACCAGATTTAAAAACTGAAAGCTTTGTGAAACGTTCCACATATCCCCGCGTAAAATAGCCTTTCCTGCATCAGTACTTTACCGACCCATCTGACTGGCCCCTTAAGAGAAATGTTATTGCTCTTATATTCTCCCCAGGCAAGAGTTGTACTGTCCTATCATTGAGAATACAGCTATGTTCCTGTGGTTCTGCCAGTTTGTACCCGGACTATCATTAAGTGTTGTAACTTATGATTCTTGACGAACTTATCTTTTCTTTTATGTACACTGAGAGCATATGCACCAAGACAAATTCCTTGTGTGTCCAATCACACTTGGCCAATAAAAAATTCTATTCTATTCTATTCTATTTTGGGAGCAATTCAGCTGATTAACTTGCAGTTCAACTTTAGATACAGAGGAAACACTTCTTCCAGAGCATTGGGGTGGGACGTTTCTCACTGTTGCAAATTATCATTTTATTGCACCTCCCAGCTCCTCCTGAGTCCTTCATCCTCACTGCTGAAGCTAAGGTGCCATGGCATCTTCCCATCATTTAACCAAAAAGCTACTCCCTTCTATCCCACCAAAGCAGCAGCTGGATTTATCTTTGCCCATCATCCTCTGTCTAACCCTCTGTTTAGAATAATCCCAGCAGGTTTTTGGAAGTAGTGATTCCTTCTATAATGAGTTTTTCTCACCCTGTCTCTTTGGACTTATTTTGTCACTATACTGTATTATGTGTATAATTTACCATCTATCCGTTCTACAGCTTCCTGCAATCTGATAAAATATGGAATAGAAACGTTTAATATGCATTAAGCAAAATAATACACATTTAACAGCCGGGCAAAATAACTTTGAAGGTTTTCTACTTCTACTGAAATCTACTAATAGATGGATTAAAACTAATTGTTTTCTTAAATAAAGACTGAGGAAGGAGTGAGAATATGCATTAGTAATGTACACAGCTTGAGAGCCAGTTTGGTGTAGTAGTTAAGGTACCAGGTTAGAAAGTGGGAGACCATGAATTCTAGTCCCATTTCATTCTCATGGGTGATCTTGATTCTGTGTCAGCTCTAGGAAGCAGGCAGTGGCAAACTATTTCTGAAACCTTGCCAAGGAAACCAGAGGGTTTCCTTAGTCCATATAATTGCCAGAAATAAAAAAAATGACTCAAAGGTCACACAGAAAAAATGTAGGCAGTCTTTGACTCAACAGAGTAAAAATCACTCTTGAATAAAATACTTTCTGAAAATCTTTTCAATTCCTACATTTCAATTACAATTGCAATTACAATTCAATTACAATTACAATTTTATCTATTTCTAAATTTGCATCTTGTGAGAAGCTATCTCTGTGTTAGCATTATGGTTATGCAAAGAAGTTCTGGTTTGGATTTACTGTTCTATATCTTCTAGTATGACACTGACTTTACATTTTAAGGAAGAATGCAGAAAATAAAAAATTAAATATAAAACACCCACACATAACAGAATTAGTAGAGTGAGGCGTGCACCAGAAATATCTTCTGCGGTATCAGATGCCAAAAATGACATCTAACATTTAAGCATCATAAATCTTGAAATAAATTTTTCTTTCGCATAGCAATCACTGTCAAGCTTTTCTTTAAGAATGAAACATCAAAGATAGCAAGATAGTTTCCCTCCCCTCAAAAGCCCAACAGTTTGGTAGATGTTTTTGTACTGAAAGAAAAACATACCGGTAAATGTTCTTAAATTTCTTCCCCCTCCCCAGCAATTCTATTGCTAAAAGGAAACAGAAGGAGTTGCAGTTAAAACACAGTCGGAGTCTACTGGACTGGCAAAATCTGATTTAAGACTAGGAAAAATACACTTATAGTGCTTAGCTATAAAATTCATTGGATTGATCTTGGAACATATATATAGTTATATATATACTATAATTATATAGTTTTGCAATATATATATATCCATATATATCCTTGTCCCTGGAACATGTGGATAGGGAGAAGAATCCTGTGGCTGAGAGGTTTAATCACTTGCCTTGTTGGGCAAGGGGCCCGGGTTCTAATCCTATAAGGGTGTGGCTAGCTTATGAGAGCTAAATAGCTTGAAATAGATCTATACTAGTCTCACTTTATTTATGTAAAAAAATATAACATATAGAAACGGACTGTCATTTGTAATTGACTGTCTGGATGGCCCCTGGAGTGGCCGAAAGGAAAAAAGGAAGCAGTATGCTTTCTACCATACTTGGGTATACCAGGTGATTTAAAAGAGAAAAAAACATATATATATATCCTTGTCCCTGGAACACGCAGATAGGGAGAAGAATCCTGTGGCTCAGAGGTTTAATCACTTGCCTTGTTAGGCAAGGGGCCCAGGTTCTAATCCCATAAGGGTGTTGCTAGCTGTTGAGAGCTAAATAG
>QLTV01000804.1:256972-268292 GCA_003457575.1 Thermophis baileyi
ATGGAGATTTTGCAGTATCTTTCCCCTGGAGTGGTGTGGGAATGGAGATTTTGCAGTATCCTTCCCCTGTCACGCCCACCAAGCCACACCTACCAAGCCACACCACGGCCACCAAGCCACGACCACAGATCCGGTAGTGAAAAAATTTGGATTTCACCACTGGTTTGGAATGAAGTCATTCAGCTCCTTATTAGCAGAGGCTTCCCTATCGCTCTTAGCATGAAATGAATGCCGATACAGGCTAGCAATCTTTTGAAATATGCAAAATTTACAATAACCTTGGGGGGGAAAAAACAACCCTGCCTTTCTGCACAGTTGAACCTCGACAACACCTTGCCCTGTCTTTGTATGTGTCTTTAAAGTCTAACTAAGAGTGATGTTATGCTTCTAGAATTCAGAAGCTCTCAGTGTCTGAAATTGTTCTTTATCTCCTGGTTCATTCTGAATTGCATTTGCCTCCCACTGCTTTTCTTAATTGAATCAAATGCAGAGGATAACAATAACGACGATGATGTTAAGGTGGGGTGAAGACTTAAGGGACAACATGAAATACAATTAATTGAAAGAGAATATATGACTCATCTTCTCTGTAGTCTCTAAATTGAAGTGTGATCATGCCTGCTCACTGGTACAAGATACAGGAAAGAATTGTTTACCATGAAGTTCCTTAAATATCTGCTATATTTCTGTTTATGCAAAAAAAAAAAAGGGGTAGCAAACAGTTGGGTCCATGTTGAGCAGGCTTTGATGTCCCATCTTCCTCCACGTTTGAGATGCTTTCCTTTCTCGTTTGAGATTTTTCCAAATCTCATAACAATCATTCCTACAGCGGGGACATTATTCTCAGCTGGAAGGCTGCCATGTGTAGCTCAACATTCCCTTGAAAACCAGGCCCTTTTAACTATAACCTTTTATTTTTGAAACTTTGTTACTGAATAAATAATCTACAAAATCCTTTGATAAGAACATGAAAAGGGCTCGATTGCAGCAGATCAAACATCCTCTTCTCTAAAGTGTCCAACAAATATCTCTGGGGAAGATATGGGTGCAATAACCCCTTGTAGTTTCTCAGCAATTAGTACAAAGAGCCATACTCAGCTTGGCACTTGCAGATATCTATAACTATCGGGTCCAGTAGCCACTGACAGGATCACCCGTGAATCTGTCTAATCCCTTCTTAAAACCTTAAAGAAACTGGGGATCACCATCACCATTTACAGAACCACATTTAATTTGGTTTTACTCTCTGATAAATGTAAACATTGCCTGATCTTCCCATTGTCTTTTGGCTACGCAGGGTTTGATTTATGAATGGTTTATGGTGGAGTGGTTTTATTTTTCAGCTTGTGTATTACATTACTAGTATCTGGGCATGTATGTTATATGAGTATGTTCTTGACCTGCAAGAAGCTATTCTATTTTTGTTTGTTTTGGAGCGGAAAGGCTAAATAAACAGAATTAATTTTCTTTCAGGATTGATCTTGCTGGTCAGATACAAAGGATAGAGGATTTGGGGCTAGTTTCTTCTTTTAGGAAATAAGACTTGTAAGAATTATATTGCTGGTAGAATGCAATTATTTCAGGTTATTGGATCATAATGACCTTTGTTTATTTGAGTTTATGTCCAAATAGTACAATATTTTAGTCTAGAATATAGGCAGTCTAATTTGGCCAGCGCTATTTCCAGTTCCAAAAATACTTCCTTTTTTATGAAGTGCAATTGTTTTCCTCATATAACTTCTTACCCCAGGCGTTTCTGCAGACATTTATCTTGCACACCTAAAAAGTGTTGCAGTGACACTGGTTTTCTAGTGTCTCACACTCCTTGCTCCTATGTTGTGTTTTACGATGAGTCTTGCTTGGCAACCGCAGTTCCCAGCATTGTTTTATTTCTTTTCTGTTCCTGCAAAGGGGAGTGACGATGCTGGATTTCTTCTGGCTCACATCTTATGGAAGACATTGGTTAAACCATAAAAATGACCTAAGATATTTCAAAACATTTTACACTCATGCTGGGAAGAGTCATTTATGCAAACCGAATAATTTAAGAACCACTTTCCAGCTAGCACATCAGTCTTTCAGTGGGTAGACCTAATTTTAATGCTAATTAATTTTGAAGTTTTGTTCCATTTGAAATATCCCCCCTATTAATAAGTTCTTGGTGACTACAAAATACCATGTCGCCTCTATTGTTTTAATTATTATAAGTTTAGGCATCCTGTGGCAGCTGATTAGATGACCTCAGATAAACTTGTTTGTTTGCTGACTAAATCTTAGTTCAGATACTGATACAGTTCTGCTCAAATTAATTGAGCCATGAGACGCATTTCATTCCCCAAACCAACTGCATGCAAGTTATAGTTTAAGAGAGGGAGGGAGGGAGGGAGGAAGAGAGAGAGGGGGGGGGTAGAAGTTCCTATATTACCTAATCAATGGGAGAATGTCTCAACTTCTTTAGCAAGAGTGTCAACAAAAATATTTACAACTTACTGGACTCTATCATATCTGTATAGAAAAGGATTGTCTAAGACACCATTTTGTTAGTGAAGTAATAAGGACAAAGCTCCTTNNNGAAGGAAGGGAGGGAGGAAGGAAGGAAGGAAGGAAGGAAGGAAGGAAGGAAGGAAGGAAGGAAGGAAGGAAGGAAAGAAATTTTAGTCTTAACTTAACTAATGCTAAAATAGGAATGCAGAGAGAGCATAGAAATGGTTCATTCTCCAGAAACATGTAGGTTGTATGTAGGTGCTAGGGAAGATGAGAGGGGTGTCTCTCCACCCTTTTTCCCACCTCCCTCTGGTCCTTGTGGTCAATATGCTGACAGCAAAGTGAGCAACCAATGGTTGCTTTGGAAAGAAAGCCAAAATTTGAAATCTCTTAACAGCTGGTGAAAGAAGGATAAGGGGGAAACTTGGATGGCTCTCAATGAGCTAGGGCTGGCTGGGGGGTGTTGGCAGTCAATGGGGAAATTGCGCTGGTCCATCTTATATATGAAAAGAAGTCGTCTAGTTCTTCCTAAGACTTAACCTCCATTCTGCTTAATGTAAAAAAATCTTAATCTTTTGACATTCCTCCCTTCATTTCAAAATGTGCTAGCATTCCTTTAGTTTAACTGAAGTGGTAAAGATTGCAGAAATGATATATTGAGGATATACTATTAATCTGACAGCCAGTTTGGTATAGTGGTTAAGACCAGAGGTGGGTTCCTCCCGGTTCGGACCGGTTCTATAGAACCGGTATTAACTTGGCGGCCTGGCCTGCCACATCCCCGAACCGGTTCTTTCAGCGGCGCCATAGGTGCCGCCATCTTGTTTTTTGCTTCTGCACATGCGCAAAAGCTTTTTTTAAGCACTGCGCATGCGGGAAGCGTGCGTGAAGCACACTGCGCATGCGGGAAGCGTGCGTGAAGTGCACTGTGCATGCACAAAGCACGCGCAAAGCACACTGCACATGTGTGAAGCCCACTGCATATGCACGCGCGTGCCCGTGCGGCGCAACACTGAGTGAACCGGCAGCGAAGAAAAGCAGAACCCACCCCTGGTTATGGCAACAGGCTAGAAGTCGGAAGACTGCGAGTTCTACTCCCGCTTAAGCATGAAAGCTGATTGGGTGACTTTGTGGCAGTCATTCTCTCTCTCAGCCCAACTCACCTCACAGGGTTGTTGCTGTGGAGAAAGTAGGAAGAGGAAAGAGAAGTAGGGATGTTAGCTGCCTTGAGTTATTTATAAAAATAATAAAGGTGTGATATAAATAAATAAACAACAATTTGTATAACCAAGGAAATTACATCACAAATCAAACATCTGTCTATATAACACAATGTCTTTTCAGAGTATCTGGCTGATGAAATTCTTAATGACAAATTAAATATTTTGGACCCTTTTAAATGGAGTTACCAAGATTAGTTTGGGACTTTCTCCAGACAGCTTGTGTTGGTTTGTAGCTAAGTGGTGACCTCTTTTTCATTCAGAAAGTCTGATTTATCCAGTTCTGTTGTGTTAGGGTACAATAAAATGAAGCAAGCAACGAGTGTTTATTTAGATTTATCGCCTGCCTTGGCCCCAAGGGCTCAAAGCAAGTTATTGCTTACATCTATCATATATAGATTGAATTTCACAGCATAAAAACATTATGCATTTCATCTCTCATGTAGTCCTCTTCTTCCACATGTATATTGAAAGGGCAGAAGGCAGCTCTATCCCTTCAAAGGTTTAAATCATAAATGCTGAAGAGAATTATCTTGTCAATTCTCATTCATTTCTTATTTACCAAGATTGACTTTGGGTCCCTAATCCAACCATCCTCTAGCATCATTACCCTATGCATTGCTATAAGTATAATAATACCTTAGTGTTGGGGGAACCATTCTGTTTTATCCCATACATTTATGCAGCAAGAAGATGGTCAAATGTAACATACTGATAATAAGAAAGTAAGTGAACACATTCACACCAAACCAGAATATTTAGTTTGATTTTTTTTTAACTTTTTCTTCTTCTTAAGAGATAAGAAATATGTGTATTAATGGCGCAAAAGCAGATATATGGATTGGTATCTCTTTGTCCTTTCTCTTTTCTTCAGGTTTAACTCAATTTTTCTAACCCGTGATCTTAAGAGCTGCTTACAGTAATTAATAATAATAGTGACATTTAGAATTAAAACAATTGTAAGCTTTAAAACATATTTTAAATAACCCTCTACCTAGAAGAATGGCGGAAAGCCATTTGGGAGAATAGGTAATCAGTTTCAAATTATCTTCTGAAATGCTGATGGCTACAACCGGAAGAGCCAACTGGGAAAGCAAATGAGATGCCTTTTTCTAGAAGATTCAACTAAAGCAGTGATGGCGAACCTTTTCGGCACCAAGTGCCCAAACCGGAACGCACGTGCATTTGTGCGCGCCAGGGCGCCGGAAACCCAAAGACCAGCTGGCCAGTGCACACGCGCGTGCCGGCCAGCTGGTCTTCAGGTTTCCGGCATGTGCATGCGCATCGGCCAGTTGGTCTTCAGGTTTCCGGCACGTGCATGCGCATCGGCCAGTTGGTCTTCAGGTTTCCGGCACGTGCATGCGCATCGGCCAGCTGGTCTTCAGGTTTCCGGCACGTGCATGCGCATCGGCCAGCTCGTCTTCGCGTGCGCCGGAGCACCGGAAACCTGAAGACCAGCTGGCCGGCACACGCATGCCTGTTTTTTTGCCGTTTTCAGGCCGTTTTCCAGGCCGTTTTCCGGCACTCCGGCACCCGCAAAGACCAGCTGGCCGGCGCACATGTGTGCCGGAAACCAGAAGAGCAGCTGGCAACGGCGCGCGTGCCCACAGAGAGGGCTCTGCGTGCCACCTCTGGCACGCGTGCCATAGGTTCGCCATCACGGACCTAAAGCTTTCAGGATAGGCTTCCAAAATTGGAGGCAAGTTAAGTTTACTAAGAACCAATATTGGCAAATTGTGAAATAATCTCTGGTAACTGAAATAGACCGTTATGGTCCTTTGGTTCAGATCCTGTTAGATTTTGTGTCTTTTTATGGATCTGGGGAAAAAGTACAATATGAAAGTTTATATACAATTGTCAAGTCTGAACCTTGAAATCAATCCCATAAACATATGTTCTAGCGGTGAATTAAGCTAATTTCTGTAAAAATGTGTACTTCATGTGTTATATGAAGAAAACCAATGATTTAAATGGCAAATAAGTAATTTTAAACCCCAAGATATGTGAACTCCAGATGATCAGCAAATGGCAGCAAAATGTTATTGAAAACGCTAATGTTTTGCTGCCATCTACTGGTCATCTGGATTTTGGAACCCACAACATTGTAAGTTTAAAAATAAGACTGAGATTGTTTCTGTGGAACTGGTATTAAAGACATTTCCTTCAGAATGTGCATTTTCTGTATGTATTGGTTTAGGAAAACAATGATAAAAGCAGGGGTGGGTTCCTCCCGGTTCGGACCGGTTCTCCTGAACTGGTAGTGGCCCGCTGGTGATGTCATGATGATGTCACCGAACCGGATCGGTTGGTGCCGGTCCGTGGGGGCCGCCATCTTTTTTGAATTTTTTTCAAAAAAAAATTGAATTTTTTTTTCGATTTTTTTTTCCTTCTGAGCATGCGCAGAAGCTGACTTTCGGCACTGTGCATGCGGTTGCCATCTTTTTTTTTTTTTGGCTTTATTATTTTTATTTTTTGTTACTGCGCATGCGCGCACACGCAAAGCGTGCACACGCCCTCAAGGTGCACCCATGCGGCGCGTGAGGGAGCGAACTGGCAGCGAGGTAAGTTGGAACCCACCCCTGGATAAAAGTATCTGGAATTATGTACAGCTCTGGCTAGTCATAGCATATTTTCAAGAATGAAAAGAGAAATGATCTGATGGCAGTTAGTTCCACCTCATTCCTGATACCTGAAATCGTCTCAGTGACTTTTCTTTGTCAGAGGAAGAAGGGCCTGATCTAACCAGTGGTCAGCCTCAATAGCCAGCAAGGGATTTCTCACCTGAAGCAGAAATAAGCAGCTGGAGCAGACTGAGATAATGAGGGGAAAGATCCTAGGAGTTGTCTAGCCCAGGAGGCACCAGGAACTTTGAAGGACAAAACAAAGGCAATATGCTCAGCTACATGGCAAGCAAGTAGGACAGCACACCTAATTGAGTCATTCCCTTATCTATTTACTTTGCTGACCATTGGAAACAATTCTCCCACCTGGTAGCTGTTTTGATGTATCCTTGCTCTGTCTC
Organism: Thermophis baileyi; assembly: GCA_003457575.1. Taxonomy (NCBI): domain Eukaryota; kingdom Metazoa; phylum Chordata; class Lepidosauria; order Squamata; family Dipsadidae; genus Thermophis; species Thermophis baileyi. The sequence goes on from QLTV01000804.1 coordinate 263,699, forward strand.
AGATTCTAGGATTTACAACTCGTGTCAGCTTGTCTCACCCCTTTTTCCGGAACTTGCATGCCATTGGATAGTTGCCTTTCATACTTGCTTCTTGTTTCTTATGGCTGCCTCTGGACTGGACTTTGGGAGCCTCTGGCTCTGGATCTTTGAAGTCTCAACTTTAGCATTACCCACACAGCATTGACACTGTTGGTGCTTCACCTTGGCTACCAAGCAAGATGTCACCTTCTCTGTTTTCCTCCTGAAAACTGCACACAGACCAGCTTTCTACCTGCCTTCTTAGTTGAATTTCAATCATATCCAGTTATAAATTGCCACAGTGTGATTGCTCAATGTAGCCGAGAACATTATTTATTTACTTACTTACTTATATCCAGCCTAAGTGTCATTGGATACAAACAAACAAACAAACAAATCAATAAATACTGCCCTTAGTATTTATCATTATTATCACAATTCTTGGCAGTGCTATTGTCTGTTATTCTCTTGGGGTAGAGTCACTTAGGCTGTGCTACCTCCAGGGTTCAATCCTTGATGCACCCTTGAAGGGACATTCTGGTGCCCCTTCACCACTGCCGTGCTTTGAGAAACTTGAGCTGGTAAAATGAGGTAAAACCAGATTCTACCAGATCTGGGGTGTAGAAATACAGATGAGCACCAAATTTATTTTATTTATTTATATTTATATTTCTATGCCGCCCAACTCCCAGGGGACTCTGGGCGGCTTACAACAATATAAAAAAAAAATTATTAAAATATAAAAACTATTAAAAAGAAACATAATTAAAAACATTTAAAAAACATGTTGGCAGCAAAGAGTTATAAAAACATGACATCTCCCCTCTTATCTCATATTCATTTGGATTTTTACAGCCCTGATTTTATAGTTCTACCAAAGAACTCCATGAACATCATCACCTTGGGTTTGTAGGAGAAAGGCAAGATACTGCACAGGTAGTCCTTGACTTATGACCACAACTGAGCTCAACATTTCTGTTGCTGAGTGAGACATTTGTTAAGTGAGTTTTGCCCCATTTTAGACCTTTCTTATCACAGTTGTTAAGTGAATCACTGCAGTTGATAAGCTAGTAACACGGTTGTAAAGTGAATCTGGCTTCCTCCATTGACTTTGCTTGTTAGAAGGTTGCAAAAGAAGATCACATGACCTCAGGACACAGCAACGGTCATAAGTATGAACCAGTTGCCAAGCCTCTGAATTTTGATCACCTGATCATGGGGATGCTGCAAAGGTCGTAACTGTGAAAAACGTTCATAAGTCACTTTTCTCAGTGCCGTTGTCACTTTGAACAGTCACTAAATGAACTGCTGTAAGTCAAGGATTACCTGTATACATAGTTATATTGCCTTTAAAAATCTTGGCCAAAAAAGACAACAAACAGAATGACACTGTCACATCACCTAGGGCTTCACATAAATAGAGTGTAGCTCCTGAGTGGGGGGAAAAATTGTGGCCAACCCTTTTGTAAAATGAAGTAAGAATAGGCCAATGATGGCGAACCTTTTCCTTCTTGCGTGCCAAAAATAGGAGTGTGTGCGTGCGCACTAGCGCACGTGCATGCCAGCACACAACCCCCACGCACGCACGCCACACTGCGCATGCGCGCATCCCCACGCATGCGTCCCTCGTTGGGCCGTTTTTCACCCTCAGGCTTCCCTGAAGCCTCCGGAGTGCAAAAAATGGCTCAATGGGCAAACCGGAAGTTCGGAAAAATGGACTTCCGGTTTGCCTGTTGGGCCATTTTTTGCCCTCTGGAGGCTTCAGGAATCTTCCCTGAAGCCTCTGGAGGGCGAAAACGGCCTTCCCCAAGGCCGAAAATCAGCTGGCCACCACGCGCATGCACACTGGAACTGACATAGGGCAATGCCTCGTGTGCCCTCAGATATGGTTCTGCGTGCCTTAGGTTCGCCATCATGGGAATAGGCTGTAGGTCGAGACTTAGGTCCGAAATAGAGAAGTCAGTATTTTTCCTGTCACGGTTCCAAACAAAATCATTCTCTGTTGATCCTTCCAAAAGATGATTTGATCAGTTACTTTTCCTTTGACCAAATAGTTCTATAACTGTGACTACCTTGTGATGATACAAGGTATATTTCTCACCACGCTGCAGCTCCTGCATTGAATTTCATGTGCCATTGGGTTTGAAAAATTTGCATATATAGCTTGAATCTAATTGCAGAAGTGCAAAAAAAAAAAAAAAAAAAAAAAAAAAATCCAACCAACCCCCTCTGGAAACTTATATAAAATCAATCCCATGCCAGAAAACTATCATCAAAAGTATGGCAGGGGGAGGAGGGGAATAGCAATTGCAAAGAGTAATATGCTGGCAGCAGCATATTTGCTCCAACCTTTCTGCTAAAGATTTTCTCATTATACTTTAATGAGGTTTGGTGGAAGAAACAAAAGATCAATCCTATAAATTAAAGGCTTAAAAGCTAGTTTAAGGAGGGAGGAGAAGGAGTTATCGTCTATTGCAATTTATTTTGGTGGGGTAGAGTGGATTTCCATTCCACTGTCAACCTTCTCGCCACACCACCCCACCCCACCCCCTCCAAAAAATGGAGCCAGAGCAGGTAGGAGGAAAATGGTTCAAAAGGTATTAACTTTTATCTCAAGGGAAGTAGTGGCAATGTTAAATTGTGGCTGACAATGCCGTGGTAATAAGGAGAGATGTGGTACTTGAAATTTAACTCTTATCACACTACAAGTAGTCCTCAGTTTACAACAGTTCATTTAGTGACCTTTCAAAGTTACAATGGCATTGAAAAAAGTGATTTATGACCATTTATCACACTTACAACCGTTGAAACATTTCCATGGTCATGTGATTAAAATTCAGAGGCTTGGCAACTGACTCATATTTATGACAATTGCAGTATTCTGGCGTCAGGCAATCTTTTGTGACTTTCTGACAAGCAAAGTCAATGGGGAAGACTGATTCACTTAACTACCCTGTTACCACATTAATAACCGAAGTGATTCACTTAACAAATGTAGCAAGAAAGGTTGTAAAACTGGGCAAAATTCACTTGACAAATGTCTCACTTAGCAACAGAAATTTTGGGGTCAATTGTGATCATAAGTCGAGGACTACCTGTATAGCTGGAAACTCAGAATTACTGAAGGACTGTTTTTACTCATTTTGTATGATTCCTAATATCCTGTGATGCAGGAGTGAATTTGGGTGAACAGGAGTAAGAGCCGCAGATTAGACAATGGTGGACAAGTGGTAACTGAGTCCACAGAGGGAATGGGGGGGGCTAACAAACATCTCAGAAGGGACCCATCCTCGTTTCTTGGACTGCAAAAGTGAGAGGGGGAAAGGTCCCTTGGGAGTTGGGCGGCATACAAATTTAATTAATAATAATAAATTTAATAAATAAATAATCTACTTTCAGACTTGCACGATTCTGTTAATGTAACCTTATAGTAAAATCAGAGTTAGTATTTCTTGCTGTGCTTCTTGTCAGGATTACCACGTGAGGCTGACAACAATCTTTCAAGTGAAATACATGTGTCCTCCTCACCTTTTCAGTCCAAGAAACTAGGGAGGGTCTCTTTTCACATTCTCCCACATCCTGGACATAAACTGTTTCAACTTCTCCCCTCAGGATGCCGCTGACTAGACACAAAGGTAATATTTTTCCCTCATGCCATCACTCTGCTAAACCCCTAACTCCCACAGCATTGTCTTATGCCTAAAGATATTTACCCATGTAGTAGGGCTGTATTACTATTATCCTTCTCATCTTTCCTTCCTCCTTCTCCTATTGGTATCTTATGATTTATCACTTGCTGTTTGTTTGCATCTTATGCTTTATATTGTATCTTATGCTTTATGATCTATGATCTATTGCTTTGTTGTTTGTATGTACACTAAGAGCCTATGCACCGGAGACAAATTCCTTGTGTGTCCAATCACACTTGGCCAATAAAGAATTCTATTCTGAAACATTTGCCATGTCCCCATTTCTTCTGGGGACACAGTTGCAACTTGTTTGATCCTTCTATAACCTGCAGTTCTTCCACCTGTGTCCCAAGACCATTTCTACAAAGCATTCCATAATCATAAAATTCTAAAGTTCCCTGGATCCCTCGACACATAGTGTGTGGCAGGGGTGGGTTCTGGTTTTCTTCACTGCCGGTTCGCTCAGTGTTGTGCTGCACAGGCGCGTGCGCACTTCGTGCAGGCGCAGTGCTTAAAAAAGGCTTCTGCACATGCGCAGAAGCATAAAACAAGATGGCGACGCCTATGGCGCCGCAGAAAGAACCAGTTCGGGGGTGTGGCAGGTCTGGGTTGCTGCCAGTTCTAGCGACCCAGGCCGCCAAGTTACTACCGGTTCTATAGAACCAGTCTGAACTGGGAGGAACCCACCTCTGGTATGTGGTCACAATTGCTGTCCTAGCAGCTTCCCTCTTCTGAATAATATTTAATTAATACATTTGAATCTCAAAAGCAGGGGTGGACTTCTTTTTAATGGCCAAAAGATAGATAGATAGATAGATAGATAGATAGATAGATAGATAGATAGATAGATAGATAGATAGATAGATAGATAGATAGATAGATAGATA